>CM076580.1:222947118-223264073 GCA_034641835.2 Pinus albicaulis | reverse complement strand
GGCGCCTCATCTCCTACGGCTAGGTTTTTGGACGTTTCAGATTCTACATTGTTTCTCAACAATAAATAGGCCCTCGAGCCTCATTGTAACACAGTTCAGAGGTCTGTAGCCATCACATATCTTCTCAGAGATTCGCTACTAGCACCCTAGCTATTTTATTTCCATTATGCCTGTAAGCATATTTCTGTTATTTGATATTAATGAAATGAAGCATTATTCCCGCTGCATCTCTATGTTCATGGTTATTTCTGTATTCTGTTGCGTTCCTGCATAAAATCCGGATCAGTGGTATCAGAGCGGGTCTGCTCTTTCTTTGTTTTTCTTTGCATGTCCCCAACGCGGTCATGGTATAAGGAGTTAGGGCTCGATCTGGTTGAACCCTTGCAAGATCAGCCTCGCAAACCCCGACGACCTCCCATGGCAGAAGAAAAGAAAGACGAGGGAGCAGGAGATCCTATCAAAATACTGCTCGAGGAGGCCCTCGAGAAACAAAGGAACGCGATGATGGATAGCTTTGCTCAAATCCTTCAACGACTACCCACATATGGCGCATCTGCATCCAACAGCCACTCTGGAGGCGCCACTCCCTTCAAGGTACAGGTAAACTTTGACATTCCTATATTTGAAGTAAAAATAGATGCAGACGCTGTAGACAGATGGTTAAATTTGTTGGAAGGGTATTTCTCGGTCCATGACTTCTCTGACCGAGAAAAGATTATTTTTGCACTCCTCAAAGCCGCCCCCATGTCAAAGACTGGTGGGAAACCTACCGTGAGCAAGAGGGCGAAGGGGAACCCTCTCTGTTCTCGACCACACCCACTTGGAATTCGTTCCGAGACGGCATCAAGGAACAATATTACCCTGTGGGGAGCTATGAGGACAAATACATCCAATGGACCACGCTGCGGCAAAAAAAGGATCAAGATGTGCACGAACTGACGAATCTGTTCCATACCCTACGCACAAAGTTGGGTATTAAAGATTCAGAGAGACATTTGGTGCTCAAGTACCGCGGCTGTCTGCACAAACACATTCAGGAGGAAATGGAGTTCCTCGACATTACATCGCTTGGCATGGCATATCGCTATGCCACCAAGATCGAGCAGAAATTTAAGCAGAAGAAGCGAGACTTTGGATCTGCGAATCCGAAAGGTGCCCCCGAATCGAAGAACAAGGGGCAAGGCCAAAGCAATGTGACTCATAACAACACCACAAATCCAAAGAAGGACACATGGAAGTGGTGTGAATTTCATAACAGCCCCACTCACAGCACAAACGAGTGTCGGGCCAAACAGTCTTTGGTGGCTGAACTAAAGGCACCCGAATCAGATGCATTTTCTGATCCTGAGTTAGAACCAGACAAAGGCAATGACAGAGGGAAGCAGATCATTGATGCGGATCCCAGTGCCATTGTTGCCACCACCAAGATCCAGAAGGAGGGTCCAGAGGATCCAGAGGAGGGGGAGCGCCTCTTCCGCCGTTGCATGGGGGTGTAGGTTCTCCACCTAGCCCGTCGATAGAGTGCCAAAGAACCTCATTTCAGCAGAGGTCATGAAGTAGCTCGGCCTACCAACCATATCACACTCGTAGCCGTATACCATTGGGTGGCTTCACGAAGGAAGAGATCTCTGCGTCCGCCAGCAGTGTCGCCTTCTGTACAGCATCAAGCCATTCTCGGATGAGGTATTGTGTGATGTTGCTCCTCTGATCTAGTTTCGATGTATTATTGGCCAACCATACTCGTGGGAGTGGAGGCGACATGCCGTGTATGAGTCTGTGGGCCTCGTGCCGAAGTATTATTACTTTGGGAAATAACTTGTAACAGATACCGAAGTGTGGGTACCGCCTCCCCGCTATCTCTTTGACTACCGCAAAAACAACGCAAGAAGATTGTTTCCGTACCGCAGAAATTCATTTTCCTTTACGACTCACTCAATGTGAAAGAAGAATACTAGCCACAACCTCGAAACAGGTTCTCTTTACTTACGAGTTTGCATGGACAAAGTCATGGAGGAATACGATGACAATTTCTCCTCACTCATAGAGGTTCCTCTACACTGTCAGGACAAGCACTCCATTGATCTGACTCCCAATGCACCACCACCTGATGTTTCCATACATCCTGCAACTACACATACAAAATCCAAACATGTACTGTATGAGGCTGATAAAGAAACCAAATTTACTAAACGCATCCAACATGTCCACCCGCAGGTCCATGACATCTTCAACACATCTAATACTCAGTTCAACAGAATTTGCCTCATCTCATGGAGGATCTCAACGCAATGGGGACCATTGCTTCCTAAGGAGGGAGGAATGATCCAGGTGGATATCGGTGGCCACCCACCTATTCCATTCGGACCAGCACCATCAATTCTTGCAGCTTTTCACATTCAGCACAACTTACTATTTTTAGCAGGTTTTCGGGTCCTCCACTCTCGGAGCCGTTTTGGGGGCTTAATGATCCAGGTGGATATTGGTGGCCACCCACCTATTCCATTTGAACTCCCATCTTCAGTTCTTTCAATTTTCAAGTTGCAACAAAACTTACTATTTTTAGCAGTTTTTCGGGTCCTGAACTTCCGGAGCCGTTTTGAGGCCCTAAACGACATTTTTTGGGAAAACGAAGAGCAACATGGGTCCATGGACCGATGTTGCTCGTTCAAAAATTGAAGTCCTCGGATATATCTTTCTAACGAGCTATTGAGCGCGTCAAACGAAGATCGGGTGCCAAAGTTATGCCCGCGGGAAGTTGAACCACCAATTTACCCAAACGGGCGCCCACAGTTTTGGCACCTCATCTCCTACGGTTAGGTTTTTGGACGTTTCAAATTCTACATTGTTTCTCAACAATAAATAGGCCCTCGAGCCTCATTGTAACATAGTTCAGAGGTCTGTAGCCACCACATCTCTTCTCAGAGATTCGCTACCAGCACCTTAGCTATTTTATTTCCATTATGTCTGTAAGCATCTTTCTGTTATTTGATATTAATGAAATGAAGTGTTATTTCCGCTGCATCTCTGTATTTATGGTTATGTGTTTATTCTGTTGCGTTCCCGCATAAATCCGCTAACGAGCTATTGAGCGTGTCAAACGGAGATCGGGTGCCAAAGTTATGCCCCCGGGAAGTTGAACCACCAATTTACCCAAACGGGCGCCCACAGTTTTGGCGCCTCATCTCCTACGGTTAGGTTTTTGGACGTTTCAAACTCTACATTGTTTCTCAACAATAAATAGGCCCTCGAGCCTCATTGTAACACAAGCTCGCAGGTCTGTAGCCATCACATCTCTTCTCAGAGATTCGCTACCAGCACCCTAGCTATTTTATTTCCATTATGCCTGTAAGCATATTTCTGTTATTTGATATTAATGAAATGAAGCAGTATTTCCACTGCATCTCTGTATTTATGGTTATATGTTTATTCTGTTGCGTTCCTGCATAAATCCGGATCAGCTGCCTCTATAGAGGAGACCAACAACATATAGACATAAGTAAATGTACCAAGCATAGAAGTAAGTAGCTAGCAAAACTAATCAACTAGATTTCTTGACCCGGAAAAAGACCTGAGATTCTAAGCATCATGAAAAGCTGGGGGTGGTTATTCAATAATAATACATCTGTACTCATCATCTTCTGCAATTTGGGGGCCACGGTGAGGCGCCATAGCATCATCACCAGTTCCTCCATCCAGCATACTCTTCTCCTTGTAGTAGCCCAAGTTGACACCACTATTCGAACTGGAATTGTGCCCTGTAGGGACCTGTTGGGTTTTCACTTTATCAGAGTGACCAGGGTCACTGCGCGAACGCGGAGGCAGAATGGGTTGACTGGAACCGGGACCATCGCTAGTTACCTCACTGAAAGAGATAGAGATGGTAGCAATGATGAGAGGGTGGTCAGAGGTGCATTGGAAGTGAAAATGGGAAATGGAGGGGGACTGCAAAGAGGCAGAGGTGAATAGGTGTGGCGGGGGAAGTGTCGAAGGATCATAAGAAGGATGCTGAGGGGAGGAGCTGAAAATTCGACCACGACCACTACTAGTGTCGGGGTACCTGCCCTAGGAGTGCTCGAGGGAGGGAGACAAGGAGCTCGACAAGGAGGAGTGGAGTAGACGAGAGGAACGGCCCCTGCTACTGCCCCTCTAGCACCGCATGCGATGTCAAAGACATGGTATGTTGGCACGAAGGGGGTCAAGGGATCACTGAGCAGAGGAAGGGCCGAGGCTGGCAAGGGATGGCAGAGAAGCAGAAGAAGAATTGAGGTCGAAGGAAGCCAAGAAACTCAACTAAAAAAGGAGACTCTATGAGTGAAGGTAGCCAGGGAGAAACTCAATGCAACTTCTGACTCTGCAACGCTACCCAGTTGATGTGCGAGAGCTTGGCTCCGTAGCCTTAGGGGAGCATGCACTTCACAAAGGGGAGAACTGTGGCGGCATGGAAGTAGTAAGAGGGAGGCAGAGCTTCGAAGAGGGACGAAATTTAGAACCAGAGGGCTGAGGAGTATAACCAAGGCACGAAATTTTGATTCAATGGAGGGCATCTCGATGATTGTAGCAGAATAAATGTCGTGCAAGGTGATGGCATAGATTCATAAATGCTGAGGGGTGCCATAGTTGAGGCTTTTGGGTGGCCATGTGGCCTTGCCATGCACCTTCCCACAAGCCATGCTCCATATAATCATTCTTTAACACCTGCATCTGGGGGTTTGTTGTCTTCGTGCACCAAATCAGTGCATTCATGTATGAGTTTTCTATCATTGAGAATGGAGAGGGATCCTACTGTTGGGATTTGAGAACTGTTCACACCTTTTTTTTCCAGTAGATCTGATACCTTGTTACCAGATCTCTTGACATGTTTGAGGGATATGGCTTGATGATGTTGCAGCAAATTTGCTATAAGATCCAACCTTGCCATAAGTCTCCAGCTATCAGCGAATTTAGAAGAAGGGGATCCCATGAGAAGTTGATAAACCATGTTGATGAGAATTTGGGAGTCACCTTCTATTTCAATGGGGAAATAATTGTGAAGCTGGACTAGACACATCCCTTGCCATAAGCCTTCCAGTTCTGCCGAGTTATTGGAATCCCACCCTATGGATCCAAAATATATTAGCAAGGGATTACCTTGATGGTCTCAGAAGATTCCCCCATATCCCACATCACCTGGATTTCCCTTTGAGGCTCCGTCTAAGTTCAGCTTCAATATACCAGCAGGCGGTCGGATCCAATTGCACAGAGCTACAACCTGCGGTCTGTGTGATCGTGCTGGCAGAGGACAAAGGGGGAGGCCGAGTTGCCAGCTATCCCATACAGATCTTTCCAAGGTTTGCATGGGAATATCTTCTTGTTGACAATGCTGGAGTGCCAGCGTTTCCTTTATGTTGCCACAAATATTGTTCCATAGAATTTCCTGAGGAGTAATTTTATTTTTGAGGATCTTCTTGTTCCTTTCCTTCCAAAGAATCTAGAGAGTGAGACCCGAGATAAGCCTCCATAAGGAGTTGAGTAGGTTTCTGTTATAGTGATCTGAAGGCCAGTTGCGAATGGTGGAGTTCAAGTCCCCTGATCCTCTGCCTTCTCTTCTGCATCTGAAGTTGATTTTCTCCCAGAGGAAAGTAGCCAAAGGGCAGGTGACCATTATATGCTGCATTGTTTCTTCGTGATTATTACAATTAGGGCATTTAGATGGACCTGTAAAACCCCTTTTGATGAGATTGTCCCAAGTAATAATTCTCTTATGTCACAGAAGCCACATGAAGATTAAAAATTTGGGCCAAAGGTTTGAAGACCAGAGGTTGTTTCAGATGGAATCGATGGGATCTTGGTTGTGGGTGAAGAGAGCGTATTCTTCTTGTGTACTGAATTTGCCCTGTGACGTATAACCCCATCTAAGGAGATCCTTTTCCTCTGAGTGTCTGATTTTCCTGCAGTTGAGCTCCGCATCAAGGGCAGTGTGAGAATTCTCCTGTTGTTGATTTAGGCATAGAGTAGCTAGTTTCCATTGCTTGAATCCCTGATTGGGAGCAGCCTTCCAATAGTGATGAACGTTGGCTTCTAATATATTGATCACATCTGGTTGAAGCTATGGTGTAATAGTGCAGACTAGTATAGGGCGTTTTTTCCACGAGTCCGTCGAGAAGCGGGTAGTATGGCCATCATGAATTTCCCAGAAACTATGTTCTTGGATTAGAAGGCTATGCTGTTTGGCTGCATTCCAGATATGAGAACCTGCTTCTACCGTTGTCAGGTGGATGAGATCTTCAGTTGGTCTATTGTTGGCATACTTAGCGGTCCAGAGAAGAGCCCATGGAGTATGTGGTGCTGATAGCCATTGCCACCAAATTTTGGCTCCCATGAATGCATTGCTGTGATGTGGATCCCAGAGACCAAGCCCTCCAAATTTTTTAGGCCTCCAAACTGTTGTCCACTTTACCAGTGCCCATTTCTTGTTCTGCCCTGAGGATCCCCAAAGAAAATTCCATTGAAGTTATTTGATTTGCTTGAGGACCCACTTTGGGGTAGCAAGAACTGAGAATAAGTAAAGAGGCATGGATTGTAAGACAAACGTAACAAGGATAAGCCATCTAGTCAGGTTGAGGGAGCGAAAAGTCAGGGAGAAGATCCTATATTCAAGTTTTTCAAGGAGAGAATGCCATGAGGAGTGTTTGATGACAGAATCAATCAAAGGGGCACCTAGATATTTTGCAGGAAGCTGAGCGATAGTGAACCTGAGAATCCTGACAATATTGTTTTGAGTGGGGATGGCAGTATTGAAGAAAAATATTTGAGCTTTGGAGGCGTTGACCGAGGTGCCAGAGGCTTTCACAAAAGTATCAGGGATGCATTTGTAGGTGATAGCATCTTGGACTGAAGGGTGCCCGAATAGCATGTTGTAATCGACAAATTTTTTGTGGGTATTGGCTGGTGAGCCATGAACTGAGATGCCCTGGAGTTGCTGGGAGTGAAGAGCTCGCTTGATAAGATGACCCAGACCTTCGGCCATTAGAACAAAGAGAAAAGGAGAGAGAGGATCACCTTGACGAATACCTAGGGATGGGGAGAAGGGGCGAGAGGGGATGCCATTAACCAATATAGAGAAGAAGGAGGAGGAAATTAAACTCATGACCCACCTGATCCAGGTAGGGCAGAAGCCATAGGCTGCTAGCATTTGCTGAATGTAGCTCCAACTTATCTTATCAAATGCTTTAGATAAGTTAATTTTCAGGAGCATGCCTGCCTTTTTGGTTTGTTTCAAGGAATGAATGATCTCATGGGTGATGATGATGCCATCGAGGATCTGGAAGCCTTCCACATATCCTGTTTGTTCTGGTTAGATGAGCAGAGGAAGAAACGGCTTAAGTCTTTTGGCAATCACCTTGGAAATAAATTTGTAAATGACATTGCAGAGGGAAATTGGCTGGAACTTTTCAGGGGTAGTGACTTGATCTTCTTTGGGCATGAGAGTGATGAAAGTGGTGTTGAGAGAGGGAAGAAGCCAGTGCATTGTGCGGGACTCCTCGACCAGTTTCCAGACATCATTCTTTATGAGGTCCCAGAAGTGATGAAAGAAGTTGGAGGTGAAGCCGTCTGGACCTGGTGCCTTTCCGTATTTGCATTGTGCAACTGCTTTTTCCACTTCCTGAAGAGAGACAGGATGAAGTAGCATTTGATCGTGTTCTTCTTTGATGAGTTTTGGAATGTGTTGCAGAACGTTGGTGATTGTCGGCTGTCTATTGGATTGGCTCTCTTGAAGCACCAATTTGAAATGAGTTGTGAGTTCTTTTTCTATATCTTGATTCTCTTCTAGTCTTTCTCCTCCCTGGCTTTGAAGAAATCTTATCCTGTTGTGCATTCTTCATTGGATAGTAGAGCGATGGAAAAACTTGGTATTCCTTTCCCCTTCTTTTAGCCATCTTATTCTGGATTTTTTCTTCCAGAGTATCTCTTCTTGTTGCCGTCGTTCATCCAATTTTTTGAGAAGACTCTGTTCCTATGAAGCCAGCATCGCAGTATGGTCTTCTTGGATGATTCATTGCTGAAGCTCCACCATTTTGTTCTCAAGGATCTTTTGTTGTTGGAATATGTTCCCGAAGGTGGAGTAATTCCAACTTTTGATGGGAGTTTTAAGGTCCTTGAGATGTTGCTAAAATTGGAACATCTTGGAGCCTGCTGGTGGTGTAAAAGTGTGCCAGGCTGAGGTGACCATCTCCTTGAAACCTAGGTGCGTAAGCCAGAAGGCTTAAAAGCGGAAGGGTCTTTTGGTAGCGTCACCTGGCATTGTCCATTGAAGAGAAATAGGCTAGTGATCGGACCCTGAGAGGGGTAGGATAGAGGCCTGAAAATCTCCTCCAATGTGAATGATGTTGTCTAATAGGATAAAGTGGTCTAGCTTAGAGGCGATCTGCTGTGAGACAGAGCATTTTTTGTTCTAGGTATGAGTACCATTGGAGAAGGGAAGATCTATCAACCAGTTATTTTGTATGAATATTTTAAAATGGATGCAATCTGAGTCTAATTTGGCACACCCTCCTCTTTTCTCTTCAGATTTAGTGATCATGTTGAAATCACTGCCCATGATCCAAAGGGGATGAGTCCTATTGGATTTGAGTTGTTCTATCGTGTAAAGCAGAGCTATTTTCTGCATGAAGTCTTGACGAAAATAGACATTAGTGAGATGTCCATGTATGTTGGTCCCAAGAATATGGAAGGCAGCTTGGATTAAGTTATGCGTTGCATGTGCATCAGTGATTGAGACCACCTACGGATCCCAGGCTATGGCTAGACCTCCTGAGGCCCTAGGGGAATCAACAACAATATAATGGCATCCTGGCGAGGCTTTGGAGAAAATGGGGCCAAGGGTATTTCTATTTCATTTGGTTTCTTGCATGAAGAAGACCTGTGGCCTTTCCATTTGAATCATGTTTTTGATCATTCTGTACTTTGAGGGGCTGTTTAAGCCCCTTATATTCTAAGAGGTGAGCTTCATTGAGAACTATTTTCAAGTGGCTGATAGAACTTGGTAAGTTTGGGGTACCTACCAGATTCCATGAGCATCTCCCCAATAAGGATAGTCCTTTGCAAATCTGTTTTCCTGCCTCTCTTTTTGGAGTCCTTGAAGAATTTTTTTCCATCCCATTGACTGCCTAGTTGAATACCCAATGATTTTTGGTGTTGTTGAGCATGTGAGAGGACTACTGCTACACTTTCAATCTGTCTATCCAAAATTTTGTCATAGTCCTTTTTCCTGCAAGCCTGTTCCAGTGTAAAAATGTCTAACTCTCCAAAGTCAACACCTTTTGGTTCCTCCTCCATGTGAATATCTTGGCTACCTTCAGCCCCTGAGCCATCGACATCCATATTGTTGGGCTTCCAGATAACGAGATCCAAAACTGAGTTGGTTTTGGTTGGAAAAAGGAAAGATTCAGGTGGAGGCCTCATAGGCAAAGGGGGAATGGGTGAGTCCGAGATAGGAGCTAAGGCAGAAGGGGTTGATGGGTTAACAGTCTTATCGGGGTTCTCAGAATCCTGTTAAGAGTGGTTTGCAAGAATTTCGAATCTGTTTCTAGTGGAGGGAATGTCAGAAGCTTGGGTGGACGGTTTGGCTACAGAAGATGGGGCTTTCTTGTGATGGCGCTTATGGGTTTGGACTTTGGTTAAGCCCTCTGCATCTAAGTTGGTAGAAGGAACATTGGTTTTGCTGGGGGGAGGATTGAGAGGTTAATCGCGGAATAAATGGCCATGAGCATGGAATTTTCGGCAACGGAATGGAACATGTTCATAATTAACATATTTCAGCCATTCAAAATCATCATATAAAAGATTTACCGAGTCTGGAAGTGCTTTTGCTAAATGCATGTAGACACATATTCGGGCATATGAGGTGTATCTCCTGAGCTTGGTCTCCTCTACTATCTTTATGAACTCTCTGAGTCCGTTTCCAATGTCCCTTAAGGATTCTTCATCCCAGTAATCCAGGGGTAAGGAATACAACCGAATCCAGACCGGTGCCCAATTAAAATCCTCTTTATCAGGGTTAAATCGTTCGACCTAGTCACGGAGGTAGAGTCCGAAGGAGTTGAAAAATTATTGATCTTCATCAAAGATGTGGTTCCTATCTTCGATACAGTTGAAGATGGCATTGAAGAAGCCTTTAGGCCCTAGTTGTAGCATGACACATACTTTTGGTTTCCAGAATGGTTTGAAGAATAATATGGATGGTTTGAAGAAAGGCGTGGAATCTAAGACAGATGGCATGGAAGATGGCATGGAATCTAATATGGATGAGATGGAAGCTAAGATCGATGAAAAAATGGAAAACATGAAGAATGATCTAAAAGTAGACATGGAAGGTTTGACAAAGTTGATACAAGAAATGTTTCCTAATGCTGAAAAGATAGTAGAGGAAACTCATGATGAGAACAAAATAAATGTTAATCGTGATTTCATAAACTCTAATGTTGGCAGGAAGAACCACCATATTCCAAAAATGGATATGAGGAAGTTTGATGGAAAGAATCCTGTAACATGGATACTACAGATGGAGCAATATTTTGATCTCCATAACGTGCAAAACACACAAAAGGTACGCATTGCAACTTTACATTTAGAACAAAATACATTTGTATGGTATCGATGGCTTTGCTCTCATAAAAAAATTGTCACTTGGTCAATTTTTACGGAGGAAATGATAGCACATTATGAGGATACAAAGAGCAACACCTTTTTTATCCAATTGATAAATCTCAAACAAAAGGGCTTAGTGGGGGAGCACATCGAGGACTTCCAAAAATTGAATATAAGGGTAACTGATATTCCAGAGGAACACAGGATTGATATCTTCATAGGTACTTTAAAGGATGACATCCAACATGAAGTTCACGTTTTGGAACATGATTCATTGGAGAAGGCATTTAGGTTGGCAAGAAAAATTGAATCTAAAATTATGGCGACAAGGAAGCCTACCACTCACTTCTATAAAGAAGGAAGTGTTGCTACAGCTGTGATAGAAAATACACTAAAGGTCATAAGTGTGCTGAGAAGAAATTATTTGACATGGATTGTGAAGAGGAATAAGAAAATAAACAAGAAGAGGATATACACCAAGAACCAGCCCTAGAAGAGGAAGAAATGAGTCTGACCATATCATGTAATGCATTGGCAGGAATTACCACTCCTCAAACTCTCAAGATAGAAGGACATATCAAGAAGAAAAAGGTAATAGTCTTGATTGATTTAGGTATCACCCATAATTTTATTCATTGTAAGGTAGCCAAGGAATTGAATTGTTTCCTATACCCAACACCAGAATGTCAAGTGATGGTTGCAAATGGAGGAACTATAAATTTCTCTAGAAAATGCCATAATATCGAGCTAACCATGGGGGAATATGTATTGAATAGTCCAATGCCTTCCATTCCTATGGGAGGTGATAATGTTGTGCTAGGAGTACAACGGTTACAATCTTTGGGGACAATAGCTTTTAATTTTCAAGAAATTTTCTTGAATTTTTTTTCATAAGGAAAGGAAGTCGAATTACAAGGTATTGCAGGGAAGCCAGGAAAGATAATAAGATATAATGTGATGAAAAAGCTTCTAAAGAATAAAAATAAGGCGTAATTGCACAATTATGCTCACTAGAAGTTCCAACATCAAAATCATCTATTTCTGCAGATCTCCAACAAGTCTTGGCCAATCATTCCAAGGTGTTTGAAACTCCCAAAGGACTCCCACCTATTCGTGATCATGATCATGCTATTCATTTGATTCTAGGAAGTGTTCCTCCAAACATCAGGCCTTATAGATATCCTTACGTCCAAAAGAGCGAAATTGAACGTATGATTGCGGAAATGTTAGAGGCGGGTATAATTCAACCTAGTCAAAGTTCTTTCTCTGCTCCTGTAGTATTGGTACACAAGAAGGATGGATCATGGTGCATGTGTCCTGATTATAGGGAGCTCAATAAGCTCACCATTAAAGATAAATTTCCCATTCCTGTGATTGATGAATTATTGGATGAATTACATGGAGCAATTTATTTTACCAAGTTGGATCTTCGTTCAGGATATCATCAAATTTGAATGAAGACTGAAGATATTCCAAAAACAGCATTTCGAACTCATGAGGGTCATTATGAATTTTTGGTCATGCCTTTTGGCCTTACCAATACACCTTCTACATTTCAAGGGTTGATGAATTCCATTTTCAAACCCTTCCTTAGAAAATATGTGCTAGTATTTTTTGATGATATACTAATCTACAGCAGGTCTTGGAAGGATCATGTTGAACATGTTGACAGGGTGCTCAAACTATTGCAGGAGAAACAATTATATTCAAAAACATCCAAATGTTTCTTTGGAGTACAAGAGGTGGAATATCTGGGTCATATTGTATCTCACAAGGGTGTTAAAGTAGACCCTAACAAAATTGAAGCCATTAAGGAATGGAAAGTCCCCACAACCATAAAGAAGTTGTGAGGATTTCTCAAGTTAACAGGGTATTATCGCAAGTTTGTTAAGAATTATGGGAGAATAGCAGCACCTCTAACAACATTATTGAAGAAAGATGCATTTTCATGGACTCCTTAAGCAACTAAGGCCTTTGAACGTCTTAAAGAGGCAATGTGCCTAGCACCGGTCTTAGCTACACCAGACTTCACAAAAACCTTTATTGTGGAATGTGATGCCTCAGGAAATGGAATTGGTGCAGTTTTAATGCAGGAAGGAAGACCCATTGCTTTTGAAAGTCGTCCAATCAAAGGAAAGTATTTACCGAAACCTATTTATGAGAAGGAAATGTTAGCAATACTGCATGCACTAAAGAAATGGCGAACTTACCTAATGGGAAGACACTTCAAGGTAAAAACTGATCATGATAGTCTTAAACACTTTTTTGAACAAAGAATATCTTCAGAAGAGTAGCAAAAATGGGTCACAAAGATGTTGGGTTATGACTTTGAAATAATCTACAAAAAAGGGAAGCTTAATGTTGTTGCAGATGCACTCTCAAGAAAGAATGAAGAGGTGGAAGCATTGCTTTGTGCCATTTCTATTATCCAACCAGATTGGATAACCAAAGAAAGATATGAATGGAAGAAGGACAAAGAAGTATGGAAACTCATTAAAAATTTGCAGCAAGATCCTAGTACATATGATACATTTAGTTGGAAAAATGATTCTTTATGGTACAAAGATCGCTTATATCTTTGTAAGAATTCCCAACTAAAACAAAAGATTCTTTTGGAATTGCACACTTCTCCTTTAGGAGGACACTCAGGATTTTTAAAAACTTACCATAGGGTGAGGAAAGAATTTTTTTGGGATGGCCTTAAATCTGATATTCAAAAGTTTGTGGCTGAATGTTTGGTTTTCCAGCAGAATAAAGTTGAGACAATTAAGACCCTCGGACTTCTATGACCTTTATCCATTCCAAGTCAACATTGGGAGGATATTTCAATGCATTTTATCATAGGTTTACCTGAGTCCGAAGGAAAGAGTGTCATGATGGTGGTAGTTGATAGACTTACCAAGTATGCACACTTTTGTGCATTATCTCATCCATTTAAAGCAAGTACAACTGCTACTACATTTATCGACACAATTCAAAAGCTACATGGAAACCCAAGGGTTATTGTGAGCGACAGAGATCCCATTTTTACTAGAAATTTTTGGACGGAGTTATTTTATTGTTTGGGTACTCAGTTAGCTCATATCTCATCTTATCATCCTCAATATGATGGTCAAACTATGATAGTAAATAAATTTTTGGAAGGATATCTTCGGTGTTTTGTAGCTGATAAAAAAACACAATGGGTCAAGTGGTTACCTCTCGGTGAATGGTGGTATAACACTTCCTTCCATACTGTAGCAAAAATGACCCCATTTATGGCACTTTATGGATATCATCCACCATCCATCACATCATATTTAAGAGAAAACTCAAAGGTTCAAGTAGTGGAATATCACATCGAGCATCAACAAGAAGTTCTCCAACTCTTAAAGGATAACCTGTATTTGGCACAAAATCGAATGAAACAACAGGCATATCAACATCGCAACGAGAGAAATTTTGATGTAGGAGACTGGGTATTTTTACGGCTACAACCATACAAACAAATATCCCTCAAGCAAGCTAAGAAGGATAATAAATTATCGCCAAAGTACTATGGTCCTTAAAAGGTGTTGCAAAATATTGGTACTATGGCATACAAATTGGAGCTTCCTGCTTCTTCACGAGTGCATCCAGTTTTCCATGTTTCATGCTTAAAGAGGGTTATAGGTGAAAATATTCCAGTTCAAACAATATTTCCAGAACTTGATGAGGAAGGAAAAATCATATTGGAACCTGAAGTGATCACTGAAACAAGAACTCGACAGCTACGGAATTGAACAATTTCAGAGTATTTCATCAAGTGGAAGAACTTACCCACTGAAGATTCTACATGGGAGGATGAGAATTTTATACAGAAGCACCCAGAGCTACTCAATATTTGAGGACAACACTTTTTTGAAGGAGAGGGGCATGTTAGGTCTCTATAATACTAGTATAGTCCCTTATTGTTGTTACTGTAAACCCCTTATTGTTATTATTGTACCCCTGTAACCCCCATATTGTTATTATTGTGCCCTTAAATTATTATTGTTAGGTCGGATAGGATTACATTGTGGCCCCACTAGGATTACATTATGCCCCCATGGAATCCTATATATAGAAAGGAGGTTTTGTAATTTGTATCATCCAAGAATTGTTCATTAATGTAATGTATTGGAGGTTTCCCACTGGAAGTGGCTTATTTCTAAGGCATTGATATCTCTTTTCTTCCATTTTTGGAGCTGGTTACACAACAAACCTTTGTCCAATATGCAGTTCCTATCTTCGATGCAGTTGAAGATGGCATTGAAGAAGCCTTTAGGCCCTAGTTGTAGTGTAACATGTCCTTTTGGTTTCCATTTGGAGTTGATCCAGCCATGCAGGGCTTATTCAGTAGGCCAAAAGCCAACAAATTTTCCAATGAGTGCATGGTCCTTCATGTACTGAATCTGAGTATTGATGCAGTGGCTTGGAAGCTCGATATTGGGGCATTTTGTAGCTATCAGCCTGCAGGTGACAGAGGTCATTTTGGGCTGAGTCGTTCCGTCTAGAGTATCTGTGATTTTGTCTTTTTGCGTTTCCGATGTGCTGCTAGGAGTTTGGTGATCAGCGGCAGAGGCCGTCGGCCCGTTGACATTCAATGGCTTTTGCACATTGACAGAGGGCTTCTGCATTGTGTCATGTTAGGGTCCTGTGATTTGGCTGATTGGCAAGCCAAATGACAGTGTAACATCAAACCAGTCTTTGGAGCCCAAGGACCTAGCCTTCCTAGACTTAGAGAGGGCTCTTTCTATTTGTGTAAGGGATATCTGTGTGTTTTCTTATTGTGTTATTATTTTAGGCTAGTTATGAAGTAGGTTTTTGGTTTTTGGTTTTTAGGTTGTGAGGGATGAACTGATCAAAGATATAGGATAGGTAAAAAGTTGTCAGATCAACTGGTCTATGGGGTCGAAGAGGTCAAGAAAGCTATCAGATGGTGATACAAGGTTGTTGAAGGGCCGATTTGATTCGAGGTAAAATGGATATTTGGGCAAAATGGAGTAAGATATACATCAAGTTTGTGAATAACAAAGGATTCCAAGCATAACTAGTTTAATATCTGACATAAACATGGTAGGGAAAACCATTAATCATGAGAAATGTAACTATAAGCTAATCAATATATAGAAATAAACATTCAAGCCATGCATAGAGATATATAACTCTCTAACTTTGAGAAATGGCTATCAGACTTTGGAGAAATACACTTAAGATAGACAAACAACTCAAATCACTATGCCGGAACGCCTAAACACAGTACTTCAAGTTACTGGGCACTTTGAAAACAAGATTGCATAGTCTTAGGCAAAGGGAAAGATCAGAACAAGACCTCCTTGGTTCAAAAAATGACATTCTAATCAGTCAAAGAGAAATTTCATGGATGGAGCTATGGCTAGCCATGAGTAAGCAGGGCATACCGTAAATCATACTTAGCATTCATAAAACCATGAATGAAACAAGCAACAATATCCTTAAGTTGTTAAAGAGAAATCAATAATTATTTAATGTGACTTAGAATGAAGAAAACATGGAAGCTATGAAGAAACGGGAAATTTGAGGTGCCTCCAAGGGCATGTCTCAAATTTTTTCTTTACTGTCCTATAGCAAGCAAGAACATGGATTTATGAATGAAAACTAGGAAACAAAACAAAGATAGAGACACTATACCATTCTACCAAGTCATGGAATCCAACAACAATCCTCTTTCATCATCTAAGAACATCCAAGAGACTATCCAAAAGCATGAGACAAGTATTTATTCCAAAGCTTATATGACCTTATATTGCTTCTATTCATCAATTTTAGCCTTTTTTACAATGAAATACTTTGGAATATATAAGCCAAAGTGAGGAAAACCTCCTAGTTCAACTTGCAATTACATTGGCCTATCCAAAATATCTTATTTTGTCCTTGAGGCTTTGCAAAGCCCAAGGCAAAAAATATCTCATAAAATATCTAAAAAATGATAAAAGAGGGAAATAAATTGACTTTTCATAACTTTTCATGTGAAAAAATAGCTAAACGCACATGAGGAAAAAGCAGTTTTGAAAGGTTCAATTTTTACAAAAATACTCAAAAAATACATCAGCAAAAGGTCCCCTGACTTGTCGGAAACTTTGGAAGCCTTCCCGATGTCAAAATGAGGCTCATGATAGCTCGTTGGAAATATATGAGTGTCTACTTTATGAAAATGTTTAGTTTTCTCCAAAATAACCACTAGAAGTCCTCCAAAAATAGGCCTGTGTGTAAAAACCCGAAAAATAAGCCTTGTTGATAAACCGGGCAGAGTGTAGAAAAAGCGAGTATTTTTTTCCATTTTGGGGGAGAAAATGATCTTCAAATGTCCTGAAAATCACTGAGTATGTGCTCCTAAAATTATGGCATCCAATGATACCATTATCATCCTTTGATGATGCCCCAAACTGAAATGGCGATGCCCATGAGTTTTGGCCAAAAACCCAAAAATGACAAAAAACCAAAATATGTCAAATTTCACCCAAACTTGGCGAGCATGACCCTCAAGGGTTTTCAGCAACATGTTGTGAAGAAGAGGCCAAGATTTGGAGTCTTTAGGTGTCTTTCCTCAATTTTTGTGACGGGCGCTTCCCTTTGGCCTCCTTGAGTTTTTCTTGAGCAGCCTTCAACTTCCGCTGGGCAAACTGATTTAGCTTTTTATAATGCCCCTTTATCCTCCGTTGAAGGTCCAAGTCCCTGTTTTCCTTCTCCAATTTCCTCTCCAGTGATCATTAACTCTCTCAAGCCATGCCTCCCGATTGTTCTCTATTTCTTGTTCGAACAATGCAGTGAGAGGGGTAGATTGGAGAAGGGCATTTTATTCTTCTTTTTGTTTCTCAAGGGCCTTTTTTAGCCCCATGGTTCTTGGCCTCTTTTTCCTAGGCTGATCTTCGCCTTCACTTTTATCGAATTCACCCATGAGTTCTTCCAACCTCACTTGTGATTTGGAGGCCTCCTTCTTGTATTTGATTGCCTGTATCTCATAAACAACCATATGGACACTCATCTGCTTGTTTTGAACTTGCAAAAATTGATTGAAGTTCCTAGCTCTATGAAAATCAGCCTTCAAGGCATCAATTTGGCTTTCTCTATGGATCAAGAGATTTTCTAGGATCTGGGCTTCATTATCAATATCATCACTTTGGATTTGGATGATGTCGAATTCCCTTTCCTGTTCATGACTGCTTTATTCCTTGCCCTTCCCTTTTCTTTGGGTGGATCTTATGGTACTCTTCCTCTTAGGAAATTCGACCATGGGCTTCTTTGGAAATTTTCCCTTGCTTCGAAGGGCCCTAGTCACATTTGGAGTTGCGACTCTAGGCACCGTTTTCTTTGCTATCTGGGGCTTGGCCACTTTTGGAGAAGAGAGCATGGCCCCTTGCCTCGGAGAGGCATCTAGCACATGCTCCATGGGCTCTTTACCCTTGTCACTTTGCCCTTCATTTTTGCGAATGCCTTGGCTCTCTTCAAGGATGTCTAGGCTGTCTTTTTTCATCTCCCTTTGAGGGTTGTCCTCCTCAATGCTTTGCAACCTTTTATCTTACTTCCCCTCTTCTTTTTGAGTTTGATGTTCCTCTTAAGGAGTTTGTTGTTCTTCACCCTGAGGCTACCTCTACTGATACTGTTGTGTATCATCTTTTGGCTGCCCCTGTTCATCACTCTCATGCCCTTATTCATCATCTTCATGCTGCTCCTGTTCAACACTTTCATGCTGCTCCTTCTCAGTCTCTTTTGGCTGTTTTGTATCATACTATGGCTGCTCACCCTCATCATAAGTCTGCTTTGTATCATCAAAAGTCTGTTCACCCTCACTGTGTTTATTTTCTTCATGTTGCTGCCCTTCATTATCTTCCTCATCATCATGGTCATGCTCTTCTCCCTTTCCAGGCTCTTTTTCTTGCTCTGTGGTAAACTTGAGCTTCTTCGAAATAGTTCTGCTAGAAGAAGGCGACGGATGGTGAGTAGGAGGTGTAGGGGATGTGTGAACTGGAGGGATAGTGGAGAAATCCGGATGGGTGATGAAAGTATCCCAAGAGACCTCTCTTTTTTCAAGATGATGAAGAATGATTATTTTGATGAGAGAGTGATGGAAGAGACAGGCTGTTTGCTGTGAAGGAGGCTTCTTCTGAATAGTGGAGGCCATTTTCTCAATGCTCTTGTGTAAGAAGAAAGGAATATTTAGCAATTTGGCCCTAGTGAAATGCATGAACAGTCGAATGTGATATGCATAAATTTGGGAAAATATTCCCTCACAAGTGAAGTATTTCATGATTATTTTCATGAGGGGGGCGTAGCTGGCCAAAAGATATGAGAATGGGAAAATAGAAGGACATGAATCTCTGTGCTCAGGCTTTAGAAAGGGTTTGTAATATTCTAAGTCCAAATGGCTTTGTTTAAAACATTTCTCGCTAATATAGGGGATTTTAGTGGCCTTGGAGATGGACCTTGGAGAGAATTTGAAATCAAGGCCCACCAGCTGGAAATGCTTGTCTTGAAACATCAAAGCACAAAGGTGTGTCAAAGGAGAAAATCTCTTCACCTCTTACACTCTTTGACAAAAATATAAACACCCAACCTCATGGAAACTAAACAAGACTGATGGGTGGGCATTCACTTCTTCAGTGGAAATAGGCTCAAATCTCTTATGCAATCCACTCCTACTATCCTGCCTAGGAGGCATCTTGTTCTGAATGGTCTTTGCAACACCAAGGTGCCTCAAAATGGTTTCTAAAATTCTCTCAAACAAAACTCTGTCTTCTTCGTTAGTCATTGTTTGACCAAGGCAGACTTCTTCAAATGCTATGTGAAATGACTCTTTAACACAAAACTCTCTGCTCCTTCCAAAAGACTGTCTGTCTCCCTTTGTATGCCAATCAACCAAAGAATTCAAAATAACAAGCACATAGTGAAAATGTTACTGTGGCTGGGTATCTTTACAAATATCCTTTATGTTTTGATAAAAACAAGACAACCTTGCATTTAGACAGAGGAAAAACATTGCTTCCAATCAAAAACACCCTCCTTGTATTCACTATTTCTCACACACAGTTAGAGAAAACACCTTTAGAGTGAGTTAAATATTTTTCACCAAAATTTGTTTTATGGGACCAAAAGAAGGCAGCAATAATCTCACTGTTTCATTTATTCAAAAGGAGACACTCTCTGAAGGTGACAAGGCATTCAAACTAAGACTACTACTTTCAATCATAGGCACATTTATGTCACCTCACCATCACTGTGATTTCATTCAAACCACTGCTTTACCTCCTAAAAATGTTTTCACCATACACTTGGCTAACAGAGGTTAGCTTTTCCCTATCACAGTTAGGGCACCTCCAAAAATTTGACAAAACCTCTGTAGGTTTATGTTTTTAGCACTGTATTGAGGGCAGTTTTTAGGTCTTTTGACATCATCATAAACACACCATAATCACTAAGTCAATCTTGGGCAATCATAGCCACAACAATCTCAGATCTTTAAACAAAACATTCAACCCTCCTTACCACTGTTTTCACCAATACTTATAGCTGACAGAGTTTATGTTTTATGCTAAAACAATTAGGATACCCTTAATACTTGACAAACCATTAAAACGGTGTTTATTGTGTCTTGCAGGGAGTGTGATGTTTTAGCACTGTTTTTAGGGCAGTTTAGGCTCCTTGAAGCTAAAATGAACCCTCCAACAGTCTCCCACTGTAACAAATTTCTTCAAAATATTCACTCAACACACCTTGATTTGCACCAAAACCTTCATTGTTTCAAACACCATCTAGCAGCTCGAACATAGCAAGTAGGTAAATGAAAATACCTTGAAAATGGATGGCAACCCTTGTTTGAAAAGTTTGAGCAGCTTTCAGGGTTTTTGGAAGACGTTTGGACTATTGAAGTATGTGCGACACGTTTAAATGAGAAGGTGCCGCGCAACAAAACAGTTGTCGGGTCGATGATGGGCAGTTGTGACCGGCGCCTACAGGTGCACCGCGGAACAACACAACTCTTTTGCAAATTTGATCTTGAACGCGCCACGCACTTTTCCAGGCACGCCGCCCAGTCTCCAAGCCTGAAAACTCTGTGAACTTTCTCGAAAACCCTCTTTGGTCCAGTGAGTAGCTAAGGGGAGGTTTTGTTTGCGCTTTGAAAATTTCAAATGAGTTTCCAACGGTCCCTTTAAATTCTTTTCAAAGCGAAAAAGTCCAAGTTCCTTTCACGTTTTCTTAGTGAAGGTTTTGAAAATATTTGAAAGGATTTTGGGTTGAAACAGAACACGAAGCACTTGTCTTTGTGATCTTCATCACTTAAAACCTATAAAGACTCTTTGCACGAATCTTTAAACAAAATGTGGAGTTTGTCTTTTGAAAAGGTAACATAGTGATGACTTTTGTTTAAGTGAAGAGGCTTTGTTCAGGAACTGCAGATCTCCTCTACCGCATTTTCACTATGCTTTATTAAAAAGGAAACTCTTCCACAGCTAATTTTTTTAATGACATTTTCGAAGGAAAATCTGCTCAAAAAACATACCAATGAGTGGTGAAGCATCTTTTTCCATTTTGCAAGGAGATGAATTATCTCTTTAAAACTTGATTGACATTTTATGCTCCTGTTGCTTTAAAGGTGATAATGCTCACTGTGAAGCTGATTGAACTGTTAGGTGATTTTTGAGCTTCTCTTTTGACTGTGGGTGCAAAAACTCAGTTGCATTCACCCAGGCTTTACCATCATCTTTTGAAAAGAAATCATCCCTTTTTAGAAACCTTGCTTAGCCAAAACACTTTACAAAGCAGATGAAATAGTGCCTTTCCATTACTTTTTTTTTGGTAGCATAAAAAGCGCAGATTTTTGAAAAGTGGTGATGCGAGAATCACTTTTTTTTTAGCACATTTTTTGACACTCTAATATTTTTATTTATAGAGTACGAATATTTGTTTTAAAATGTTAGTGATTTTCATGCTAATTTTGAAATGTATTGATGCGGCATCAAATTTTTTTTTTTTTTTGTGAGGTGGTTACCTGCTAATTTGAAACGTATTGATGCGGCATACGACCTTTTTTTTTTTAGAGTGGTGATTTTCATGTTGTTAATAAAACACAAAACTTAGATAAAAAATATATATAAAAAAACGATAAAAAAACCAATAAAAATATGAAAAACAAAATTAACTCGTAAAAATAAAATTTAAACAAAAATAAAAAAAAAAAAAAAAAAAAAAAAACAAAACAAAAATATTCGAAAATTATATCAAAAGAAATGACAAAATTTGAAAAAAAACACATAATTTAAAGAAAAAAACAAAAATTAACAAAAAAATAAAATAAGAAATAAAAACATCAAAAACATTTTTTTCTAAGTTATTAAAAAAATCCATATAATTAAAAAAAAAAAAAAATAGAAAATTTAAAAATAATTTAAATTACAAAATTAAAATTTAGATTAAAAAAAAATAAAATACAAAAAAGAAAAAATTAAATTTAAAAATTTTAATTAAAAAAATAATAATAAGAAGAAAACAAAAATACAAATTTTAAAATTAACAAAAAAAACAAATTAAAAAAAAAGACAAAATTTAAAATTGAAAAAAGAAAATTAAAATAAAAGAATTATAATAAAAAAAACTATCATTAAAAAACAAAAAATATGAAAAAAACCATGTGCAAATAAATAAAAAACAAATATCCATAAATTTGCTGTTTTTTTTAAATGAAACAATTTATAAATTGTAAAAATGAAAAACCAAATAAACTAAAAGATTAAAAAAAAAAATTAGATTAAATTAAAATTTAATAAATTTAATGAATGAATTTTAAATTTTAAAAAATAATTAATCTAAAATATTGAATTTGAAAACAAAATTAAAAAAAAAAAAAACAAAAAAATTAAAACAAATTAAATTTAAAATAAAAAATTTGAATTAAAAAAAAAAAAAAAATTAAATTTTTTTAATTAAAAAAAAAAAAAAAATTCAAATTAAAAAAAATTATATTAAAATAATAATAATAATAATAATTTTTTGATCATGTTGGCGCCGCCACCTCGGCGGGAGGCCGATTCCGGGAATCGCCCTGTCACCGCGGGAGGCCGATTCCGGGAATCGCCCTCCCACCGCGGCAGGCCGATTCCGGGAATCGCCCTCCCGCCGCGAGAGTTCGATTCCGGGAATCGCCCTGAGGCCGATTCTGGGAATCGCCCTGAGGCCGGTTCCGGGAATCACCTTGACGCCACGGGAGGCCGATTCCGGGAATTGCCATCCCGCGCGCAGGAGGGCGATTCCTGGAATCGCCCTCTCGCTGTGGGAGGGCATTCCCGGAATCAGCCGCGGGAGGGCGATTCCCGGAATCGGCCTCCCGCCTAGCGGCCGACCTCCATCGTCACCTGGGCGTGAGGCCGATTGGCGGCACCACCACGATCAAAAAATTATTTTTTTTTATTTTTTTAATTTTAAATATTTTTTTTTTAATTTGATTTTTTTTAATTTTTCTTTTTTTTAATTCAAAAATTTTAAATTCTTTTTTTTTTAATTTAATTTTTATATTTGAAATTTAGTTTGATTTAATTTTTTTTGTTTTTATTTTTTTTTTCTAAATTTTGTTAATAATTTTTATTAAATTTTGCATCTTTTTTTTATTTAATTGATTTTTTTTAAAAAAATTTCATATTTTTTATTATTATTAAATATTATGTTTAGTTTTTTCATTTAACTTTTTAAAATTTAGTAAATTTGTATTTTTTTTAAATTTATTTGAATATAATATTTTTTTTTTAATTTTTTATTATTATTTTTTTAATTACATAAAATTTTTATATTTTTTTTTATTTCAATTAAAATTTTGTATTTAAAATTAGATTTTTTTTAGTTAAACTTAATATTTTCAAATTAATTTGTTTTTTATTTTATTTTTTATTTAATTTATTTTTTTCAATTTTTGAATTTTAATTGATTGAAAGTTTTTTTTAACTTTTATTTTAACAATGTTTTTTTCTTTTCCCATATTTCAAAATTTATTTGTTTATTTATTTATTTATTAAAATTTAATATTTTTTTTAATTTAATTTGTTATTTTAATATTAACATTTTTTTTTCTAATTTAATAAAATCTAATATATATATTTTTAATTTAAGTTCATATATATATATATATATATATATATATATATATATATATTATTTTTTATAATTTAAATTTAATATATTTTTCAAAATCTATTTGTTTTTTTGATATATATTTTTTTAAATTTAATATTTTTATTGTATTTTATTTTTCATTTTTTATTTTTAATTAATTTTTCATTTTTTTACTTTTAATTTCAATAATGCTTTTGTTTTTTTTTTTTTTTTTTATTGTAAAGTTTTAAATTTATTAAAATTTAATATATTTCTTTAAATTTAATTTTTTGTTTTAAAATTTAAATTTAAATTTTTATAATTTAATAAACATTTTCTTTTTCTTTTTTAAATTTAATTGCTATATTTTATTTTTTATAATTTCTTTTTTTTTTTTAACTTGTTTTTCTTTTTAATTTAATATTTTTTATTTTGGTTTTATTTTTATTTTTTTTATTTCTATATATTTTGAAATTTTAATCTTTAAATTTTTATTTTTATTTTTATTTTTTTATTTTTTTCTTAAATTTTAGGTTTTTTTTAATGTTTGAATTAAAAATTTTATTTTGTTTTTGTTTTTATTTTTTTATTCCTATAAATTTTTAAATTTTAAGCTTTAAAATGTTTTTATTTTTAAAATTTATTTTTTTTCTTAAATTTTAGGTTTTTTTTTAAGTTTGAATTTTAAAAATAAAAAAATGTTATTTCTATTTTTTAAAATGTCAAAAATATGACAATTTTTTTTTTTTTTGTTATTCCAGCGTCAACTGGTTTTTCTTTGAGGGTGTTTTTTCAATCCTTTTTTCAAGAAACAATTTTGTTTTTAGCATAATTTTATAAAATGTTCAAGTATGACCTTAAAAAAAAATCAAGTACGTTCTGGAATACACTTTTTTTGTTTTTGGGGTGTTTTTTCATGTTTTTTGAGTCTTTTTGGGCTAGAGTTCCCGTTTTGAGGTCAGGTTACCTATTTCATCGGTAACAGTGTTAGCCTAGCTGATTTCAACTGCTTTCAACTCTGTTTTGTTAAAGGAATAGAGACTAAATGTCAAGCCTGTTTATCAAGGAGATGGATCTTTGTAACTTTTAAGGAAATTACATCCCTCAGCAAGGTTTGTTCATTTTTGGCTCCAGACTGCCTTTGAAAGAAATTTTTGATAGGAGATAAGTCAGCTTCTTTGATAGTTATAGTACTCATGCTTTCCCTTTGTTTTTGACATCATCGCTCTGTTCAGAAGCCTTCAACTATCTCCTAATGTTCTTACAATTTGTCTCTTAGTCAGTGAAAACCCTAAAATCAATCGCTCCTCTGGCCCTCTGCTTATAGATGAAGGAGGCCTACTTTGACAAATGCCTGGTTTCTTTTCAATCTTTGTCTCAACCAAATGAAGAATTTTTGATGAACATACTGATAGTGGTTTCCGTTATACATGATGGGAGAAGTTAGTTTGAGACCAAGAATGTTTGACTCTTTTGGCCATCTTCTTAATAATATTTCTTCATTGATGATCAACCCATTAGCTTCACCTTGTAATTCAAATAATAGTGAAACTCATGCAAACCAATTTTAAAAGCCCACTTCTTTGCCTCTGCCTTTAACATCATTTTATTCAGAAACCTTCAATCTTCTTCCACTGTACCCATAAATTGTGTTATAGTTAGTGCAATTCTGACAATCGAACTTTATCCTTGGCCCTCTGCTTATAGATGAAGGAGGCGCTCTCAGTCCTCAACCCTCTACTTATAAAATGAAGGAGGTTTTTCAGTCCTCAAACCCTCTACTTATATATGAAGGAGGCGCTCTCTCAGTGATGCCATATCATCAGCTTTTAACAGTGTTGTTTTTCCTTTCACTACCTTTTCATGTTTGAGCAAATGAAGAATGACAAATTGATAATAGTTAAGATGAGCGCTACTCTGAGAGATGTAATTTTTCTTTTCAAATGTATTTGTGCTTCTTTAGACATCACAAGCAGTTTGGCTAGTTTTTTGCAAAGCACTTCTTGTCATTTATAATTTACTAACCTTTGACTATGATTACAAGAGCTTACTGAGACAACTCTCTATCCTGTAGCTGCATCCCAGGCTCAAAAATCACATGAGAAGCAGTTGTCTTCTCATGTTGAGCCAAATATTGTCTTCTGGGATGCTGGTACATTTCTGCTCTTGAAAGATCCATTGAAACACTGTAAAACCACCTAATATCAGTTTGACCTAGGGCATGTGCATTGCTGATACTTTAGGGCTTGTTAGTGGCGCGACTTAGGGGTGTAACCAACTTTATTTGCAGAATGACTTAGGGGAGACTTCTTTGGACAGATTTGGATTGTTTTCTTTGGAGCTGATGGACAAGCTAGTATGGATGAGGCTAGACAGGGCTTGATAATGAGGATTCATCTCATCATGGGCGGATTGAAAAGGTATGAGGGAAAAAAATGTTTATGGGTGTTTTCCAACTGGAAAATTTGACAATTTTTTAGATCAGCTGCTAGAAAACTTGGATGTTATAACTAGTCATCACCAACAAGTGAAAAATACTGATGACTAACATGTCAAAAGAAAGGATCTGGGTTGCTGCAGAGTTAACAGTGGGGGAGGGCTTGCTAGCCCCTCCCTGTGGAGGGTCCATCAAAAGTGGATTAGCAACTATGTGGAGAAGCAGCCAAGCAGGAGCAGAGAGCGTTGGTGAGAGCTTCTGAACTAGAGCGGCGTCGTCGTAGGAGAGCCTGAAACCCTAGCTTAGAGTTTCTCCCGATGACCACATTAATTTTATAAACCCAAGGGATTATTAATATTATAAAACAAAGGGAATAATATTACAAATTGTAGGATTAATATTAAACCCAAGGAATATGAACCTAAGATTAATATTATAAACCCAATGGATTATAAACCTAAGGGATTAATATTAAATAATAGGACTAGTATTATAATCCCAAGGGATTGTAAACCCTAGGATTAATATTATAAATCCTAATATTAATATATAAACCCTAATACTAATATTATAAACCCTACGATTATAAATCATAATATATTATTATACATCTTAGGGATTAATATTCTATTTTTGTATGCTTGGGAGGACTACGTCTTCATCATGTCCAATGTCACCCCGATCTGGGTGGGGAATTTAACCAGTGGCTTCACATCAAGGAGTGCCTTATTATAGCACTCAATCACCATCTATCCAAGACCTTGTGGACATATTATGGATTAATATTAAATAAACCAAAAATATTATTAATATTATAAGACCAAGTGATTGGTAAAATCAAGGGACAACTATTATAAAACCAAGGGATTAATATTAAACCTTAGGTTTAATATTATAAACCCGAGGATTAATATTCTACCCCAGGAATATAAGCCTTAAGATTAATATTACAAACCCAAGGGATTACAAACATTGCGACATTGATTGTCACATTGATTAACATTATAAGCCCTAGGTTAATATTTTTCCCTAGGATTGATATTATAAACACTAACATTATAATTTATAAACCCAATATCAAATACCCCTAATATTATAAACCTAATATTAAACCTCTATTTTTCAATGTAACAATGTGATATTGAATATATTGCAATGTAATGTAACATTGGGACAACCATTATCATATTGATTATCGTATTGAGACAATGTTTGTCCCAATTCAACATTGGATAAATTTTTGTACTATTCTAACATCACTGTATTAAACCCTAAGGAAAAAAACTATAATTATCAAACCCAACATAATAAACCCTAAGATTAATATTATAAACCCTAATATTAAACCCCACTCTTATAAATATAAAGCCAATATTAAACCCTAATACTACAAACACAATATTTAAAACCCTAATTAAAAACCCCAATTTTGTAATGATGTAATGTGTCGTTTGAATAAATTACAATGTAATGTAGCATTGCAACAATGATTGTTACATTAAGAAAATGTTTGTCACAATATGATGTTGGATAGATTTTTGTACCATTCCAATGTCATAATATTAAACCTTCATACAAAACCCTAACATTATAAAACACAATATAATAAACCCTCAGATTATAAATGCTACGATTAATATTATACACCTTAGGATTAATATTATAAACCATAGGATTAATATTGTTAACATTATCCATCGACTATAAGCCTCTATGTTCAATTATGGTCATCCACTATGGTTCACTATAGGCCACTTATAGATAGACCATGATTCCTAAGGTATGTAGTGTCTACCATGGTAGTCATGTCGACTATTGTTGATTATGATGCCCATGTTGACTATAATTGACCATGTGAACAATAGTCAACTATAGTTAGCATGTGTTAATTTATATATTAATTTATAGTTAAACCCTTATAAATATGTGGATTAGTATATTATTAATGTGTCAATAATGTTAAATGTTAAACACTTATTATTATTATTTTAATATTTTATATTAATATGTTAATATTGTTATATATATATATATATATGATATCAATGTCTTAATTAAATATTAATATATCAATTATGTATTGCGTATACGTAAATAATTATATTCATAAATTAATTTTTAATAAATTGATTTTTTCATTAAAATATGTGTATATATTAAAGTTTTGATTAATATATTAATGTATCAATTGATATTTCAATTCATCAAAATTTTATATATAACATTAAATTAATTTAATGTATTAAATTATAACATTTATAAAATTAAATTGTTATATATAACATTTTTTTAATAATTGTCAAATTAAAATTTTAAACCCTAATTAAATCACGAAAAAATAGTAGATAAACCTTCAAAAAATTATTTCCCTAAAAGCTCAAGCTTACATTCTATGTTTCACCATTGTATTACTGTGGAATATTGTTCACTATGATGCCTATGTTGACTATAGTTGACCATGTCAACAATAGTCAACCATAGTTAATATGTTCTAATTTATAGATTCACATATATTTAAAACATTATAAATGTGTGGAATAATATTTTTTTTTTTTTTCTAAGTATGACTAATTCTATTATGTATAAAATTTACTGGTACAAAACAGCCACAGTGTCAGCTATGTGAGTCTGAGAACTGTGCTTGATAAACAAGCTATTCAAAGAGTATCTGGACTGCCCAGAATGGGAAACCAGTCCTGTTAACCACAGAGTCTGAACCACCCTTGAGAGGGAAACCTGTTTTGAGTTCATACAAGCCAAACAAACATAAAAATAAATGCTGAAATTCAAAATCCGTTTTTTCAGCTGAGCTGTGAAGCGATATAGCATAGAATTATCTGCAATGTTTGAGCAAAAAACCCGTAGAGCTTTGCAGAGGCTAATCATGAGTCGGAGATGGAGGTTCCTCGATAATCCTACATCCGAAAACATTGCTGCTGTCATCCTTCCCAACGTCAAGTGCGTCCTCCCTGCCAGTATGCACCACCTTCATGCTTTGCTCGTTCTGTGGAAGGGGAGGGGAAGTGGCAGGAGCTACCACTTCGCTAGGGAAACCAGAACCTGGAGGGGAAGGGAGAGAGACAGAACAGGGCACAACATGATTAGGTATTTCTTCATGGAGAGTCACAGTAATATAGGCAGTGAGGATGGAATTGGAGGAGGTGCAGTCGAACCTAAGTTCAACTCGCTGAGAAGTTTGCCGAATGGTGGGACGAGCACAACTATGAGAGACAGGGGGGGAGAGCTGCTAGTGGGCTCATGAGCTAAGGAAGGAGAGGGCGGAGCAACATCAACTGAAACATCGACAGCACCTCTAGTGTGGCCACGACCTCTTCCTCTTTCACCACGCGGGCCAAGTGTGTGATCGTGATCTTCATCCGCAGAGTAGGAGCCTGTGCCAAGACTGGGAGGGGGGCGACAGAGACCTCAGCTGAGACCTCGCCTGCTCCTCATTCTTTCACGGAGATGGGGCATGTTGACAGGAAATTGACGAAGGGGTCCAGGGCAGAGAGGGCTGGCAGGGAAAACAGGGGGAGAGGAGAAGGACTGGTCGTCACTAAGGTTAGCAGAAGGAGCTTGAAAATGACAAATGAGACCACCTCGCTGATTAGTCCCGACGCCAGAGAGTGAATTGAGGCTGAAAAATGGACTGTGTGAGAAATGAAACCTCGGAAGAGGCTCGAAGCAAGCGTGTAAAGAGCAGTGCCGCCCCGTGTTGGTCTTCACACTGGCATCTGCAGAACCTGGAGCACAATTTCCTTGCAGAGGAGATGGCGAGCCTCCCTGACCAGCAGTGTCGTTCAAACTATCTCGAATGCGCTCCATTACAAGAAGAACCGCCATAATCGAATGCAGGGTGAGCAGACCAAGGTGAATAACTGCCACACGAGCTAGAGAGTAATGGTCTTCATAAATGCAGGTACCGGGAGCCATGTGGGCTGCCCTGTCAAACGCCTTTGGGAAGAGCACGGGAAGCCATGTCCCGTCCAAACCTTCAAGCATCCGCATCCGGAAGTGGAATAATATATTATTAATGAGTATTTAATATTATATTAGTTTGTAAATTGATATATTATTAATGTGGATATATTTTTGTACCATTCCAACATTAAAATATTAAACCCTAACATTATAAAAGCCAATATAATAAACCCTAAGATTAATATTATAAACCTTAATATTATATCACACTATTATAAATTATAAACCCAATATTAAACGTAATATTATAAACCCTAATGTCAAACTTCATTTTTGTAATGTCGCAATACAACATTGAATAAATTGCAATGTAATGTAACATTGCAGCAATGATTGTGAGATTGATTATTTCATTGAGATAATGTTTTTCAGAGTGTGACATGGGATAGGTTTTTATAAAATTCAAATATCACAATATTATACCCTAATACTGTAAAACTAAATATAATAAACCGTAAAATTATTATTATTATTATGAACCATAAGATTATAAACCCTAAGTTTAATATATTATGCCCTAGAACTATAAACCGTAACATTAATTATATAAACCGTCAGACTCGTATTAAATCCTAAGATTAATATTGTAAACCATAGGACTATAAATCCTATAATTAATATCATAAACCCTAATATTAATATTATAAACCCCGAGATTACTACATTAAACCCTAGGATTATAAACCCTAAGTTTAATATATTAAATGCTATGATTACTATTATAAATCCTAAGATTATAAACCATAAGATTAATATTATAAAACCTAGGATTATAAATCTAAGGATTAATATTATAAACCTTAAGATTAATATTAAACATATATTAATGTCGAGCATGCCTTGCCATGTTTTTTAAAAGTTGATTATGGTGACTATGGTTGACCAAATATGACTATGCTTGACCATGGTTGCCCTTGGTTTCCTATGGTTGAACATGAATGACCACGATTGATGAACGTCAACCATGATAAGTAGATTTAACTATGGTTGACAATGGTTGACCATAGTTTGACTATTGTTAACTCTAGCCATCCATTATAAGCCTCCATGATCAACCATGGCCATTAATTCTGGTTCAATATAGGTTACTTATAGATAGACCATGATTCCTAAGTTAAGTATGGTTCACCATGGTAGTCAAATTGACTATTGTTGACTATGATACCCATGTTGAATATAGTTGACCATGTCAACAATACTCAACCATAGTTAATATGTGTCAATGCATAGATTAATTTATAGTTAAATGTTTATAAATGTGTGAATTAATATATTATTAATGTGTCACTAATGTCATATTAAATTTTTAATAATGTTATTTAATGTTTTAGTAATTTTATTAGTTTAACATTACTATATATATATATATATATAATATTAAAGATCAAATATTAATTTATTAAGTAGTATTATATTGACAAAAAAATGCAGGGGCCGAAGGAACATCACTGCCATGAACTAGGGTTTGGTGGTTTTTGAGCAGGCTTCCCCTCGCAGACCTTCTACCCCATAGCTAGGGCCATTCTCTTCTTATGGAGCGCTGATAGCTTCACACATGACATAAAATAGTGGGGGGGTGGTGGTTCCCCCCTCCTCTTGTTCGCCCTCTCATGGAGTGACTGTAAGGGATGACAGCGATTGTCAGCAAAACTCTGGCCCATTCCATGATCCAACTAGGGCATCACCTATAGAAAAATGGCCAAAAACAACCACTGAAGAAGCAACAATAGTCACATCCTCCACATGCATACCCAAGGCCACTACAAGAACCAATATCGAGCTCGCGGTTCATCGAATCATTGGAAAAATCCAATACATGAAGGACCATGCCTTGATAGGAAAGTTCATAGGTTTCTAGCCTACAGAAAAATCTCTTTTGGGTTGGATTACCTCCAAATTGAAGCCCAAGGGCCATATCGATCTACAGATATGTGCCAAGGGCTTCTTGTACGTGATCTTCACTTGCATCAAAGACAAAAACCGAATCCAGGAGGGAGGGCCATACTTCTTTAACTCCACAGGTCTATACCTGCACAACTAGGTCGAACGTTTGAACCCAGACAAACAAGATTTCAATCGGGCTCCAGTTTGGGTCAGGCTCTACAACCTACCTCAACACTATTGGGATGAGCTAGCCCTACAAGACACTAACAACTCTCTCGGAGAATTCATTAAAATGCTAGAAGAGACAAAGATCCACAGAGATCTAGCCTATACAAGGATTTACGTATACATGAACATCGAAAAGTCTCTCCCTGATGAGGTAAGCCTACTTCATGATGAATATGAATGGATAAAAATAGTGGATTATGAACATGTCCAATTTATATACAGGAAATGACACCAGCATGTGCGCCTATTCAGAGACTGCCCCCTCAATCAAAGATCTGCTCTGACTAACGACTCTGTAGAGAAAGATACCGAAGGGTTGATGAAAGTCACTAGAATGAAAATGCATACCTGGAAGTCAAATACGAACTATAGAAAAAGAGCCCTACCATCAAGCAACAACTTTGACTCCCTAGCTCAACTAAATGAGAATGAGAATGAAATCCCAAGAGACTTGGATCGACCCCTGAAGGAAATCCCCAAACCTCGTAGACCCAACAAACCAAATTCAAGCTAGAATCCTTTCTAATACCCCAGTCCTCTTCGCCCACAAGGGAAAACTTAGAAAAAGGCAAAGGTGCAGTCCTGGAATCAATCCCAAAACCAATGGATGATGAGCCAGAGAGCATTGAATATGGGAACCTCAACACCATGGGGTTGGAATATGCATGCAAGCGGAAATACTTTCTCTCATTTCCACATTAATAGATCTAGAAATTGGAGGAATTCCTCCTTAGAGCTCAACAGACAGCCTCCCTCAATATTCAAGGTGGCACACTCCTGAACACTAAACTCTTTCTGAAGGAATCTTGAAAACGAGGAAGAAGAAATGATCTTTAATGTCTAGTCATCATAGGGAAAGAGCTAGGAGAATCGGGTTGATATCCCAAGTTAACCATGTTCTAATATGTATTTCCCAACCCCCCTCAATGAATATCATCTCTTGGAATGTCAGAGGGCTAAATAGTCCCTTCAAGCACAGGTTAATCAACAAAATAATTACTAAGGAAAACCCCATGATTTTCTTTATGCAAGAAACCAAATTCTCCATCTCAAATCTGGACACAATCTTCAAAAGACTCTGGAAAGGTTGCAACACCCTAGTTTTTGACGTAAGTGGGGCTTCGAGAGGCCTATAAATTTTCTAGAACCCCCACTTGATCACCCTAGAGAACAGTCAGGAAAATCGACATTTCATTCAAGATTTCTTGCACCTGATTGGAACCAGCATTCATGGAAATCTCACGAATGTCTACTTCCCACAATTAATACAACAAAAAATAGAGCTTCTAGATAGCATAACAGATCTCAACAACCAATGAAATCACCCTATCTAGCTAATTGGCAAAGAATTTAACATGATCACAACCCTTCAGGACAAAAAGGGAGTAAGAACTCACCTTGACATGCACATCACCAAATTCAAGGACTTCATCCAAGGCAATCATCTAATATATCTTCAAAAATCCAATGGAATTTTCACTTGGAATAATAGGAGGGGAGGATCCCATCAAATTTATTCTAGATTGGATTGCTTCCTCATCACGAAAGAATTCATCCACTGGGGATGACAGCTCGCAACCACCATCATTCCAGCCTCTGGTTCAGATCATTAGTTGATGCACCTCCAATGGCTCAGACCTGGTATAGCCACTCCAAAACCTTTTCGCTTTGAAAATTTTTGGCCCAAACATCCAGGGTTCAAAGACCTTCTCTCAGATTAGTGGGCTTCCCTCAATCCACCCTTGGGCACAAAAATGTATCAGTTCTAGAAGAAATTGAAGATGATCAAAGGGAAACTGAAACTGTGGAACAAGACCACCTTCGTCAACATCTTCAAATACCAAAGAGACTTGGAAATGAAATTTCAATAGCTCCAACAAAAAATCATCTCAGAAGGAAGATCAACAGACTCAGAGACCAAGGAAAAGACACTAACTACCCAAATTTAAGAAAGAAGAAGCAAATAAGAGATCCTATGGAAACAAAAGTCTTGGATATGTTGGCTCAAGGAATGAGAAAGGAACAAAAAAATATTTCACCGCTCCACAGTCCAGCACAAGATACAGAATAGAATCACAATCCTAAAGAATCAAAATGGGTAGTGTGTGTAAAAACATGAGGACATCACAGAGGAACTTATCAACCACTTCAAGGACATCCTCAAAGAATCCAACATCCAGCGATAGGAGGCCATTGAGAAAATCACACATCATATTCCAAAATTGGTCAATGAGGATCATAAAAGGATGTTTCTTAGAGCCAAAACACTGATAGATGTCAAACAAGAGGTTTTCCAATTAAAAGAAGGGAAAGACTTGGGTCTAGATGGATTTACCACCAACTTCTTCCATTTCTTCTTGGACACTATCAAAGAGGAAGTATGGGGCATAGTGATGGAATCGAGCAACACCCACTGGATTCTTCTAGCTCTCAATGCAACCTTCCTCACTCTCATCCCAAAGGAAGATAATGTTGCTTCTGTATGTAATTACAGACCAATAGCACTCTGCAATGTAATTTACAAAATTATTTCCAAAGTTATAACTAATAGATTGAAACAACTTCTTCCCATTCTCATCTCACCGGAGAAAGCAGGCTATGTTGAGGGTAGGTAGATCCTTGATGGAATCATTCTAACCCATGAAGTCATCCACTCCTTAAAAGCCTAAAAAAATATGGGCATGCTCCTCAAAATTGTCCTTTCCAAGGCCTTTGACAAGCTCAGGTAGAAGTACATAAAGCAAGTCCTTCTAGCATTTGGCTTCAATCAAGCTTGGGTTCGCTAGATCATGAGCTTGATATCCTCTCCTTTCATTTCTATCCTAGTCAATGGCATCCCCTCAACAAAATTCAAACCCTCCATAGGTATAAGGAAAAGAAATCAACTCTCGCATTTTATCTTTGTTCTTATGGTCGAGGGTTTGGGTCGCCTGATCAAGAGCTCGATCTAATCTCATGACCTTCAAGGTATCGGTTTACAAAATCTCCCCCCATCTCCCATAAAAAATTTGTGGATGAAAAAATGATCATGGGTCACCCCTTTGTGCAGGAAGGTCATACCCTCAAAACCCTTCTTGACTATTTCTCTGAAGCCTCTGGAACCACTGTTAACCCTAAAAATCTCAAATCTTCTTTTTCAACATGCCTCTTATCACCCAGTGCAACAAATCTCGCCTCCTAGGCTTCACCACAGCCCCTCTATCGTCCAAATACTTGGGGGCACCTCTCACGGACTTAGTTATAAAACATTCATCCTAGAGAGAGTTGTTGGACAACATGGAGACTAAGCTGTCCACCTAGACCCAACACTCCCTCAACATCGTCGGACCCCTAGTTCTCATGAAATATGTTATTCAAACTCTACCCATATACCTATTTTCTATTATGGCTTCACCAAAAGGGGTCCTCAAATCCATCCGCAACCTTCAACAAACTTTCCTCTAGGGGGCATTCAAAGACAAGCACAAATGGGCTCTAGTCAAATGGAAAGAGGTATGTATGCCGAAAACTCAAGGAGGACTTGGTCTAAGAGACCCAGAGCACAAAAACAACATCATGGGTGCCATTATATGGTGGAAATGGGTATCCAACCCTCATATACCTTGGGCAACCCTAAGGGCCGCCAAATATACCAAAATTGGCCCAAGGAGGAACTAATCAGATTCAATAATGCTCTTGGAGGATCCCAAATCTGGAATGCAGCCAATCAACAAAAATAACTGATCCAATCTCACAACTTTTAAGAACTATGCACTGGAACTCATGCCAGGTTATGGGAGGATTCATGGCAGCAAATGCCTAGTCTATCCTCAATCTTCCCTCACCCCCTCTGGCGCATAGCCTTATAGGAAAGAGAACAAAACTGTGTCCAGGATTTTTTGACGAATGAAACAACTCAAGGTTATAAGAATTTGCGCCACCCAGATAGATGGCAGGAAGACTAAAACAATGAACATAAAAGAAATATTTTGGAGGAATTGACAAAAAGAAGAATCAAAACTCAGCAAGGGCCATAAATTCTCCGTTGGGGCCATACTCCAAAGAAGTAATTACTCAACTAAAGAAGCATACCACCTCATTCAACCGCCGAACCCTGGCCCCAAAAATCAATGATATAAGAATATATGGGAAACTAATCTCTCGCTCAAAGTAGCTACATTTTTATGGTTGTTGAGTAAAATACGCATCCTCAACACGAGAGAATATTACGAAGAGAGGCTTTGTGGGTCCTTCGAGGTGTCCTCTATGTCAGAATGAAATCAAAACCATCGATCACCTGTTGGACCTCTGCCCCATATCCAAAATTTTCTGGGACATGATTGAAATACTATGTAGAAGATCCAATCGAAATCGGGGTAACATCACTAATACCATTAGTAGGTGGCAGGATAATCCCTATTCGAACAATATGCTAAATTGTCTCTGGCAGCTCATTCCCAGCCTACACATATGGAACCTATGGAAATAACGAAATAATAGGATAATTAAATATACTACTTTGAATCAAGAGCATATATGGGCCAAGCTACACAACAACTTAGGAGAAACTCTTGCCATAGCTCACTGGGGAAAGTATGACTTCCCGACAAACAATGTTGGATGCACCATTTAGAATAATTAGCACATCAGTATTGTGCCCCCCATGGACAAATCCTCCACGAGCACAGGCAGGATCTATACACTTTAACACTCGAATTCTCCCCCAGCTAGTTTTTTCAAATGCAACTTCGATGGAGCCTCCAAAGGAAACGCAGGGGAATCTGGATTTGGGGGAATATTTATAGATTCTAGTGGAAACACCCTACACTCCTACTATGGAAACCTAGGGTGGGACAAAAACAATTCTGCGGAGATGGAGGGGCTTATACATGGTATCTCCATAGCCATTGAGCTTAATTTTTTCCCACTAGAAATGGAAGGAGACTCGAAGATCATCATCCAAGAGATCACCTGCATCCTCCTTAGCACTTCTTCCACAAATATCTCTACCACCTGGAGGCTAGCCAACCATCTCAAATACCTAGAATAGCTGCTATAGTGTCACAGTGCAACTACATTTCACCATGTGCGCAGAAAGACAAATACCGTTGTAGATTTCCTAGCCAACAAAGGAGTGGATAGCCTCGCAACACTCTACCACTCTAATTTTCTCAGATTTAGGATGAAATCTTGCATGAGAACTACCACACTCTCATCCAAAAGGATCAACCTCCCCCAGATGCGGGTGATGCCTCATGTAGGAATTTACAAGGTAAGTTCCTTAGATCAAGAACCAAAGGTCACTGCTCACAACCAGATCACAAATCATTACACAAGTATAATAACGTGGTTAAAACCCTCAATGAGGGAAACAGTCCACGACCTGAGCCAACGCGACCACTTTAGGAAATTTATTAATATAAAAATAAAAGTTACATATGTTTCTCTCATAAACAGTTATCGGAAAAATGACCCTCCATGCTCTTTAAATAGAGATCATGGACCAATTGGGTGTTAAGCCACAGATCAAGTGTCATTAATACCGAGGTGAGAGATAACCGTCAGATCACTACAAATGAACATGATAAAGAAACACACTTTACCTAACTCTACACTAGACTAAGTTATTCTTAACTATTTCCTATGTGTCGGAATATCCTAACATCCCCCCTTAAGAAAAAATTGGGATAGGATTGACGGATTTACAAAGGTGACACAAAAGGAGCCTATTTCCTATGTGTCAAAATATCATAACAACCTCCCTTAAGAACAAATTGGGATAGGATTGAAGGATTTACAAAAGTGACACAATAGGAGAAGGAAGGAGGCATTAGAGCCCATCCCCCCTTAATGACAACTTTCTTGAACTCCTCGCATGAATCGCAGTTTGGTAAACTTCGCTTCTGTGAGATCCTTTGTAAAGATATCGGCTACTTGATCATTGGTTGGACAGTACTACACTTCAAGAACACGATCATGAATTATCTTTCTGATGAAGTGTATGTGGAGTTCAATGTGTTTCATATGCTGATTCTGAATTGGATCTTTACATAGTTGAATGCCACTCTAATTATCACACCAAAGTATAGTTGGATGCTGCTGATGGAGACTAAGTTCAGACAGGATGTGACGAAGCCGCATGGCTTCCTTGCTGGCTTCAATTGCACCATGATATTCTGCTTCTGCTGAAAAAAGAGAGATGTCACTTTGTTTCTTACAAGACCAAGTAATAGGTCCTGAACCAAGAGTGAATACATATCCTGCAGTAGACTTTCAATCATTAGGGTCACCAGCCTAATCATAATCAGTGAAATTAATCAATAATGGAGATGATCCTACACTGTAATGAATCCTGAACTGAACTATAACTCGAATATATCGAAGTATTATTTTAGTTGCTTTCCAGTGACTTTAATGTGGTTGGTGCATAAACTGAGTGACAAGAAAAACAACAAAGGAAAGGTTAGGATAGGTATGGGTTAGATATAGAATTTTACCAACAAGTTAATGATATAAGGTAGCATCAACTTCAGGGGTAGTGCAAATGACTAAAATATTGACTCCAAACAAAAAGGGAGAAGGGGATGGCTTACAGTCTTCCATGTGAAAGTGGTGTAGAAGATCACATGCATACTTGGACTGAGAGAGGGTAATGCCTTCCTTGGATTGCAAGACCTGAAGACCAAGGAAATAATGCAAGTTTCCTAAGTTTGTCATTTCAAACATTTTTTTGAGGCTATACTTCACATGGTTTGTATGGTTTGGATCAATACTAGTAAGGATAAGATCATCAACATAAAGAACAAGGATGGTGAAGGACTTACCCACTCTCTTGGTGTAGATAGCGTTGTCAGAATGACAGCTAGAAAAGCCATTATCTAATAGAAATCTATCCATTTTGGCATACCAAGCCCGAGGAGCTTTTTTGAGACCATAGAGAGACTTCCTAAGGTGACAAACAAGGCTAGAGTCGTTTTGGATAAAGCCAGGGGGTTGTTCCATGTAGATTTCTTCATGTAAATCTCCATCTAAGAAGGCAGATTTAGCATCCATCTAATGGACTTCCTATTTAAAGAAGGCAACAAGGGAAAGAACAATGCAGATATAATTCCTTTTGGAAAAAGTGGATAAGGTTTCAGTATAGTCAATGCCTTCAACTTGTGAAAATCCTTGAGCGACAAGACGAGCTTTATGTCTATCCACTTTTCCATATGGTCCAAACTTGGTTTTGTAAACCCATCTGCATCTGACAAGTCTTCTTCCTTTTGGAAGAGGAACAAGATCCCAAGTATCATTTGCCAATAAGGAATGATACTCTTTATTCGTAGCTTCATCCCAATCTGGATGACTGGAGGCTTCTTCAAAGGTTTCTGGATCAATTTTTTCTGGAAATTGAGCCAATAAGGAAGAGGCTCTTTCGAACTAAGAACGTGTATGTCATTGATCGACAGGGTCACCTGCAAGAGAACTTGCTGCATCCCAAGTAGGGCGGACTCATATATAGGCTTGCAGGCCGATATATTTTCATCAAATTTTACATCTGTTCTAATGATTATATTTTTGGATTTTGGTTGAAGAAGTATATATCCTTTGACATCTTCAGAATATCCAAAAAAAATTCATTTTTCACTCTTAGGTTCTAAGGCTTTATGTTTCACATCTGGAATATGGGCCCAAGCATCACCTCCAAAAACACGAAAGTTACTTACATCTAGTTTGATTGAGCTCCAATATTCTTCTAGAGTTATATTCTTTAAAACCTTAGTAGGAGTGCGATTTACTATGTAATTTGCACAGTTAATGGCTTTTGCCCAAAAATTGAGACCAAGTCCTTTAGATTGAAGCATACAATTAGCCATTTCTTTTAAGGTGTGATTCTTTCGTTCATCTACACCATTTTGTTGTGGAGTATATGGAATAGTATGTTGCAATTGAATGCCATGCTCAGTGAAAATTTTTATAAATTTGTTGTTAACATATTCTCCTCCATTGTCTGATCTTAACTTAAGAATTTGATTTCCATATTGTTTCTCAACAAAGGCCTTAAAGGCTAGGAACATGTTAAAAACTTCACTTTTGAGTTTTAAGAAGTATACCCAAGTTTGTCTAGAAAAATCATCAATGAAAGTTAAGAAGTAATTGCAACTAGAGAAAGAAACAATATGAAGTGGACCACATAAATCATTGTGCACAAGCTAGATAGGGGTTGAAGCGTGCCGAGAGGCATGTTTGTCAAAACTATCCTGATAATTTTTTCCAAGTACACATATGGAGAAAACACCATCTTAGAAAGATACCATAGGAAGACTCGTCACCATATTTTCCTTACATAGAGTTTGAAGAGAGCGATATTTTAAGTGAACAAATCACTCATGCCAAATTTTGCTCACTTCATCATTATGAGAAACAAAAACAAAGGGAAGACATGATGACCCAAATTTGTCAAAATTATACAACCTTGTGGAATCATTAGCAATACCAGTAGCTAAAATATGTTTAGGATCTTTGAGGTCCTTGATTACAACATCATGTGGTGAGAATTATACTATTTTTCCTTCACCTGAATGAGGTATCTGATAAATAGAGAGAAGGTTGCATGACAAGGTAGGAACACATAGTACATCATTAAACTAAACATTATTGAGATGAATGGTTCCAGATCCTACAACACTAAGTGATCTATCATCACCAACACAAATATGTTTGGTGTTACAATCATTTAAATAAGAAAACATGGCTTTATTTTTGGCCATGTGATAAGAAGCTCCATAATCAATGAGCCACTCATGAGAATGAGAAGAAGAAGATACATTTAATGCATAACCAGATCTTGATGCTTGACTACCACAAACAGAAAGTGTCATTCCTAAAGATGAAGGTGAAGAGTGCTCCAAATTGATGTTGTGCTTCTTCATTGCTACTTCTAAGGCTTCCATCTTCTTAAAACATTTGGACTCTAAATGGCCATCACGATTGCAAAAGTTGCAATGTTTATCTGTCTTCTTTCCTTTGTTTTTATATGCCTTATCATTTTGGTGAGTTTCTTTTTTAGTTTGTGGTTGAAATAACTTAGGACCCTTGTTTGGTTTCGGACCATACTTCTTAGGATACTTATTCTTGGGAATCTTTTGATATGATTGATGTTGGGTTGTTAAGGCTTTCTTAGAAGCATTTCCAGAAGTGATAAGACCGTGTAAGATTTTTTCTTGTTCTCTTATCAAAAAATCACAAAAGGCATCAAAAGAGGGGTTCTTGTAGGCGGTTCTTGAAGAAATGATGGATTATCTAGTGGAATGGAAGGCATAAAAAAATACAGAGTATGCAGGGCCAAGCTTAGCAAGAATGAAATAAATGAGGCTGCCATATTCCTTTTTGATCTTACAACCTTCTAAAAGAATTCGAATGGTCTTGAATTTTGAAAAAAAAACTTCAATTGAGGAGAAATTATTGGGGTACAAAGTAAGAAACTCATTTTCAAGCTAGTGGGCCCTGATTTGATTTTGAATGCCAAAAATAGCTTTTAGCTTTTCCAGGGCTTCATCGGGGGTGTCAATGTCAAGGATATGAAATTGAAGATCTTGAGCAATGGACATTCCTATCAACACTCATGCTTGATCTTGTTTGTTTTCCCATTTAGCAACTTAATAATCATCAAAAGGTTTAGTTTCTTGTCCTATGGCTATTCTATAAAGCCCTCTACTTCTAAGTATATCTACCATGTGAGGTAGCCATTGGAAATAATTGGTGTTGTTAAGAATAATTGGGCATGCACTTTCCATTTAAAAAACAAATGAAGCTAAAAAAATTTGAAACTAACTACTCCAATGGAAATATCTCGAAAAATTAGGCCGTTTGAAAAAAAAAATCTCAAAAAATGGCTTCCGGATGAAGAAGTTATGCCTTAATCTGAGTTGTAGATGCTGAATAGTTACAGGAACGGGATCAAGTGCGATTTTTTTTTTTTTTAAATTCTGCCCCTTTGAACAAATTTTTTTTATAGAAGAAGCTTGAGAAAGAGATTTGAACCCAAGACCTCTATTCTCATAAACTAACCCCTCACCAAGTGAGATAGTAAAAGGATCACATAATTGTTTGAAAGGAGGAAGGGTTTTTTTATTTTATTTATTTTTTATTTTATTTTTTATTTTTATTTTTACTCTACGGTCTGCGTGCCTTTTCCTGCAAAAAAAAACACAAAAATCGAGCCAAAAAAAAGGAAGAAAAGAAATACAAAGCCTTACTGCAGAATGTTAAATGGTCGATTAGCCTTACCGTCAACTATGAATTTTTTCCACTATTTCTGATTTCCCAAGATCGCACAAAGACGCGAGGAAAGAGCACACGTAGCAAAAAAAAAATCCCTTTTCCTATTTCTGATTTTTCGAGATCACATGCAACGAACAACAAAGAGCATATACAGAGAAGAGGGTATAGATCTGATAAATAAATGAAACTATCAACCGAAAATAAACATAATAAACCGAAATAAGCAGAACTATTAACAAATATAACTGCAAAAAAGATACTTTATACCTCCAGATCTAAACTCTCATAACTTGGGTAGCCGGAAACCTTTTCGCATGAAACAAAAGGCTTTACTCACTGTAACAGATGCTCTAGACACAACAGAGTAGTTCTCCACCCAAAAAATGTTCAGAAATAGTAGATCTACAAAACAACATTCACATGTAGTCAAACCGGCTTCGCATTTTGATCAACAATGGACGTTACCCTCAAAATAGCTTTGATACCATGTAGGAATTTACATGGTAAGTTCCTTAGATCAAGAACCAAAGGTCATCGCTCAAAACCAGATCACAAATCAGTACACCAGTATAATCACGTGGTTAAAACCCTCAAAGAGGGAAACAGTCCACGACCTGAGCCAACGCGGCCACTTCAGGCAATTTATTAATATAAAAAGAAAAGTTACATATTTTTCTCTCATAAATGGTTACTAGAAAAATGACCCTCCATGCTCTTTAAATAGAGATCATGTACCAATTGGGTGTTAAGCCACAGATCAAGTGTCGTTAATACCGAGGTGAGAGATAACCGTCAGATCACTACAAATGTACATGGTAAATAAACACACTTTGCCTAACTCTACACTAGACTAAGTTATTCTTAACTATTTCCTATGTGTCAGAATATCCTAGCACCTCGATCGTGTGAAGACAGATCTTCGCATTCTCAGGCTCACGACGTAGTGCAACACTAACTTTAACTTGATGCGAAAACCCTATTCATCAATAATTTATAACTATGCCCTGTTGCACCTGATCTCTTTCATACTCTGAATCACATGCAGTCTCACTTGGATTGTCTCTCATCGCATATGTGAGCATGACAGAAACCCTCACCGCATCTGCACTCCTACCATAGGTCTTCAAAAGGCACTTAACCTCCTCATTCTGCCATCTCTTCACTGCTCCAGCTAGTCTCTAGAGCTATTTATGTTATTCCCCTCACCATCACGTTGCAGCTACAGCTTCCCTGTGCACTCCACCTACTGCAGCTCCCTTGACGTGCGCCCTCGTGCGGCGCGCTCCTCCATCTGATTTCCTCCAGGCTGCGAGCCCCATGGTGTGTCTCCCCCAGTTGTGCGCCTGCTTATGGAAAACCCCTCCTCTTTGGCCTCTCCCCGCTGTGTGCTATCTGAGGCAGGCTCCTTTGCTGCATGCCCCCCCGCTACGCGACCCCTTGTTGGGCACCCCCCACTGTCTATCTCTGTTTTTGCACGCACCCCTATTGCACGACTCCTTCTCTTCATCATTACTAGGACACAAACCTGAAGAAAGTTTAAAATTCGAAGCCAAAGGGATATTAATTGGTTTCACCTTATCCATATTGAATTTTTGAAGTATTTTCTCCACATACTTCTCTTGTGATAACCACCTCTTGCCTTTCTTCTTGTCTCCATGTATCTCCATGCCCAAGATCTGTCTTGTTGGTCCTAGATCCTTCATATCGAATGCGCTAGCGAACTGAGCCTTTAACCTCTTGATTTCAACCATGCTTTTTCTTGCTACAAGCATATCATCAACATATAACACCAATATAATGAACATGCCATTATCCAACCTTTTAAAGTAAACACAATTAACATATTCACTTCTGGTAAAATTCTGGCTCACCATGAAGGAATCAAAATTCTTGTACCATTGCCTTGAAGACTGCTTCAAGTCATACAATGATTTCCTGACTTTGAAAATAAGCCTTTTTTGTGATTTTGAGCGAACCCTTATGGTTGTTCCATTTAAATTTCCTTAGGTAAATCTCCATGTAGAAATGTAGTTTTAACATCTAGTTGCTCTAATTCGAGATTAAGAAATGCAACTAGTGCTAACACCATACAAATAGAAACAATTTTTACAATTGGTGAAAAAAACTCTTGAAAGCCAATACCTACTTCCCGAGAAAACCATTTTGCAACTAGCCTTTCCTTGTACTTCGAAATAGTATCATCATCTCCTTTATTCAACTTGTATACCCACTTACAACCAACTGTATTCCTATTCTTTGGAAGTTCCACCAGATCCCACGTTTTGTTCATAATCAAAGCATCAATTTCCTCTTTCATGGCATGTTTCCATTTGTCACTATCGAAACCTCTATTTCTTCTTTATAACAACTTGGTTCTCCTTCATTAGAAATTAAAGCAACAGAACTGACAAAATCATCATACCTACTTGGAATTGATATGATCCATGTAGATCTTCTTAGAGCTTGCTTTGGCATTACCTCAATTTCTTAAGGTGTTTTAGTTTTCCCATCCTCTTGAGTGATTTCCTCATGAATATCCTTCTCATGGACATCTTCATGATCTTTACCTATGTATGAATGTATATCAAATTGAATTTTTTGTAACTGTGGTACATTAGCCTGTTTCATGGAATTCTTTTTATCTGATTTCATGAGTGAAATTTCATCAAATATGAAATCTCTATTTATGATGATCTTATGGGTAATAGGATTCCATAATATATACCCCTTTACACCATCACCATATCCAACAAAGACCAATTTCTGTGACTTAGGATCTAGTTTGGAACGTTGACTCTTCGGAATAAGTGCATAGGAATCACAACCAAAAACCCTAAGACTAGAATAATTACATGGTTGGCCTATCCATACCTCTTCTGGAATATTGCAACCAATTGCTGTCGATGGTGATCGATTAACCATGTAACAAGCTCTAAGAAAAGCTACTCCCCACAATTCCTGCTGCAACTTTGCATTAGTGAGCATGCTCCTTGCTCTCTCGAGAAGATTCCCATTCATGCGTTCAGCAACGACATTATGTTGTAGAGTGTAAACAGTGGTTATATGCCTTTCGATCCCTTCATTATTTCAATAATTATCAAATTCCTTAGAATTAAATTCTCCTCCATTATCTTTTCTAAGAAATTTAATGGATTTTCCTATGCTCTTTTCAACCAAAGCTCTAAATTGTTTAAAAGTGTTAAGTACATCAACTTTTCTCTTTAGCCAATAGATCTATACTTTTCTCGAGTAATCATCTATAAAACTAAAAAAATATGATGATCCTCCATACGAGAGCTTCGAAGGTGGACCCCAAATGTCTGAATGAATATAGTCAAGGATACCTTTACTTGTATGTTTTCAAGGTTTAAATTTCTATCTATCTTGTTTCCCATAAACACAATGCTCACAAAACTTCAAATCTACATTTTTTAAACTAGGAAGTAGTTTACGATCATCAAGTACCTTTATTCCTTTCTCGCTGATATGACCCAATCGTTGATGCCATCAGCGAGTGGATTTACTTGCATCCTTTAATGCAACTTCCGCTTGATTAATTTATTTCCTTCCTTCAAATTTATACAGGTTCCCGACTCTGTTAGCTTTCATGAAAATCTAGATACCTTTCGGTATCCTCAAAACTCCACTTTGAACTGAACCCTTATATCCACTAGAATCTAGAACTCAAAAAGATATCAAATTATTTCTAAGGTCAGGCACATGTCTCACATCTGTCAGTGTTCTAGCAGTCCCATCAAACATTTTAGTTCTAATACTCCCTATCCCAACAGTTTTACATGTCACATCATTACCCATATAAACTACCCCTTCATCAATAGATTGATACGTAGAATACCAATTCCTATGTAGACACATGTGATGGGATGCCCTAGAATCAATTAACCAGTCATAATGGTACTAGCGGACAATAGACATAGATAATACCTTATCAACCATACCTGAATCCTTCTCGGCTATGTTAGCCTCCTTTGTAGAGTTCTCCTCCTTAGATGCCTCTTTACGTTTCCAAAAATATTTCTTGAGGTGTCATGATTTCTTACAGAACCAACACTTCAACTTGCTCTTTTTTCCCTTCGACTTGGATCTAGATGGGCCCTTCGGATGCTGTCATCTCTCAGTAGTTCTGCCTCTGGCCACCATAACTTCTCATGTCGAAGTTTCTAGAGAATATCTCTTCGAGTTTCCTCAGAAATCATAGCTCCAACAATGTCATCAAAACTAATAGTCTCGTTAGAACTGAAACTAATAGAGGTTATGAAATGATCCCAAGGTTCAGGAAGAGAAATTAATAATGTAATCGATTTATCTTCATTCAAAATTTTATTACCAATGTTGTCCAATTTACAAATAAGAGTATTAAAATTATTTAAATGTTCTGAAATTTTCATACCTTCCTTCATAGGCAAGGTATACAACTGGCGCTTCAGGAGGATTCTGTTCGTCATGGATTTAGTCATGTACAAGCTTTCCACTTTTGTCCAAAGTCCTGTTGTTGTTGTTATAGACACGATGTTGAATAATACATTGTCGACCAACCATATACGAATAGCACTAAGAGCTCGAGTTTCCATCTCATGCCAGTTATCATCATCCATACTCGTGGGTTTCGTCACCTTTCCTGCGACTGCCTTCACAACACCCTCCACACACAGTATATCCCGCATCTTGACCTTTCATAACTCGAAATTATTGCTCCCATAAAATTTCTCGATCTCGAACTTCACACTCTTTGTCTTCGCCATCACTAATTTTTCCTTTGTCGCACGTGTCTTCCCTTGCTGGGCGCGGTCTTGCTGTGGGATTCGACAACCTGTGGATGAGGCCTCCCTGAAAATTGCCCCTGCAGCAATGTCCACGCGTGAAGTCTGGATCTGCATGAGCACGACCCTCCGAGACTCGCTCCTGTTCAGAAAACGTGGTCCATCTTTGAAACTCGCCCCTTTCGAATTTTCCCCTTCCGAATTTGTTCTCTCTTGGCCTCCAATCTGCTCTGATACAAATTGTTGGATTGCTATAATCATGAAATAAATAATACACAGCGGAACTATATAAATGTGAGTTAACGAAAAACAATTGCAAAATAGACAAAACATAAACACACAAATTTACATGGTAAAACCCTCAAGAGGGAAACATCCATGGAGCAATGGTATCGGTTCTCATATTGTTCAAGTTATGAATTTACAAACAACGTTTCTCTCATATCTCTCTTACAGACTCTATGGGCATACATGGATTTATAACATTTCTTACAAAATTGAATTCATTAAATGCATCCCTATCCATATTCTAACTAAGGTTGTCGGCTAATAACCAAAAGCTAAATAATAGGATCTCAATCCATGTTTAGAGAAATTCGTTGTTATCTAATTTCAACATTTATAGAAATAAATATTGTTTTGAATCAAGATTACCGAAAAACTCATTACCTTGCTAGAATCATTAAGTAACTTCAACTTCACTTAATGTGATTTTATGATCCCATTATATGTAGTAGAGGAGAATAATCCCTAACACGACACAATAGACCCTTGCTTATAACCAAAAGCTAAATAATAGGATCTCAATCCATGTTTAGAGAAATTCGTTGTTATCTAATTTCAACATTTATAGAAATAAATATTGTTTTTAATCAGGATTACCAACAACTCATTACCTTGCTAGAAAAGTTAAGGAACTTCAACTTCACTTAATGTGATTTTATGATCACATTATATGCAGTAAAGGAGAATAATCCCTAACACAATATACCCTTGCCAGATTTAAATTGCGTCTTTTATCATCATTTGATTTCCTCATTCCACTTTGGAAACACCGTGACCTAGCTACATGATAATCATATAAGAAAAATATAAAATAAAGAAATAAGATTGACGTGAGATCACATGCATGCGTACCAGGAATGTTTGAGGCTTTTGAGATTAGCCACTTTAATATTACTTGTTGCTTCAACCAGAGCGACCACTCTCGGTTATGTGGGGACTGCATCACGAATGTCAAAAACCATTTTGTCGCTCATAGATGCTGAATGAAATGCCCGTGCTTTCACTTCGTTGTGGTTGAAGACGGGAAGAAGGGTTGTTTGGAGCCGAATTGGAAATATAAAAGAAATAATCGAAATTGAAATGGACACTGGTGGAAATGAATGACAGTGCAGAGGAAACGAAGGTCGAAACATGTGGTGTTGAACTTTCCAGGGGTATCGATTGCTGTCACATGGTTAGGAGCAAAGCAATTAAAATGAAAAGAAACGATTTGGTTCGAATAGCGGTAAAGATTCCAGTTTGAGTAATTAAAATGAAAAGAAACGAGTTGGTTCAAATGGGTGTAATGACTCCAATTTAAGTAATATGTGGTTAAATAAATCATATTTAAATTTAACATACTATTTTTTTAATTTGAAACTGAAAATTTGTTCGGTTTTTCATAGCATTGATGCTGAAGATTATTCTTATAAAGCCAAATTTAGTTCACTCATTAAAAAATCAAAATTTCTCAAACATACATCTATAAGTTGAAATAAATATGTTTATGGTTGTAGTTATTAATATTATTATAATATTAAATTTGAATGTTATTGCTATTATTATTATTAATGATAATATTTATTAATATTAATGTTTTTAGTAGTTTATATTAAAGTTAATAATATTAAATGTTTAAATATTTCTAATTATATATAATGATAATAATGTCAATAATTATTAATTTGTTATAAACATTAAATATATTAATTGTTAATAAATTAATAACATTAATTTATTGTTTTTATTAATTTATATTATTAATATTATTATTAAACTTGATATAAATTTTAATATTATTATATCTAATATTATTTATTAAAATTAATATAAACCTAATATTAAAACTTAAAATCTAAACCTAAAAGGTAATATTAAAAACCTAAACTTCAAATCTAAAACGCTAACGCGCAAAAGATCTTAGGACTTTTACTACAAACCCTAACTCTAACGCCCAAAATTCTTGGTAGCATCTGTTACAGATTAACCAAAATAAAAATGCAATAAAGTAACACACCGTGTGAGAAGACCATAACAACTTATCTCACATCCAAAATCTTACGCATTTAAAATACGTTGCATAATCATAAAAGAAGTATTAAGTATGTTTTCCTAAAAGAAGCATATAAAAATATTAAACATAAAATACGGGGCAACCTTATGATGGGCAAAAGGAGTTGACTTTTTGGAGTTTTTTTTTGGTGAAAAAAATGGAGGTAAAATCTTGATTTACATTATTTAAACTGTTTTTTTTACTGTATGTATGGATTCAGCACTCTAAAAAACCCAGACCACTTTAATTGTGCAATGTTTCAATGAATTGCTGTCTGATTTTACAGAAACTAGACCAAAAAATTCCAAAAAAAACCTTCAAAAAATCGCACTAAAAACTACTCTTCAGCAAAATGCCCTTCAAATTCTTTATATGTGGGTGAGTGACAATAAAATATCTCAGTGTTGGTTACTTACCCTACATTATGTTCATACCATAAGGTGGAAGAACTGGCATGACAGTACTCAAATCAATAGCCAAGAGTATAAGCAATTAACCCAAAAATGAATGCGATAAATATGAATATGATTATGATTATGATGCTTCCTCTCGGCACAGTGCATCCAGCTATACCACAACAGTCCAATATGACGCATCTTGCAAAAAAAATTGTTTGACACTAACCGTTGAGATGAATTTCTTCATTTCTCATGAAGTAGAGATATCACGCCAGACCTAGTTCACATTCCAATTCTACCGATACATCGGTTGTTGCCGGGTTAACTTGGCCGGGCCTCACGTAGAAAGGAACATGGGCCAATTTCATTCATGGTAGGTTATCATATGTTTTCATTCATGGTGGTGGTGGGTAGGTCTGACAAGTTTTCTGTATCCCAAAGTGACTGGCAGGCTGTTCTTTTCAAGCTTGAAAGATAGACAACTACCCAATCCACATAAATTAACAAATATTTGTAGTTAATGTTATTTGTTATGGTTTAAATTTTGATTTTGATGGCACATGTTTCAATTTTTAATGACTTGGTGAGACTAGCGGTTCTCTATACAACATGACACATCTCTACTCTAACATCTAACTAAATTTACAATAAATTTCTTAGAAATTCAATTTAATAAAAATATTTTAACGCATATTCCTGACTCCTTTCTATATCTATCTCTGTTTTCTACAGAAATTACATCCTTATCCTAAGAGTATCTCCTTAATAGAAAAGAAGACTATCTTATCACTCCTATAGAGAAAATGACTATAATTTAATTGTAGATCTTTGAATATTTGTGAACGTTGATGGACTGCTCCTAAGTTAAATATTTTTATTCATTCACATCTAACGGATTTTATTGGTTCGCATACACCACATTTCAGGATTGGGAGATTCCCTAAATATTCATAAATCTGTTGAACATAAAAAGTTTCGAAATATTAAAAGTTATGAAATCAATTCCCTTTTCTACAACACATGTCCATCCATAGATGTAAGCACTCTCCGCTGCCATACTCTACAACCCGATGTTCGGAGACAAAATTGTTTTGCTTTTGCATTGGCTGAACACTACACTAGGCTTCTCTGTGTAATACACCAGTTTTGTGTTCTGTTTCATACACCAGTTTTGTGTTTTCCTCAAATGCTTGCGACCTGAATTGGTAATTGATTACAAATAGCAATGAAAGGGACCTGTTTGTGGAAGAAATGAATATCCATTGGCACGTCCCCTGACGACAGAAAAAATACAAGGCCAGTGGAAAGAATGGGGGTTAGGGTGTAGGGGAAGCAACCGACGTATAAACGTGGGACAATGGAGTGATACCTTGGTTCTGAAAGTATCAAATAACTCACAAAATTTTGTCAGTAGATGAGAGCTTACATGCTTTGGGTGCGTTTGCTGTCCTAAATCGTGTCAATGGACCATCACTTAGTGTCTTTGGTAATCGAGAGGTTTCGCGGAAATGTACAAGCGTGGCAGAAAGGCGTAGTGTCTTGGCTCTCGAGGTCTCAAATTAGTAAAAAAGAAGTGCTTTCGAGGTCTCAAATTACTCAAAAAATCCTGTCATCGCTTGATATCATAGAGGTTTTGGATGTGACTACTGAACTAATTACTGCAACACACGATCACTCCGAAATTACTGCAACACACGATCACCCCAAGGCTTTGATAATGGATATCTTGTTGTTAAAAGTTTTCCTTTTGATTGGAATCAGGTTAAATTGAATTAGGGTAAGGTCATATTAAAATCAACTTAAATGAAAGAACCATTTACTTATATAATTTATTTTTTCATTTTATTATCTAATATAAATAAAATTATTATAAAATTATTATTGTGATGAGCATGATTATTTTCATCAATTTTTTTATAGCATATATTTTAATTTTAAAAGATGATTTTTAAAAAATTGCTTATTAAATAAGAGCTATATAGTGACTTGTCACTCTTGATTTGTATATATGAATTGTGTGCAATTTATTTGGTTGAAATTATATATATGAATATGAAATTATTTTAAATTTATGTATTTAAAATTTCAATTATATTTTTATTTTGTAATTTTCTCTAGCTTTAAAATAATTGATTTTAGATAACATAATACACTTCACTTATTTGTGTTTTCACTATAGTATTTAGTTCATTTTTAGCTAAATCATATGTTTACTTATTATTACTAGACTAAACTTAAAAGAAGTTGCAACCTCTAGTTTTGAATTCCAACAATATCACTCTTTAATCTCATTGACCTCATTTTGTAATCATTTGTGGGACATAAATATCTAATATGTTAAACTAGAAAACCTTTCAATTAAGTTTAACCTTTGTATAATATTATAACTTTATTCCAAAATAGTCCAAGTGACCTTGAGTATCATGTCAAGCTATCTTGTATGGACATAATTTATCACTATGTTGAGTGTGGATTTAATGAAGGCATAGTCTTCAATGAAAACATTTTTTAGGGAGCCCATTTTGTTGTTTATTATGACTAAGATGGCTAACTAGGTTGTGAGTGGCATAAAGTGGTGTTGGTTGATATAAACATTAGTGCCATAATAATTATGGGTAACTTTTATCTTGGCATTGCTGCAATGACAATGATACTCCAAAAAAATGAGAAATAATAAATGTCAAATTCTTTCAACCTTTATTGAAAGGAATACCACTTTTTTTTTTCCATGAAAAATCAAAATACGAAAAATATAATAATAGAATTATTGTCTATTTATTTAAACAATTAATGTGTGATTTAATATTAAATGTTAATTTTTTATTAAGTAGTATTAATAATTAAGACAATTTGTGAAATGGTAGTGTTTGCTATATTATATCTATTTAATTAAAAATACACATTAAATTTGAATTTTTTTTTAACAAATAATGCTTTCATATTTAAAAATTCATTTTCCAATAATAATTCAATTTAATGAATAACATAACATTAATTTTGTTTTTCTAATCAAAAAAATATTGCAAATTCACTTTTTGAATAAAAGTTTCAAATAAAGGAATTTTGAAAATGTTAATAAATTTAAAAATGCTATAGAATTTCCATATTTTCATATTTTAAAATATTTTTCTCTCCAGGTTGAAAGGTGGAATGCCCACTAAAAATAAATATTTAAATTTACATTTTTACATATTAAAAAAAAAGATACCATTGGTTTTTTTTTAAAAATTTAATATCATTCTTTTTTTTAAATAACTAAATTTTAATAAAAATAAAAATAAAAAATAAGAAGATGGAAAATAATCCATTTCTAGGAATATTACGAGCCATCATTAACTATATTGGTTAAATCCAAATTTATAAGCACTCTCTGCCATACTCTACAACCCGATGATAAGAGACAAAATTCTTTTGCTTTTGCATTGGCTGAACACTAAACTGGGCTTCTCTGCATAATACACTGGTTTTGTGTTTTCCTCAGATGCTTGCGAAGTGAATGGGTGATTCATTACGAATAGCAATGAAAGGGACCTGCCGGTGGAAGAAATGGGGGAAGCAGCCAATGTATAAACGTGGGACAGTGGCGTGATACCTTGGCTCTGAAAGTATCAAATGACTGTCAAAGTTCTGTCAGTAGATGACAGGCGTGGCGTCTTGGCTCTCGAGGTCTCAAATTACTCATTAAAAATAAATAAAACAAAATAAAAGGGTTGTCGAGGTCTCAAACTCAAAAAAATCCTGTCAGCGCGCTTGATAGCATAACGGTTTTGGATGTGATTATTGAACTGATTACTGCAACACACAATCACTGGCTTTGAAAATGAATATCTTGCTGCTAAAAGTTATCCTTTTGATAGGAATCAGGTTAGTTGAATTAGGTAGCGTAAGGTCATATTAAAATCAACTTAAATGAAAGAACAATTTAGTTAATTATATAATGTAGTTTGCTATTTTATTATTTAAGATAAATAAAATTATCATTTTCATGAGCATGATTATTTTTATCAATTTTATTAAATGTCATAGCACACTTTTTTTAGTTTTAAAGAATGACTTTAAAAAATGCTTATTAAAAATATAAATGAACTGATTCAAAATTTTAAATTATTTTTTTATTAGTGAATATTTTTAGATTTTAAATTATCTTTTACTAGTGAATATTTTTTAATTTTAAATTATCTTTTACTAGTGAATATTTATAGATGATGAATATCTCAAATTCATTTATAATAATTTGTAATGATTATTTATACAACTAAATTAAAATATGTAAAAAGCACATTAACAACGATTAACAAAACGTTAAGTAAAATAGAAAAACTTCACATAACCAATTATTTCCATAGATTTCTCAAATAAAGTCACATAGATGGTTCTTCTTGTCAACCGCTAAAATCATTAAACATAAATCAAAAGTGTAATAAAAAGATAACTAGAAGATTGGCGTACCACTATTCAAATAATTCGATGCATTTCTCACTATCTATGTTGAAATGCAAGTCAATATCTAAAATATCCATAAATCTTTCTATAAGTGCATTATTTTTCAGTCACAATTGTGATTGTAACCTAATACGAAATGAGGTGATAAATAAGAAGTGATTAAAGTATATGTCAATGGGCAAAAATGATTTGAATTGAATCAGATATATTAATAAAAAAACTATAAAATATTCAAATTGAGTTAATTAGTGTTATATGCAAAATACAATTCAATTGATTTGTTGTTCGAAATAAATTACAATTTATTGGAAATATTAAAATATAACAAATTCTTAATTTAATAAAGGACTAGATAAATGATTTGTTTTAAATCTAGACATTTTTTAATTAATTCTAGAAATATCATTTTTAGTTTTGGTTATTTCAAATTTTTTATTTTTCTCAACACTCTTATTTAATATAGAAATGAATTTTCTACAACACATAACTTGTTTATACAAATTTCAAATTTAGCCTTTTCAACATGCTTCATAATATACTCACCACATTTTCATCTATACTATAATATGCCAAGTCAATTTATTTTTACTACAAAATGATGTTGCATTTAGATATGCTTTTACCAAGGGTGATACGCTAGCTTATTAGCCAATTTGATGTAACTTTGATTATGAAATTTCATAGCAATAGGTACTTTATGCTCTTCTCCAACATCTTCAATGACTCTCCTCGTCCATACTTCCTCATAAGGGGAACTTCATAATGTATTGTACTTAGATTCTGCATGAAAATGAAATAATTGGTTGTTTATTACTACTCCATGATTTAGCTCAATATCTTATACTAAAAACATATCCAAAAGTAGACCTTCTCCAACATCTTCAAGGACTCTCCTGATCCATATTTCCTCATAAGGTGTAACACCCCGTTTTATGAATTGAATAGGATGACAGACTTTATGATACATTAATAATTTCTTTTAATTAAGCTGACTAATGAATATGATATTTGTTAGTAGGATTTGAATTTAATTATAATAAAAGAAAATATGGATGATTTTATGGAGTAAAGGAAATAACTGAATGGTAATTGTTACCAGGATCCTAGAGTAAAAATAGAGACAGTTCTGATAGTTACCTTCCGAGAAAAGGATAAAATGAAAATCCTGAAGAGGGAAAGAGGTTTTGTTTAAAAGGAAGCTAAGGGGTAAAACAAATACAAGTTGCTACGAGTTGTCTAGAGTTGCCAGGTTGGCGAGTGGAACTCTAGATACTGAGATGTATAGACTAGATTGGAAATCATGAGGACTATCTTCTCATATAATATTGTCTATTGCATAAGGCTATGGGAAGGAGCACAAGGGGAGAAGAGGATGTGATTGCCTCTCTCATGGTTGGGAGGACCATTAGTTAACATGAAAGACATTGGGATAAGTATAAAACGAATTTCTAATCTCTGTTTTTCTATTGATTGATAGAGTAAAACTGTTTTCGAGAATTGAAAATATAGTGTTAGTATTCCTCTCTCTATTATTAGGAATGAATATGAGCATCCTGATAGTGTATGCTGGGAGAATATTTACTTAGAAATTTGTATCATAGAATTATGATTTAAAGAGAACGAGTGAGTTATAACGGGGAATAAAAATTAAAGAATTAGTATAGGAAAACTCATTCGTTAAGTGATAAAAGAAAATCTTTAGTAAAAGAATTATACTGTCAAATTCCATAACATTTTGTAGAACCAGAAAATTAGTTAAACTACCCAATCCTCTTTAAATAAATTTGTAAATAAATGCATGTAGAAGCACATAACCATAGAAAGGAAATTCCCTGTAACTAAAATGGCATTGGGGTTTAGTCTCGAGCCCTATGAAAACAAGGAAAGGGTCACAGTCCCCACACCAAGACATGATTTCATTCAGCACTATTCTACAATTTACAACAGAAGAAATTTTTTTTAGAGAGATCACGATGACAAATTCTGTAATGAAAATATCTTCAGGTTACTTAGAAAAGTAACAAAAATTACCACATAAAATATGCATGTCGATATCTGAATATAAGTACAATAAAATCTATGTAAAGATATTGAAAACTATCATAGTGAAGATCTAACTGTACATAAACAAAGAATTCAGGAATCTAACGAAAAAATCGTATGTCAAAATAACAAGACTGACAAGAAAAATACCCACGGCAAGGTTCTCGCATTTGCTAGCAAGTCTTCAAAATTTACAAATTACATATAATACCAAATAAGAAATCTCGCGTTTTAATTGAAATAACTCGGTATAAGGGCTAGAAAGCATGTGCATACATAACCATTATAAATATAACTAAATAAATACTACGGACAAACCAAGGGTCAGAGCTCAAACTGAATTAAATATTAACACCATAACTCTAAATATATTCATGTCAAAACTCCAAAATGAGCATTACGTCAGAGATGTCAAATTCCTGAGGCACTCTGAACAGACAGGGGACTTGCTCTCAGTCGACCATATAAAATACAGGCTTGAGAATAAGAATGCACAATTGGAAAATAGTTGGGACCTACCTGTAAGCCCGACGAAGGAACGAAAAAAATAAGCCGAGCTCTTTCACCAAAGAAATGGAAAACGAAAGCTGAAATATTAATTTGAATGGAGTTTCTGAATTCATACCTACAACAAGAGAAAAACACACCGTAATTTGACTTAAGATGAAAAACAAACTTGATGAAAAAACTAGAATGAAAGTGCCAGTATTGAAGCATCATTACCTGAGGGTATATCGTGATACAAAGCTCTCTTTTGTTCACATAATTTTGTGAAGCCGAATACACACTTGGAGGGATCGAGCACAGTAAAGCTGTCCACAAAACACAAAAGAAAAACACCCACTGTCAGCGGTGGAAAACACAGATCTAGTTTGGACTTAAACAATCTAGAAAAGTTTGACATCGGTATGAAATTAACCGAGATCAAGCATGAAACACTAAGTCTAGTTCAATTGACAATACTTTCAAGAGACGAACCTCTCTACATTAACTAAGCCATGACAAGAAATAAGAACGTAGTTTACCTGTATAGGAGTTATAGAAGCGGCGTGGTGAACAACATTTAACCTCCATGAAACCATACCCACTTACCCATGGGAAAACCAGAGCCGAGTAAAAATAAGAAAAGTTGTAGAGCATTTTTAAAACCAGCACGAAAGAATGAGGCGAAGTGTTCGTGCTCGGGTGTGTAGTTACCATAACTACTCTAAAGGCCTCAAATTCGACAGATCTAGGGTTACAAACATCAACGGACGAGATCCTGCCACGCAGGGTTCGTAACAGATGTACAACCATAGTAAAGCTAGTGCGATATGTCCCATGAAGAATTAAAAACCCAATCACATTGTAATAATGGTCTGCATATTGATTAGGAATATACAACTAATCATATTAAATTCAGCATGAAAACCTTTGTACTGAGAAATAAAGGGTACTGGTCGTAAGTACCGAGAATGATTTAAGTTATCGTACTTCCAGATACGATAGACATAAATTTACCAAAGTTTTGGTGTGAAATGCATATATGTTTAAACACTAATTTTGTTAATTGAATAATGTGAAGGAGGTACGAATGACTCTTAATGATAAGGGAATCAAAGATAAGTCTTACATTATTTGCATAGAGGTAACAGATTAATATTGTGATATGTCATTAATGTACATAGATTGTAGTTTTGAATCATGTTATTATAATATGGTTTAGGACTATGTGTTTTGAAAATGTAAATTTAATAAGAACATAAGGTACAAGTTGTGCCAAGTTTGACTTAGGTAAAAAAAAAAAATAAATACAAAATTTATTTGATAATTTTAATTTTTTATGTCTATAGTTGTGACAAGTGGTATCAGAGCAAAGTTTACACACTCGGGCAAGATGGGCCAATGTGGTAACATGTATGTTTTCATTTTTTTTGCTTGTGTTGAAACTGTACATAGCGACATAAAAGCCTAATCAGAAGATGCAATGAGGAGAGGGACTAGTCATCACACACCCAAAAATACAGGGGAAACCTATTTATTGCCAAATCTAGAGGTCAACCCAGAAATTTGGGTGCAGTTAAGGGTAGACCAACACCAAAAAATCAATAGGATAATGGAGGAACAACAATGCTAGAAAAATAGATTGTTTGATATGGTACAATAGCTTCAGATAGAGATGACTTGAGTTTTAAGTGATAATGAGAAGTTAATGAGAGAACAAGAAAATATATTCAAAAGCCTCTCGGATAAGCAGAACCATCATACTACACACCCTAGTCTGGAAAGGGACACCCACAGAGAGGATGAGAAACAACAACAAGTATATGATAACCCGAAGGGGAGTCAAACTCAAAAAAGTAACAAGAGTAGGACTTATAACGAAGCCAAATCTGGTAATTTATCAGACCACTAAGAGCTGAAGAAACAAAAAGTTGAGTTACAAGGGGGATTTCATAAAATCAAACCCCCTACATTCAATGGAGAATCTGAGGAGATGGCGGAGGCCTGGATAATAAATATGAATAAGTAATTCCAACTTTATGAATATAAAAACAAACTTAAAGCTCACATAGCTATCTACCAATTGAGGGAAAAGGCTACATTATGGTGGGAGGAGGTGAAAAATGTACGTGGAATCGAAGACCAGAAGGTGACGTGGGAGGAGTTCCAAAAATATTTTAAAGAAAAGTAATTGACTGGACGATTTTATAATGAGAAATCATGAGAGTTTCATGATCTGAAGTTGGGGAAAATGTCCATGCATGAATTCGTCACAAAATTTACCTATATATTAATATATGTACCTCTCTATTAAGATATGTACCATATTTAAGAGATGAAAAAACAAAGGTATAATGGTTCTTAAGCATATTTCTTGCTCACATGAAGGAAATAATCAAGTTTATGAACACAAAAACCATGGATGAAGCAATAAGGAAGGGCATAATATGCTACCAACAGTTTAAGGCTAAGGGTGAAGTTGGTAAAAGTCGGCCATCTAAGAAAGGACAAAAGGGTTCCTCAAGTTTTAAAAATAACAAATTAATCAATTATAAAAACTCTGCCAGAAACCAACCAAATAAATAGATTGGGAGAAATCAGCAGAAACCTAGATGGGCAGCTGAAGAATGCCATATAGAGGCTTCTAGTAGACCTAACCTTGGATACCCACAAAAGCCCCAATTGAAATGTTGGGGATGTGGCGAAGCACATTATTTCAATAATTGTTCTCATCGAGGGAGAAATGAAGTGGCAACTAACCTGCAAGAGGCATCTATAGTTGGAGATGTGGCACACAACATACCTAGGATCAATGTTGCTCTAGAAGATATACAATCTAATTTTCAATCAACCATGATTGAACTGGAAGGTAAGCTTCAAACTGAATATGTTTCCATTTTGGTTGACCATGGTGCCAGCCTTAGCTATATAAACCCCCGCAGAGTAGAAAATTGTAAATTGCAAAATAAAAAATTTAGGAATCCATGGCTGGTTCAATTGGCTACAGGGACCAAAAGGAGAGTTAATTCCAAAGTCCCAAATTGTGAACTAGACATAGGAGATCAACACATAACTGTAGAGCTGAACATATTACCTTTAGGTTCATATGATATTTTATTGGGTATGGATTGGTTAGGAAGGCATTGGTCGTTAGTGGATTCTAAAGATAAATTTATCTACCTTAAATCTGAATACAATACCTAACAATAATTGCAGGGAACTAAGAAACCACTTTAGTTATGCCCCGTTACAGCATCTAAGTTGAGTAAATGCATTAGAAAAAGATGCCTACTTTATGCAATTCAGGTGGGTTTCTCAAATTCCAAAGATAAAACCCTCATGTTGGAAAATATTCCTGTTATATAGGAATTTATGGATGTGTTCCCGAAGAGTATTCTAGGACTCCCACCAAGATGAGATATTGATTTCACAATATATTTGGTACCTGGGGTAGAAAATGTGTCAAGAGTAACTTACATAATGATTTACCTGAGTTGACAATGTTAAAAATGCAGCTGCAAGAGCTAATGGATAAAGGATATAATCGACCAAGTGTGTCTCCTTGGGGAGCACCGGTGCTGTTTGTTAAGAAGAAGGATGGGACTATGCGTATGTGTATGAATTATCGAAAGCTTAATAAATTGATTGTAAAAAAGAAGTATCCATTGACATGCATAGATGTCTTGTTTGACCAAGTAAAGGGAGCAACAATATTTTCAAAGATTGATTTAAGATCGGGATACCATCAAATACGAATTAAGGATGAAGATATATCAAAAACAAAATTTTGTACTCGATACGAGAATTATGAATTCATGGTGCTGCCATTTAGGTTAACTAATGCACCAACAACCTTCATGAGCTTAATGCATGGCATCTTTCACCCATTCTTGGATAAATTTGTTTTGATATTTATAGATGATATACTGATATATTCTAAAAATATGGAAGAACACAAGGAGCATTTATGTGTAGTGCTAAAGACGTTATAATAACATCAACTACACACCAAATTTAACAAATGAGATTTTTACAAAGAGAAGATTCAATATCTGGGACGTGATATCCGATGAATGGATTTCAGTAGACCTAGAAAAGATAAAGACAGTCATCGAATGGAAAGTCCCTTAGAATGTGGTGGACATACGTTCATTTATGGTATATTGGCTGGTTATTATCGACACTTCATCAATAAATTCTCTAAAATAGCTTTTCCGATTACCTCCCTGAAGTGGAAAGGAAAAATATTTAAATGGACTCAAGAATGCCAAAATAATTTTGAAAAATTGAAGGAACTATTAACCACTACACCAATACTGAAAGTGGCATATCCAAGCAAGGATTTTGAGGTATGCACTGATTCATGCAAAGAAGGAGTTGGGGTAGTTTTGACTCCAGAGGGTAAAGTCATTGCATACAAATCCAGGAAGCTAAAGGATCATGTGAAGAGGTATTCTGTGCATTATTTATAGCTAACGACAATGGTGCATGCCATGCGAGTGTGGAGACATTATTTACTCGGGAAAATATATGTATTAAGAACATACCATAGCAGTTTAAATAGCTATTTTAATGAAGCTGGTTTGACTGCTTGCCAGGTAAGATAGAATGCATTCCTAAGTGATTTTGATTTCGATATTCAACATGTGAAAGGAAAGGAGAACCATGTTTCGGATGCTTTGAGTAGGAAATTGGATGGCATATATGAACTCTATTTCAACCAGGTGGAATCTATGTTCCAGGAACAAATTATGGAGGCATCAAGAATGGACCCTTAGTATCAATTCTTATGGCAATAAGCAAGATATAGCAGAAAAGAGTGAAAACAATCAGAATATGAGTTTAATGAAAAATAACTCCTATTATACCGGAAGAGGATATTTATTCTGAATCAAATAAGCTTGAAAAAGTTGATTCTAGATGAATATCATAGGAGTTCCTATGTAGGACACCCCAGATATCAGAAAATGTTAAAAATAATTAGAATAGACTATTTATGGCCGGGAATGCGTAAGGAAATTTCTGAGTACTTGACCAAATGCTTGGAGTGCCAGCAAGTCAAGGTAGAACATCAACACCTAGCCAGGTTGCTTCAACCTATTCTTGTACCTGACTGGAAGTGGGAAGTTATATCCCTTGATTTTATTACAGGGCTGCCAAGAAACAAGAAGCACAATGACTCAATCATGGTGGTAGTGGATAGACTCAACAAGGTAGCTCACTTCATACATGTTCAGTCTAGATACAAAATAGTACAAATTGTGGTTATCTTCATGAAATAAATTCTTAGAATACATGGTATCCAAGAGTTTTTATATCAGATTGGGATGTAAAATTTACATATTCCTTCAGGAAGACAATGTTTACTGGGTTGGGAACACAAATTAAGTTTATTACTACGTATCACCCTCAAACGAATGGGACAATAGAGAGGGTAAACCAAATTTTGGAGGATATGCTACGCATGTATGTAATGCAATAGCCTACAAAGTGGGAAGAGTACTTGCATTTAATGGAGTTTTAATATAGTAATGGGTATTAACAGTCCCTAAAAATGATTCCTTTTGAAGCACTATATGGTCAACAATGTCAGACCCCTATCAGTTGGTGTAGTTGGGAAACTAAGATGATGCTAGGACCTGATATGCTTGAAGAAATGGAACGTGAGTTAAGAAATATTAGACAAAACTTGAGGGTGGCTCAAGACCGAAAAAAAAGTATATGCAGATCGGAAAAGAAAATTTAGGGAGTTTGTGGTGGGTGACCATGTGTATGTAATAATTAAACCAAAGAGGATCACCCTAAGATGGAGTTCTTGTGCTAAATTGGACCCTCGGTATTGCAGATCATTCCAAATTTTGGAACAGATCGGGCCAGTATCTTACCGACTGGCACTACTCAGTCATATTTTGGTACATAATGTGTTCCCTGTATCACTACTGAAGCGATACATACATGAACCTAAGCATGTGATAGATTGGAAAAATACACATGTAAGTGTTGATTTCATTATGATTTGATACTATGAAAACTTCATGTTGGAACTAATTAAGGTTCATACGTGCTAATGCAGGTAGAACCAGACAACGAGTTCCTGGTAGAGCCTCAGCATATTCTCGATCAGAGAGAAATAATGCTCCAGAGGTGAGTCATCCCCCAACTAAAGGTGTAGTGGAAGCACTTTAGCCCAGAGGAGGCTACCTGGGATGATGCAATTTTCATGCAGGAAGCATATCCAGAACTATTTCCGAAAAATTAAGTAACATCAAGGATGGTGTTTTCCTTAGAGGGGGGAGATGTAACACCCCATTTTATTAATTGAATAAGATTAAAGACTTGATGATACATTAACAATTTATTTTAATTAAGATGACTAACGAAAATTATATTTGTTAGTAGGATTTGAATTTAATTATAATAAACGAAAAAATGGATGATTTTATGGAGTAAAGGAATTAATTGAATGGTAATTGTTGCCAAGAGCCCAGAGTAAAGATAGAGGCATTTATAACAGTTACCTTCCCAGAAAAGGATATAATGAAAATCCTCAAGAGGGAAAAAGGTTATGTTCAGAAGGAAGCTAAGGGTTAAAAAAACTGCAAGTTTCTAGGAGTTGTCCAAAGCTCCCAGGTTGGCTAGTGGAGCTCTAGACCCTGAGATGTATAGAGTGGATTGGAAATGCTGAGACCTATCTCCTCATATAATATTGTTTGTTGCATAAGGCTCTGGGAAGGAGCACGGGGGGAGAAGAGGAGGTGATTTCCTCTCTCATGGTTAGGAGGACATTAAGTTAACAAGAGAGACATTGAGATAAGTATAAAAAGAATTTATAATATTTTTTTTTCTATTTGTTGGCATAGTAAGACTGTTTTTCAAGAATTGAAAATATAGTTTTAGTATTCCTCTCTATATTATTGGGAATGAATATGAGCATCCTGATAGTGTATTCTGGGAGAATATTTACTTAGAAATTTGTATCATAGAATTACGATTTAAAGATAATGAGTGACTTATAACGGGGAATAAAAATTAAAGACTCAGTACAGGAAAACTCATTAGTTAAGTGCTAAAATGAAAGTTTTAGAAAAATAATTATATTGGAAATTCCATAACACTTTCTAGAATCAGATAAATAGTTAAACTGCACAATCATGTTTAAAGAAATTTGTAAATAAATTCATACAGAAGCACATAACCATCGAAAGGAAATTTCCTGTAACTGAAAGGGCATTTGGGTTTAGTCTCAATCCGTGTGAAGACAAGGCAAGGGTCACGGTCCCCAGGCCGAGACATGATTGCGTTCAACACTATTCTACAATTTACTACAGAAGCAAAATGTTTTAGAAAGATCATCATGAAAATTTTTATAACGAAAATATCTTTAGGTTACTTTGCAAAGTAACATAAATTACCACTTAAAGTATGCATGTCAATATCTGAATATAAGTACAGTAAACTCTATGTAAAGATATTGAAAATTGTCATTGCAAGATCTAACAATACATAAACAAATACTTCAAGAATCTAATGATAAACTTGTATATCGAAATAACAAGACTCGCGAGAAAATACCCATGGTGAGGTTCTCACATTTACTAGCAAGTCTTTAAGATTTACAAATTACATATAATCCCAAACAAGAAATCTCGAGTTTTAATCGAAATAACTCAGTATAAGGGCTCAAAAGCCTATGCATCAATAACCCTTATAGATATAACTAAATAACTACTACAGACAGATCGAGGCTCATAGCTCAGACAGATATAAACATTGACACCATAACTCTAAAGATATTCATGCTGAAACTCCAAAACGAGCATTATGTCAGAGCTGTCGAATTCCTGAGGCACCCTGAACACACATGGGATTTTCCCTCAGTCGACCATAGAAAATACAGGCTTGAGAATAAAAATGTAGATCTGGAAAACAGTTTTGACTTACGTGTAAGCCCTACAAAGGAACGAAAAAAAGGAGTTAAGCTCTTTCACCGAAGAAATGGAAAACGAGAGACGAACTCTTTCTTTGAATGGATTTTGTGATTCCATACCTGCATATAATATCCCCAGTTTGCTATGCTTTTGTTAGATATTTGAACAAGTCCAAAAGGGTACAGTGGGACCCAATGGAAAACAATTACATGGATTTATTTTATTATTTTAAATTAATAAAATAAATTGGAAAATTATGTGCAATGAATAGATTGAGATTTGAGATTTAGAAACCCAATCCATGAGGATGGATTAGGTTGTAAGACCTTCCCATACTTCCAGAAATCCTTGGAAGGAATAAAGTAAAATACTAAATTTAGATTTGGATATAAATATCTAAATACCCCAATAAAATGGAAATTATTAGGAAGAGGTGGAATAAAGCTAGAAAGCAGAAAATATAGCTTTAAAAGTACCTTTGTGGAAGAAACAAAGGGAAATCCTAGGAAAACATGAATACAACATCCTGAATTAACTGGACGCAATTAAGGGAAACATGCTGGGGGGGAAGCAAGCTTAAATAAGTTGATTCAGGATAGAGAAAGGGTTTTCTATGGCTGGAGGAAAGGATCTCTACTCGGGGTGAGCTAAGGAGAAAGAGCTCTAAGGTTGGGAGTAAACTATTAAAACCTAAGTAGTATGCAAATTTAGTTTAGAATGGACTTTGACTTAAATTTTAACGTTCTGACGAACTACTGGAAATGATAAAGTAGCCATTTGAGAAATTCAGAGTTTAAATTCGTAGTTTGAAATTGGAAAATTTAGGAATTACATTTACCTTTGGGCTGGTATGTACATATAATGGAGATCACTATAGAAGAAATAGTAAAATCTGTATAGTTTCACAGACATATTCTTTAGAGGACCAAATCTCGGAGTGTATAAACCCAGTGATGGGTCTAGATGTGAGGTTAGGTACCTCAAAGGAAACTGGCAATCCCATATTTAGTTGGGTTAGTATTTTGTTATTAAATTGTATAGTTCAGTGAAAAATACATTCTGAATTAGAAAGTAATATGCGTATTTGGAATAAGTAGATACTTTATAAATTAAGATATGCTATTCCATACCGTTAAATATTTTTGTGCTAACTAGAGGAAGATAAAGAAGAAACTTTGGAATTTAATTAACTATTCTATTGTGCTAATATTAACTGTATATAGGATGCAAAAACAATTTAAATAGAATTAACGCACATGAATTGTGAAAGAATATTTCAACATAGGTTATAAAAATTTTGTACTATAAATTTTGTGCATAAATTTAAACATGAAGTAACAGTATAGGTGTATGAAATTCCCTATATCCAAATCCTTAGAAAAGGAAGCATACAAAATTCTTCAACCTATCACATTTTAAACAGTTTCTACATCATATTAGGAAATGGATTCCATACTACAGCATGAGTAGAAAAAAAAACAAAATATGTATCCATACCTGCCAAACTGAAAAGGTGTGTATATATATATATATATATATATATATATATATATATATTTCCTATTATAAATTAAACACACAAAAGGAATCAATCTATCTCGCAAGATCCTATTGATCTTATAATAATGGGGATAAATACATATATAGAATTTTAAATTCCTCATTCGAGGAAGCCTCAAAACAGGTATAATATGACAGTCCTTAAAGTCCAATTATTATACAATTCTATATAATAGTGAAAATTTGTTAAGTATACAAATTTAGGAAACTATTTCCCAGATAAACATAAATTGAGGAATAACAGTATCCTGTCCCGTATTGACATTAATGTTGAATACTCAACTCGAATGGAAATGAACCTGGAACAAAAACCAAAAGCAGGAACCCTAGTTATGGGTTGATGCGTGAACTGGAGCAGTGTAGCCGGTTTCAGATAGAGGTTTAAGAGACTTACCTATAATCACAAGAAAATCTAGTTAGAACATGTAAACAAGGTTAAAAACGAACTAAATTTACGCATGGCAAAGATACTACTGAAATTTCAACGTCTTCCTATATCATTTAAAAAATAAGATAATATAACATGAAGCATTAAAGTCTTCTGTTGTGTAAACCAGAGATATCTACGGTTTTGCATTAACTATAGAGAGGGGAAATTGACAACAATAGTAAATAAACTAATCGCAAGCATGTTGGAGGTTAAAAAGAGCCAATTAAAAACCAACGCGGAGAGCATAGACAATTAACGTTAAACCTTAAAGGAACTACCAGAATGCGTACTATACCTTTGATAGTTCCCAAGTGTGGGATTTGTAGAAGAATGAAATCAAAGGTGCACATGATCAAACTTCTCTTTGCGTTGCAAAAACAATGCAGTTAGAATCACAAAATGTGATATGTAAACTAAATAGAGTGCAAAATAGATAGGAAATACTAAGAAGTAAATTCAACTATTGAGGTAAACATTAAAATTAAAAGAAGAAATTAGTTGAGGTCTGTGAAAAAGGAAAGATCACAGTATGCACCTTCAACAGCTTGAACCAAAAAGGTAAAAGCCAACTAATGCATTTTTAGAAACGTGTTAGGGTAAATGGGTTGTTAACATTCCAGCATCACAAAAACCTCGTGTTTTGTATGCTGAATTGAAAAAAAACTAGTCAAAAAGAATATCTATTCAGGAACACACGTCTACACCTAACATTCCCAATGAAGACTTAAGGTGTTAGTATAGCCAATTAGCAATTCTTTGCAGATTAAAAATGAAAGAGGAGCCAGTGCTTCTATTATAAATTATCTACAATAAACCGATACGTTAAGGGGAATGATTATTTACCTTCAGTACTTTTATGGAATAGCTTGTAGCAAGAGTTTGGTCATGAGACCAACTCAGTGTTGCCTTGAAATTTCATTCACCTATCACGAAATTGAACAGATTTATGTCAGTATTCTAGGAACATAAGGGTGAAAATGTGAAGTTGGGAAACACTTTTTGCCCTTTTTTGACGTTGAAAATTGTAATTTTCTATGTTTTTCAACTTCAACTCCACTAAACTCATATTTTTATTGCAAATTATGCTTTGACATAAAAACAAGAATTGTAGAGAATTGTCTTACCTCCATACCCATATTTAAAAAATATATATATATTGACATATAGAGGGGTAAATTTCTTGTTTACTAACTGCATATACTTGAAATTTTCAGGCAAACATAAATAGTCACTTTATAATCCTTTACTTTTTTTAGGGAAGGTTATTCATTTTTTGGAAAAAAACCATAGCATCATAATCTGCATATATTGCACTAGTGCACATACTATTTTTCGGTAATTTTCGGATTAAATCACTATTTTTTATTATTTTTTGAAATGGACGAAGAAAAAAAACAGTGATGTTTCAGTACATTTTATAATCCTTTGATTTTCTTTTCAATGTGACCGTCAATAAGAAAAATGAGAGTACCCTTTTGAAGTAGACAGGGAGAGGAAGTGCAACATGATTTTTTTGAATTTTTTGGTGTCCTCATTAGAAAGTTATTGAATTTTCATTCAGTGCAATTTTTCGAAAAATGAAATTCCATAGTGACACAGTTTAGTAAAAAATTAATAAAAATTGAATTTTTTAATGAAACTCCACAAATCTCATATCATCAGAAACTAGATTCAGAGATGAATCTAATGATACTTGGTCCGACATATAAAATTTTGTTTTTGTAGGTGTTCTGCCCCTCCAAAGTTGCAGGTTCCTGAAAAATGCAGAATTTTCTGTGTTTTTCGTTGACCAGAAACTCTTGGCCGAGATAATGTCTCGGACGAGAAATTTATAAAACTCTCGACCGAGAGTTTAACCCACCTAAAGTTACATTTAAACGCATGGCCAAACTCTCGGCCGAAAGTTTAAAAAACTCTCGGACGAGAGTTTGCGCCCGAGAGTTTACCCAATGAAACTCTCATATGAGAGTTTAGAAAACTCTCGTATGAGAGTTTAGAAAACTCTCGTATGAGAGTTTTGAAAACTCTCGTATGAGAGTTTTGAAAACTCTCGTATGAGAGTTTTAAAAACTCTCATCCTAGAGTTTTTTCAACTCGAGTTTTATTCCTATAATAAAACACAACAATTATTAAGTTTTTAGAATTGGTACTTTATATAATTTAAATAGTACTTTATTAAAATTAAAAAATGATAAAAAAAATAAAATTATAATTTTATTTTAAAATATTTTATTATTATTAATGATAAAAAATACATGAATATTTAATTAAATAAAATTTGTTACAATATTTTGTAATATCAATGTTATATAAAAAAATAAAAATATTTTATATAAAACTAATTGATATATTAATATAAATAAAATAAAATTCTAAAACATAAATCAAAATAAAAACAACTATATATAATTTATATAATACTTTTTTTGAAGTTAATGAATAAATTTAAATTTAAAAAAAAAATTGACTAAATGCAATGAGGTGATAAAGGAGACAATGCATAGCACCTTAATATCGTTATAAATTCTTGGAAATCTCGAGAAATTTTTGAAGTGAGATGAGCTTCTTGGAATGGGTCACTTTATCTTCCACTTCAGTTTCACACGATTAACTTGAAACGAAGTCTATTTTCCTAGGTATGGATGTAAGGGAATGAACAATATTATTTGAACATTGAGTGAGATGCCCTTCTTGGAATGGGTCCTCCTATATTTCACTTTAGTTTCACAAGATTAAATTGAAATGAAGTTTATTTTCCTAGGTATGGATGTTTCGTTAATACTTCTTTATTTCGTTTGAATTTAGTTTCTTTAAAAACGAAAAATAATAAAAATTCTGTGTTTTTTTCGCGTTGCTGTTCCTTTCTAACGGAACAACACTTCCGTCGTTCCTTTCGAATGGAACAGCAGTTTCGCGCAGTGTTTTTGCTGTTCCTTTCAAATGGAACAACATGTCTGCAGAGCATTTCCTTGCTGTTCCTTTCGAATGGAACAACAGTTTCGCGTAGTGTTTTTGCTGTTCCTTTCAAATGGAACAGCATGTCTGCAGAGCATTTCCTTGCTGTTCCTTTTAAAAGGAACAACAGTTTCGCAGATTATATTTGCTGTTCCTTTTAAGGGAACATCACTTTTTGAACGATTGTTTTAAGTTTGTATTTTGAATTTGTGAGCATTTTTTTTTTATGGACACCTGTTGGCAACAGAGCTCTGTTAATAGTATTGAAGTCATACTTATACAAATCAATAGTTATTTAACCCTCTTTCCTATAATTTTTATTGAATATCAAACGAAATGCATAAAATTCCTTAAGTTCTATCCCCGAACCATCACACATGAAAAATATTATTAATCGGTCATATTACTTTAATGTGGTAAATAGCGCAATTACATTAATCTTTTGCTGTCCCTTCACCTCATACTTGAATTATTACAATGCGATTCCCTCATTATTACCGATTTATCTTACGCATCAATTTTAGTAATTACTTAATTTGATTGACTTTATCATGATTGCGCTTGTTTTTTCACTGTCGTCCTATTGTTGTTCCACACATGCCACCTTAATCGACGGTCGAGGTCGACCTTTCATTCGTTTGGGGGGTGGAAATATCTACATGCAGATCAGATACCCAAAATTTCTTCACCTGTATCTCTGCAATAGATTTTTATGAATTAAAACCCTTGCATTTTCAGAAAATAACGAATTTTAGCGAACTGTGCTGTGCTGTTCCATTAAGGTTACCGTGTGTTGAGAACAATTAACGAAGAACAGAAATGGGAGGACATCCAATTTGCAGCGAACCTCAGACGTTGGTTGTCTCTGATGCTGCACGGGCAATATTAGACAAACTGGGATGGATTACATACTTTATGAGAATGCAGCAACCCCATGAAGCAGTGGCTACTGAATTCTTGTTAAATCTGCAGGAAGGTTCCTCCACAGTCAGAGGAAGGTAGATAGCGGTGACCGATGAGATAATTGCAGAAGTATCTGGCATCCCCGCACAAGGAACTGTCTGGACTCAGAAGAAAATCAGAATTCGGGAGGCCATGCAAATCTTTCAAGATGAAGGACAGAGGCTAATAGTCAAAGGGAGAGGAGTACACCCGGCGTCGCTAGGCGAACCATGGACAGAATTAGCCAGGATCGTGTAGGCTTACATAACATGCGACGGTAGAAAATACGTGGTAAGACCTCGCTATCTTAAGCTGTTAGCTGTGCTAAAACAAAAATGCACTATCAATTTACCTGCATTCTTAAACTCTTTATTGCATGATATTGCTCGTGGAATTAGAAAAGCACAGCATGCAGACATGGTGGTCAGCCACCATTGCTTGATTCGGCTAATAGTAAGTTACAGCCTCGCCCAGCAGCAAACCAACTGGGAAGAGCTAATTTTTTCTATTGAAGGAGGGATGGCTTTACCCGCTCCGAGACGGAAAAGGATGGCCGGCTCAATAGCCGGGCCCTCCACTTACAGACAATCCTTCCGAGGGGTTACAGGTTTAGAGGTTAATGGGTTATAGGTTTAGAGGTTTAGGGGGTTAGGGGATTTAGCAATGAAGGATTTAGGGGTTATGGGTTAGGGTTTTGGGGGTTAAATGGAATCCACACTTAAATGGGTTAGGTTTTTAGGGGTTTACGGTGTTGAATTGGTTAGGGGTTGGGAATTAAGGTTTAAGGGGTTAGGGGTTAAGGTTTTAGAGGTTTAGGGTTTAGGGGGTTAAATGGGTTACAGGTTTAGAGGTTTAGGGGGTTAGGGGATTTAGCAATGAAGGATTTTAAGGGTTAGGGGTTAGGGTTTTGGGGGTTAAATTGAATCCACAATTAAATGGGTTAGGTTTTTAGGGGTTTAGGGTGTTGAATTGGTTAGGGGTTGGGAATTAGGGTTTAAGGGATTAGGGGTTAAGGGTTGAGGGGTAAGGAATTAGGGTTTAAGGGGTCAAGGGTTATGGGTTGGGAATTAGGGTTTAAGGGGTTAGGGGTTTTGGGGTTTAGGGGCTTAAATGGGTTAAGGGTTAACGAGTTAGGGGTAGGGGTTAAGGGTTTAGAGGTTTAGGGTTTAGGGGTTAAATGGGTTAGGGGTTTAGAGGTTTAGTAGGGGTAAATGGTTTGGGGGTTAAGGGTTTAGAGGTTTAGGGTTTCGGGGGTTAAGAGTTTAGGGTTTAAGAATTAGGGTTTAAGGGGTCAAGGGTTATGGGTTGGGAATTATGGTTTAAGGGGATAAGGGTTAAGGGTTTAGAAGTTTAGGGTTTAGGGGGTTAAATGGGGTATAGGTCTAGAGGTTTAGGGGGTTACAGGATTTAGTAGCGAAGGATTTTAGGGGTTAGGGGTTAGGGGTTAGGGTTTTGGGGGTTAAATGGAATCCACACTTAAATGGGTTAGGTTTTTAGGGGTTTAGGGTGTTGAATTGGTTAGGGGTTTTCGGGTTTAGGGGCTTAAATGGGTTACAGGTTTAGAGGTTTAGGGGGTTATGGGATTTAGCAGTGAGGGATTTTAGGGGTTAGGGGTTAGGGTTTTGGAGGTTAAATGGAATCCATACTTAAATGGGTTAGGTTTTTAGGGGTTTAGGGTGTTGAATTGGTTAGGGGTTTTGGGGTTTAGGGGCTTAAATGGGTTAGGCATTAACAGGTTAGGGGTAGGGGTTAAGGGTTTAGAGGTTTAGGGTTTAGGGGTTAAATGGCTTAGGGGTTTAGAGGTTTAGTGGGGGTAAATGGGTTATGGGTTAAGGGTTTAAAGGTTTAGGGCTTAGGGGGTTAAGGTTTTAGGGGTTATGAATTAGGGTTTAAGGTGTCAAGAGTTATGGGTTGGGAATTAAGGTTTAAGGGGTTAGGGGTTAAGGGTTTATAGGTTTAGGTTTTAGGGGGTTATATGGGTTACAGGTTTAGAGGTTTAGGGGGTTAGGGATTTAGCAGTGAAGGATTTTAGGGGTTGGGGGTTAGGGTTTTTGGGGTTAAATGGAGCCACTCTTAAATGGGTTAGGCTTTTAGGGGTTTAGGGTGTTGACGTGGTTAGGGGTTTAGGGGTTTAGGGGCTTAAATCGGTTAGGGGTATGGGTTAAGGGTTTAGAGGTTTAGTGGGGGTAAATGGGTTAGGGGTTAAAGGATTAGAGGTTTAGGGTTTAGGGGGTTAAATGGGTTAGCCCGGTTAGGAATTAGGGTTTAAGGGGTTAAGGGTTAAGGGGTTAGAGGTTTAGGTGTTTAAGGGGTTGAATGGGTTATGCATTGGGAATTAGGGTTTAAGGGGTTATAGGTTTTGGGTTTAGGGGTTTAAATGGGTTAGGGTTGGTTTAGAGGTTTAGGGGGTTAGGGGATTTAGCAGTTAAGGATTTTAGGGGTTAGAATTTAGTGGTTAATGGGGTTAAATGGGTTAGGTTTTTAGGGGTTTAGGGTGTCTAATTGGTTAGGCATTGGGAATTAGGGTTTTAGGGGTTAGGGGTTAAGGGTTTAGAGATTTAGGGTTTAGGGGGTTAAATGGGTTACAAGTTTAGAGGTTTAGGGGGTTAGGGGATTTAGCAGTGAAGGATTTTAAGGGTTAGGGGTTAGGGTTTTGGGGGTTAAATGGAATCCACACTTAAATGGGTTAGGTTTTTAGGGGTTTACGGCGTTGAATTGGTTAGGGGTTGGGAATTAGGGTTTAAGGGTTTAGGGGTTAGGAATTAGGGTTTAAGGGTTTAGGGGTTAGGAATTAGGGTTTAAGGGGTGAAGGGTTAGGGGTTGGGAATTAGGGTTTAAGGGGTTAGGGTTTTTGGGGTTTCAGGGCTTAAATGGGTTAGGGGTAGGGGTTAAGGGTTTAGAGGTTTAGCGTTTAGGGGTTAAATGGGTTAGGGTTTAGAGGTTTAGCGTTTAGGGGTTAAATGGGTTAGGGGTTTAGAGGTTTAGTGGGGGTAAATGGGTTAGGGGTTAAGGGTTTAGAGGTTTAGTGTTTAGGGGGTTAAATGGGTTAGGGGTTAGGTATTAGTGTTTAAGGGGTCAAGGGTTAATGGGTTAGAGGTTTAGGTGTTTAAGGGGTTGAATGGGTTATGGGTTGGGAATTAGGGTTTAAGGGGTTATAGGTTTAGGGTTTAGGAGGTTAAATGGGTTATCGTTGGTTTAGAGGTTTAGGGGGTTAGGGGATTTAGCAGTTAAGAATTTTAGGGGTTAGAAGTTAGGGGTTAATGGGGTTAAATGGGTTAGGTTTTTAGGGGTTTAGGGTGTTGAATTGGTTAGGGGTTGGGAATTAGGGTTTAAGGGGTTAACGGTTAACGGTTTAGAGGTTTAGGGTTTATGGGGTTAAATGGGTTATAGGTTTAGAGGTTTAGGGGGTTAGGGGATTTAGCAGTGAAGGATTTTAGGGGTTAGGGGTTAGGGTTTTGGGGGTTAAATGGAATAAACACTTAAATGGGTTAGGTTTTTAGGGGTTTAGGGTGTTGAATTGGTTAGGGGTTGGGAATTAGGGTTTAAGGGGTTAGGGGTTAAGGTTTTAGGGTTTAGGAAATAGGGTTTAAGGGGTCAAGGGTTATGGGTTGGGAATTAGGGTTTAAGGGGTTAGGGGTTTTGAGGTTTAGGGGGTTAAATGGGTTAGGATTGGTTTAGAGGTTTAGGGGGTTAGGGGATTTAGCAGTTAAGGATTTTAGGGGTTAGGAGTTAGGGGTTTGGGGTTTAGGTGCTTAAGTGGGTTAGGGGTTAACGTGTTAGGGGTACGGGTTAAGGGTTTAGGGGTTAAATGGGTTAGGGATTTATAGGTTTAGTGAGGGTAAATGGGTTAGGGATTTAGAGGTTTAGTGGGGGTAAATGGGTTAGGGGTTAAGGGTTTAGAGGTTTAAGGTTTAGGGGGTTAAAGGTTTAGGGGTTAGGGGTTAGGAATTAGGGTTTAAGGGGTCAAGGGTTAAGGGGTCAAGGTTTAGTTTTCTGCAATAACATAATTCTCCAATGCCATACACATCTGCTTGGAATGTCACACTTAACATTCATTTCCTTTTCGTATAATATTCTTTATCCCCTTACGTCCATACCTAGGAAAATAAACTTCATTTCAATTTAATCTTGTGAAACTAAAGTGGAATATAGGAGGACCATTCCAAGAAGGGCATCTCACTCAATGTTCAAATAATATTGTTCATTCCCTTACATCCATACCTAGGAAAATAGACTTCCTTTCAAGTTAATCGTGTGAAACTGAAGTGGAAGATAAAGTGACTCATTCCAAGAAGCTCATCTCACTTCAAAAATTTCTCGAGATTTCCAAGAATTTATAACAATATTAAGGTGCTATGCATTGTCTCCTTTATCACCTCATTGCATTTAGTCAATTGTTTTTTAAATTTAAATTTATTCATTAATTTCAAAAAAAATATTATATAAATTATATATAGTTGTTTTTATTTTGATTTATGTTTTAGAATTTTATTTTATTTATATTAATATATCAATTAGTTTTATATAAAATATTTTTAGTTTTTTATATAACATTGATATTACAAAATATTGTAACAAATTTTATTTAATTAAATCTTCATGTATTTTTTATCATTAATAATAATAAAATAATTTAAAATAAGATTATAATTTTATTATTTTTTATCATTTTTTAATTTTAATAAAGTACTATTTAAATTATATAAAGTACCAATTCTAAAAACTTAATAATTAATTGTTGTGTTTTATTATAGGAATAAAACTCTCGAATGAGAGTTTTCAAAACTCTAGGATGAGAGTTTTCAAAACTCTCATACGAGAGTTTTCAAAACTCTCATACGAGAGTTTTCAAAACTCTCATACGAGAGTTTTCAAAACTCTCATACGAGAGTTTTCTAAACTCTCGGCCGAGAGTTTTTTAAACTCTCGTATGAAAGTCTTCCCGAGAGTTTCCGTCAATAAAACTCTCGGACGAGAAAATGCATAACTCTCGTTCGAGAGATTTTTAACTCCGATTAAACCCAATAAAACTCTCGGACGAGAGTTTTTAAAACTCTCGGTTGAGAAATAGAGTTGACTATTTTCTCGGACGAGAAATTAAAAATTTCTCTCAAATTCTAGCCGTCCGCCAAAAAGTGTTTCCCAACTTCGCGATTTCACCCATAACATGAATCAAATCGGTGAAATTCTTGAAAATCCTTACCTCGCAGATTCTAGAGAAGAAACCCTCTATTGGGTTCAAAAATGTCGTGATCCTCTTAAAACCCAAGGAGAAATCACACGCAGTAGTCTTGAGGAGGCTATCATGTTGGTTAAACTCATATGAAGTACTCCAACCACAGTAATGGAGGAGGATTCCAACACAAATTGAATGGTAGAAAGTGTTACAGGTTCATCATGGAGGATAAATCCAGAGCTCAGGATGACCGGAACCAAAAGGAAAAATGACAAAATGAAACCATAGTTTGTTAGTTCAAAAACCCTTAGGGTTTCTCCAAACGCTCAGAACCGTCGGTCTCGTCAAAGGATCACAAGTGTACAAGTGGCACCTCGAAGGAGGCAAGAGGGCATGTGAAGACCACGTGAAGTTTCCATTTGGAAATCGGTGAGTGGAAATAAAAATACATGGGGAATGTTGAGTTAAAATGAAATTAAAACCATATACATCATTGTACCTGCCTTGAATTTGATACATTCCTCCAAAGTATTGCAAGGGTATAGGTATATAAGTTCATAAAATGGGGAGTATGTTAAGGATAAGGTGAAATACTTAGGGATAGTGTGAATAGGTTGAAATGTATATGTTAGTAGAGGTAGGGTAGGATTATATGGTAAGTTAATGGGGATAATAAATTGTAAATCCTATAGTAAATTTTAATGAAACCATAATGTTCACAAGTTGAGTAATGGATAATGATTCATAGATGTAATGAAATAGTAAAGGAATTGAATCCTTAATGTGGATTAGAGTAGGGATTAGACTATCTAAGATCAAAAGGTGAGTATAATATTACATGAGGTTAAGGGGGTGCTTTATAATATATTATTAATTATTAATGAGAGAACTATTATGATTGTGATCAATTAATTAATGTGAATAGCAAAGATGTCAGAAAGATACTGTGTTGAGAAGACTAGTAAATTTAAGCAAGGTAATAGTAAAGTAATTTTTCTATTTATTTTTATATTAGGAGTTGTTATAAGTGGTATCAGAGCCCAAGTTAAAACTCTGGGCTTATGGATCCCAACACAAAAAAAAAATTCTGCGGTGAGAAAGTTAAATTCTGAAGCAATTTCATATTATGTTTATGAATGCTAATTGTGCCTTGTGCATCATATTAAAGTGTAGAATAATTGTAGCTGCTATCATGTCTAACAAAGAAGAGCTTCATGTGGAACTGGGGGATGAGGGTGCCCCACCAGATCGAAATGCTCAGATGCTGGAGATTACTAAGAATTTGTAGCAAGAAATGGTTTAGCTAAGGACTAGCATTAGGGGAATTTTGAGGTCTAAAATGTGTCGCCTAAGGAAATTATAAAATAATAGTGCAAATAATAAAATAAGATTTGATTACATCGTCAAATTTTAGAGGGAAAAAAAAAAAAAAACTACTTTTTCAACTCGTATTTTCAACATATCTTCCAAATTTTTTACTCCAATTTCGAGTGGGAGTACTCATTGGATGAAAAATTCAATTCTTCATCCAAGGAGTACCCATGTTGCATAATTTTGAGGGATCCTACAAAACGAAAAAATTAGAAATACATGAAAAATGTGATTGCAATCATGTGTTTTTATTTATTTCTCATTTTTCCTATAGAAGAGACTACCAAAAGCATGCAACATAGGTACTCCTTGGATTAGAAATTAAATATTGCATCCAACGAGTACTCCCACTCAAAACTTGAGTAAAAAATTTGGGAGATAAGTTGAAAATACGAGTTGAAAAAGTAGTTTTATTATTTTATTATTTTTTAATATTTTTACCCTTTTACTTAAAAAATGGTGAATAATCCCCCATGGTTGATAGAAGTTGAAAATACGAGTTGAAAAAGTAGTTTTGTTATTTTATTATTTTTTAATCTTTTTACCCTTTTACTTAAAAAATGGTGAATAATCCCCCATGGTTGATAGCATCAACTTGAATCCTATTGGTTCTTATAAAATTTATTTTGGTTGTACATTTTTCTTTGGAGGCCCATTTTAGACCTCAAAATTCCCCTAATGTAATGAACGGTTATTACAAGCGAGCAATGAGAAAGAGAGGTTGATAAAAGAATTAACCTCTAGATCTAGTCATCAAGAGGGAGAACCAGAAAGAAAAAGAAAAGAAATAGAACCCAAATCAGAGAGGTCTGAGAGTGGGGAAGATTCTAGTAAAAAAAATTCCAAATCCAAAAAGAAAAAGGAGTTGCAGGGGGGATTTCGTAAGATCAAGCCTCCAACCTTTGTTGGGGAAAAGGAAGAGGATGCAAAAGCCTGGTTTCGAAATATGGTCAAATACTTTCAAGTATATGAATACATAAGTAATTTGAAAGCAAGACTGACAGTTTACTATTTGCAAGTTAAAGCCACACTTTGGTGGGAAGAGACCAAAATCATATATTTGCTGGATGAAAATACTGTTTCATGGGAATAATTTCAATAGAAATTCAAATCTCAATACCTCAGTGAGAGGTATTATGATGACAGGGAAAAGGAATTTCATGAGCTAAGGCTTGGACAACTCACCATTGATGAATTTGTGACAAATTTCACCAATTTACTTCATTATGTAACATACATACGGGAAGAAAAAATCTATAAAATGATTTTTGAACCGTTTACCCACTATTTACAAAGAAATAATTGAATTTGACAATCCTAAGACAATGGATGAGGCTGTTCAGAAAGAATGACTATGCTACCAACAATTTAAAGGTAGGAATGACAAGCTGAAAAAAACAGAAGAATAAGGAAAAAGGGAAGGCATAAGCAAGTTAAAAAATATCCAAAAAAGCTTATTTCAATAATTTTTGAAAAAATAACCAGCGAAAAAGGTTCAATAAAGGTGGCGAGAATTAGACAGCCCATTCCCGCATAGGTTCCAAGCCCATGGAAGGGAAAAAAAAGCAAGAAAATGTGGTAAAGACCAAGGAAGCATTGAAATGCTGGGGATGTGGTGAGCCTCACATGTTGCAGGACTATTCACACAACACTCGTGTAATTCATACATTCAATCAGTCTGGGACACAACCACAGTGAATGACGTTGCTCGAAACATTCCCCGGATCAGTGCATCATTGGAATATAGAGAAGATGAGCACCAATAAACTATGATTGAAATTGAAGGTATCATCTCTGACCAACCTGTGTTTGTTTTAATTGATCCATGAGCTAGTTTAAGTTATATTAGTCCACACATAGTTGAAAAATGTAAACTGAAAATAGAAAAAATATAGCACTCTTGGCCGGTGCAGTTAGCTACAGGAACCCAATGGAAGGTCACCCATAAACTACCCAAAATTCCTGTCAATTTAAATGGGTACATTACAAATTTCAAATTGAATATCATTTCCTTAGGACCTGATGATCTGCTAGTTGGTATGGATTGGCTTGATGAGCAGAAAGAAATAGTAAACTGATTAGAAAAAGAAATAAGTTGTACTGATTCTCTAAGAAATTCTGTGGTAGTCAAGGGGAAAATGAAACCTTTGTCTCTTAGGCAAATTTAAGCTTTACAACTGAAGAAGACAACAAGGAAAGGTTGTCCTGTGTATGTTTTCCAAATTGAATATTTGGAATAGCAAGGAGAAAATGAACCTGTAGAAATTTTACCAGTGATCAAGGACATTCAGGATGCATTCCTTGAAGAAATTCCTCAACTCCCCCCATGAAGAGATATTGAATTTTCTATTAATTTGGTACCAAGGGCCACCCTATTTTCCCAAGCCCCCTATAAAATGATTACTCCCGAACTGTTAGAACTGAAACTTCAATTGCAGGAATTACTAAACAAAGGGTGCATTATACCAAGTCTGTCTCCATGGGGAGCATTATTTTTATTCATCAAGAAGAAGGATGGAACCCTTTGAATGTGAAAATATTATAGACAGTTAAGCAAGTTAACCATCAAGAACTAATACCCCCTCGCATGAATAGATGATCTATTCGATCAAGCAGGGGGGGAAACCGTATTCTCAAAAATTGACTTGAGAACTGGTTATCATCAACTCTATATTAAATATTAAGATATTCATAAGAAAAATTTCCCAACTTGGTATGGACATCACGATTCTATATTTTTACACTTTGAACTCACAAATGCCCCTGCTATTTTAATGTGCCTAATGAACAATGTTGTGCACAAACATCTAGATAATTTTGTGTTAGTATTCATAGATAATACTCTGGTATACTCTAAAAACAAAGAGGAACATCATGAATATATTAGAATAGTACTGTAAACACTGAGAGAACAACAATTGTATGAAAAACTCAGCGAGTGTGAGTTTGACAAACCCAAGATTCAATATCTAGGAGATGTTATTTCGAAGGAAGGATTCGAAGTAGATCTAGAAAAGGTACAAGTAATTTTAAGTTGTCCTGGACCCACCGATTTATCAGTAATATGATCATTTATAGCTATTTCCCAATATTACCACATATTTGCAGAAGGATTTTCTGCATTGGGTTACCCCATCACATCTTCGCATAAAAAGGGGTGAAATGTGAATGGACAACCAAGTGCCGAGAGAGTTTTGAACAACTGAATCAAAAATTAACTACTTCACCTATCCTAAAAATTACTGATGTAACTAAAGAATTGGTTGTGTGTATTGGTACTTGTATAGAAGGCCTTAGAGGAGTATTGCTGCAAGATAATGCAGTAATAGCCTATGAGTCCCAAAAATTTAATAAACATGGGAAAAATTATGCAGTATATGACTTGGAATTGAATGATGTCATTCATGCACTAAAAATGTGGCGATGCTATCTAATGGATAAGAAATTTTTGTTGATGACTGACCATATCAGTCTTAAGTATTTCTTTAGTAAACTAGATTTTAATGCCAAAAAAGCAAGATGGTTATATTTCCTTAACGAGTTCTATATGGAAATCAAACACATAAAAGGAAAGGAAAACGAAATTGCTGATACCTTAGGAAGAAATTCTCATCAAGTTTTGTCATATACAAGTAGTAGTGTAAAATTTTATGTGGAGGAGAAAATTAAAAAAAAATTATCACAAGATCCTCAATATGTGAAATTTCAGGAAAAGCTACAACAAGCTGATATTTCAAGATACACCATGATTTGAGAGGATTGATCAGTTATAAGAAGAGGTTGTATATTCCAAATGTATCTACCTTGAAACAAGAAATATTAGATGAATACCATAAGAGACCTTATTTAGGTCATCCAGGTTATCAAAATATGGTGACAGCCTTACGAAAAAACATGTTTTAGCTAGGAATGAAGAAGGAAATAACTGACTACTTGGAAATATGTTTGGAGTGCCAACAAGTTAAAGTGGAGAATCAAAATCCTACCATTTTATTGAGCCCTCTTCTTCTTCCAGAATGGAAGTGGGAAGTGCTATCCCTGGATTTTATCACTGGACTGCCACGTCCCAAATACCGACATGACTCAATTATGGTGGTGGTGTACACATTAACCAAGGTAGCACATTTTCTGCCTATACAGTCCACTTTTGGGACACCACAAGTGGCTAATGTTTTCATAAATGAAAATTTAGAAACCTTGGAGAATCCTACTAGTGCATAATATGCAAATTGTAAAATGTTTCACAATATTTTTGTAAAATATTTATATTTTTAACTAGCTTATATTAACCCTATATAAAATTTTTGAAAATTTTAGGGTAAAATATTTCTATTCTATATAATTTGGGAAAAATATTTTTAGAAAAAATGGAAATTTGAAAATCTATTTTTTTGGAAAAAAACATGGAAAATTAGCCCACCTGCAAATATTAGCCCCTAAAATTTTCTCTAATTAAGGTTTGTTCTTCTTTCTTCCTCCTGCATAAGGATACCTACCAATTCATGAAAAGTATGTTCCTTCTCCCTTTGCTCTAAGACCTATGATAAATATTTGGTATTCAACCGACATGACATTTAAATTTATAATGACCTATTAGTGCTAGAGAATTTTTCACGTATGTCACCAAGTTCGTCGTTAATTTCACTTATTCTTAAAATGAAATTAATGACACATTCATTCTCTTCCATATTAAATTAAAGAATGTTACTCTTTAAAAACAAGACTTGATTTTTCTTCTTCTTCTCATACAAATATTTTAGTGTCATGCATGTCTCATTAGATGTCTTGTAGCCTCTAACATGGGAAATGATGTTTTCATTTACGAACATTTTGAGGATAACTTTTTCCTTTGTATCTCATATTTCCCAATATTGAATTAAAATTATTGTAGCTATAACAGTCTTTGGATTAACTTTGTCACCACATGCAATCGACTAAATATTATATCCTTCCTTAAATATGTACATCTTAAATTTTCAATTTGCATAGTTTTCACCATCTAATATTATTGATTCATTTATATAGGAGTTTTCTAATGGATTTTCCTTTCTATTGATTTCCTTCACAAATTCAGGCTTCTAATCACACAAGTTCCTTTGTATCAAACCTCCTTTGGTGGCTTCCTCACAACTCCAAATGAGACTTAGCTTCAACACACACATGGTGTCCACACTCACATTTCTATAGGCTTCATGCTTCTACTCAATAACACTTGTAGCTAGCAACTCCAATTATTTGAAAATGATCTAGAGATTCATTTTCCCTACGATCCAACTCTACAACATTCTTCTTTGACACATAAAGCTTGATAGTGTATGAACATGAATTCTATATATCACCATGACAAAAAATTTATGTCATTCTTTCTCTGAATTACCAAATTCACTCAATACTCTTACATAATTGTGGAATATATTCCCCTCAACTTATAAAATCTTGGTTTTGTTAGTGTAAATATTCCAGCAAGGTGTTTAAAAAATGCTTCACTTACTCACTGGAGACAAGTAGCCCTAACAACAAAATATTGATGTTTACGCTTCAAATATGTAATGAAAAAACAATAAAACCATGTAGCAAAAATATTGTTTGTGATCCAAAACATAAAACAATATAAAATAATTGTTGCAATAACCCAATAGAAGAATATTTTTAAATGAATAGTCATTTATTAAAAGTACCTGGCGAAGGAGATATAAATCAAGGTTCTGAAAATCCCCCTTTGTGGGATGGGTCCTTTGATGTCATTGTGATTCAAAGATATTTTGTCTCTCTCAATGTGTAGAATAGCCAAAACTAAAAGTGGAATTCAAGTGGCAGCTCAACTTTGAGAAGACAATAATTGTGATGATGATAGTGATCAGGGTGAAAAATGAATGGAAAACCATCTTATTTATAACAAAGTATTGGGTTAACATAAAAAATGCGAAATAATAAAATATTATTAACCATATCACGATCTAACCATTAGGAATACTTTATTATATTTTTTGGAGAGGGAAAAGATATTCAAAATGGTCAAATATATTTATTTAGAAGTAATTAACAAATAAAAGGATTTATTAATCACTTCGTGAGGATTAAAAAAGGCTTTAAATTGAAATAATTATTAAATAATGGTTTAATAATTATTCCAAAAATATAATTAAGGAATGATAAATAAATAGTGATTTATTTAATTATTCCTAGGTGATTTAGTCAAATGTGACAAGGAATAATTACCAAATACTGATTTAATAATTATTCATGGAGAAAATTAAATAAATAATGATTTATTTAATTATTCTCATGGGGTTTCTTAATTTTAATTAGAAATAATTTAATAAAAATGGTTTAGTAAATCATTTCCTATAGCGAAAATGATTTTAGTATGTTAAAATTAATCCTACATGATGTATTCTCATCCAACTAGTTAGAAATGGCTAGGTGACCATTTTTTAGGTGATAATACTTTTAGTTTGTTCCCTTTTGAAACTTAGACATACTACTATACGTACATCACAAAAAAAATTCACAATTCCATTGTATATCGTTCCATATGTAGAAATTGTTTCCATGATTTCACACTCATCCAATGCATAACTTCCAAATAGTGTCTATGTTTACAACACTTAATTCGATGTGCATAGCTTCCAAAATCCATAAGTGTAATTCCATATTTCACAATAGCACAACACAACACAAGTTAATGCAATGGACTCACTTCTCCTTACAATGGCCAACGTAAGGTCTAAACACATTTTAACACTAAATCATACATTTCATTTACTAACAATTGCACACTTTCTTACGAAGCTTCCGTCAAACACAATACAAAAAATATGGAATCTTCAAACATTCAACGTTCCCAAACTACACTCACTTAATGCATCTTTGATATCAAACCAAAGAATACTTATATTGAGACCATTAGTATCATATCAAAAACACTTGATTGAATTAATCGATTGGTTGAAACAACTTACTATTTATATGGAAAATTTAGGCATAACAAATTCCTAAATGAAGGACAAAATAAGTCACTTGTTGTAAACCTGCACATTCTCTAACTAATTCTTAAAATATCATTTTTAGTTTCTAATCATTTCATTTTGTAAATTATTCCTAACATAGGATACAAAGGACAGGAACACTCATGCACACCAATTAATGGAAACCCCAAGTGTTGGTTTTTCTAGAACTAGTGTTAGTGCTCTCTTGCCCAACATCATATTTCATTGCATTACTTTGTATATCTTCATCATAAATCATGTGATGGGGATGTCACCCATGACAAGAACCTCAGTTAAAGGTGGAACTAACTCTAGGGCCTAACAACCACATTTTATCGAAGTTGTAAGGAATTATTATGGAAAGGAACATTATCATATGGCTAGAAATACATGGTAAGATAGATGATATATAACATATAAAAGTGTTTGGAAGATGCAGGTTGTGTTGGTACTATGTTCGCTATTATAATGATAACTCTTATCCTTTATGCTACAAATATTTCTATTTTCAAGAGGATTCATTGGGATCTTGGAAATCGACTAATAATCCTCTAAGATTTTTTCTCCAAGATAGATATGAATGCTAATACTCACAAAACTAAATTCATGATAACTAAATCCAAAAAGGTCACATATAATATTTTTATACATGACAACAACTACTAGAAGGAAGATCCATACAATTATCTTGTAATTGATATGAATCATAAGCTCAAACGAAATTATAGCACTGATAAAAGGATAAAAGGACGATGAAAAGTTTATTATGGGTTTGAAAATTATTGTAAGTTATTAGACCTTTGGATATTGCATATAAGTAAACTCCTCTTTGATAATTCCATCACTTTTGTTATTTTATATGGGTGTGAATTTTAGACTTGCAACTATAAATAAATAAAATTATAGTCATATACAAAAATACAAAGGGGAAACCGATAATATAACACAATAAGTGGATAACCACCTCTAGGTGTATAAGAAAACACATGTGTCTTACTCAATCATATGAAAAGGCACCTCATGAACTTAGCCATTAAGATATCAGAAGAAAATGACAGTAAACAAACCCTTTTCCCCAATTGGAAATTTTGAAGAGGCAGATGTGGAACGTGAAAATGGAATGATCAGTGAAGCAATAGCGTTACGTTGCCCAAGGTGGAAAACTTCGAGGAGAAAACATCATTATATTGTCCTAGGTGCTAGAGATTTGGTTGCCATTACATTCTGTAACCTGCGAAAAATAAAAATAATTTATAGAAAAAACCATTCAAAAAAACAGTAGCAAACCTATATGGATCAATCATTTATGGAACCGTAAGAAAAACAAGGAAAACCTTATGTGATAGCAGTGAGATGTAGCTGCGATGGGATAAACGCTAGCTAGTGGGTCATTCCAGATAACTTATGAGTTCTATTCTCACATAGAGAAACAAGAGTTCGTTGTCCATTTATCGAAGGCAAATGAAGGAGGATTCACTGTAGACGTGGTCTTTTAAACCACAAAAATCCCTAGCCAAATATAAAATCTCCACCCTACATGTGTCTACAGATTATAGATGGTCCCTTAGATCATAACATCGAAACCGGAGGGGAAAATATCACGTGAAGAGGTACGTGAGATTTATTGTTGATATTCTCGAGGAATTCATACCTTTGTGCTATGGTGTACCTCTAACTAGTAATAGACGGCAAGTATATATGACGGATCTCAATAAAATATTGGGTGTATCCAAAACAATTGATATGTCAGTTGGGGCATTCATGTTGCATGGAGCCATTACATAAATATTAGGGTAGGTATCGAGTCGTATTATGATTTAGTCCCGGCTCATAAATTTTGATTTCAAATGTCAACTGGTATACAGATTCATGTTTATCACCATGTTATTAATTTTAATTAGTTAAGGTAGGGTGGTATTAAATAAGATATTAGAATGACATAAAGATCAACTTGATTATCATTTTATCTGGGTGATTTTATTTAACCGTAATGACATCACATGGAATTTTGATCTGAGCAACAAAGTATGGTAGATATGTAAGATCTTAGATATTATCCCAAAGAGGAATACGATTGACAATTAGAACCATTATCCATTGGGATGCATAATTAAAAATGAACATACATACTATTAAACAAAAGTATGGCTAAATCCTTGATTGGATGAGAATACATATACAATAGTCACCTATGGATTATTGTATAATAGTGAAAGTGAAAAAAGGGTTATAGAACTTAAGAGATATGAATAAATTATATGAATAGGGAAACCTGAAATACTACCACAACCTGTGAACAAATAAATAGTGATATGGTAAGGTTTTAATAACAAGAATTCGTCAGAGGATGACGAATTATAAACACAGTTTCAAGAGTAAGCTAGTGATATTACTATAAAAAGAAAATAAAAATTTACAAATGAGAGGTGTTACAAATGGTATCAGAGCCCAAGTTAAAACACCGGGAAAAAATATGTGCTCGTACCAGAAAAATTATGCTGTGACACCAACTCCAAAAATAGAAGAAAAGAGATATCAATGCCTTATAAATAAGCCATTTCGAGGGGGAAACCTCCAATACATTACATGAATGAAAAATTATTGAATGATACAAATGACCAAAACCTCCCTCTATATATAGGAGTCCATGGGGCCCCAATATAATCCTAGTAGGGCCACAATGTAATCCTAGCCGACCTAACAATGATAATGTAAGGGCACAATAATAACAATATGGGGGTTACATGGGTACAACAATAACAATAATGGGGGATACACTAACATAATAAGGGAATACACTATCAATATAGGGACTTAACATGCCCCTCTCCTTCAAACAAGTGTTGTCCTCAACGCTTAATTATTTCTTTATGCTTCTGTATAAAATTCTCATCCTCCCATGTGGAATCTTCTATAGGAAAGTTCTTTCACTTGCTGAGATACTCTAAAATTGATTGTACTTGTCGATTTATTTTTTCTATGACTGCTTCAGAATTTCTTTCGATGTGATGTTGATATTCCTATTGTTTCATTAGGTTCTGCACCAAAGTTAGGTTATCCTTTGAGAGTTGGAGAACTTTTTGTTGATGCTCGATGTGCTCTTCCTCTAATTTATCATCGATATTAGATATTAATTGATCCTTAAAACCATCCAAATTAGCCTCCATTTTTGCTTTTAAACCATCTATGTCATCTTTGGTTGCTCTTCGTAAGATCAAAATTTGTTGCACTTGGTATCGTGATTTTGATATCTCATACTGCAATTTTTCCTCTTCATGCATCATAGTATAGCTTTTTGAGGGGTTAATCGGTATGGAATTCTTTTTAGGAGGCATTTTAGAACCCAATACTGAAATATATGCTCAATAGGCCCTTGGAATCACTTCAAACTGGTTTTTTGTTTCACAAGACTTATGCAATTCAGAAAAACATACACACCTTTTTTCTTGATTTTGAGGAGCTCGATATTGAAACTGAATTATCTCTGTGATTTCAGATCTTCAATATTTGAAATTTGGTACTATGGTAGCCCTCTGAATTCTCTTTTGAATGCCATAGGTCTGACCTAATTTGGATTCTTTGAGACAAAGTTATTTCCAATCTCCCACAATGACCTAATTATGGATTGGTTCAATAGAGCGAACTTGTACGACTTGTGACGTGTTACTATTTGCTCATTTTGCTCTAAAATTTATACACAAGAAACTACAGTCTGTGTACTTCCAGTAACTTTTCATAGAATTCCAATTCGATGCTCAGAGAGAGAGAGTTATGAATATTTTCCCACAATCATCTCTTTCAGATGAAATTCAGGAGCCTGAAAAAGACATAACTTCCACAGATCATATCTCAAAAAATATTGTGAACCAAGCTCTAAAATTTTGCGACGATGTTTCTCAGGATTTCTGCTTCGCTCTTTAAAAATTTCCTCTATTGAACCTTTGTAGAAATTTTTTTATAGTGACAATTCCACGATGAAATTTTTAAGTGAAATTCAGGAGCCTACAAAAAGACCTAACTTTCACAGATCATATCTCCAAAAATATTGCGAACCAAGCTTTGAAATTTTGTGAAGATATTCCTCAGGATTTCAGCTTCGCACTATAAACATTTCATGTTCTGAACCTTTGTAAAAAAAGTTAGAGAGAAAATGCCTCGATGACATTTTTGGAGCAGCGAAACCCTAGAATCCAAAGCTGTGATACCAAATGTTGTGAAAGCAGCTCCAAAAATAGAAGAAAAGAGATATCAATGCCTTATTAATAAGCCACTTCGAGGGGGAAACCTCCAATACATTACATGAATGAACAATTCTTGGATGATACAAATGACCCAAATCTCCTTGTATATATAGGAGTCCATGGGACCACAATATAATTCTATTAGGGCCACAATGTAATCCTATCCGACCGAACAATAATAATGTAAGGGCACAATAATAACAATATGGGGGTTATGTGGGTACAACAATAATGATAAGGGGGGCTACACTAACATAATAAGGGATTAAACTATTAATATAGGGACTTAACAAATTGTGTTGCTGTATATTAGTATTAAATCTAAATTTCACTAATGCTTAATTTCCTGTATAGTGAAACGGTGCTAAAGAATAAAACTGCAAACCATGAGTGAAGGGGATGAGCTATATGTGGATCTGGGTGGTTGAGAAAATACACCAGATCAAAATGCTCCAATGATGTCCATGTTGCATCGAACACAAAGAGAAATGATGCAACTGAAAAACCACAATGAAAGGCTATATTTAGCCAACGAAGAGGAAGACAGATCAATAAGAGAATTGACCTCCCGGAATAGTCACAAAGGTGAAGATTCTGGAAGAAAGAGAAAGGAAAAGGTGAATCACTCATAAGATTCTAAGGAAGATGATGCCTCTAGACAACAGTCTAGGAGGAACATGGAATTGCAGGGTGAATTCCGAAAAATCAAACCTCCCTCCTATGATGGAGAGAAGGAGGAAGATGCTGAAGCATGGATTATGAACATGATAAAGTACTTTCAAGTTTATGAATATGAAGGTAACTTGAGAGACAGGCTGGCTATCTATCAGTTGCAAGGTAAGGGTACCTTGTGGTGGGGAGAAACCAAGATGGTCCATGTCATTGATGAGAAAAATGTTACTTGGGAGGATTTCCAAGTCAAATTCAAAAATAGATACCCGAATGAACATTATTATGATGATAAAGCCAAATAATTCCATGAGCTTTGGTTGGGACAACTTACTATTGATGAATTTGTAACAAAATTCAGCAATCTGCTTCGTTATATACCTTATATAAGAGAGGAGAAGGCAAAGGTACAATGTTTATTAAATTTTCTACCTACTATGTACAAGGAAAAGATAGAGTTTTATAATCCCAAGACCATGGATGAGCTGGTATGCAAAGCAAGGATGTGTTACCAGCAATTCAAGGACAAAATTGAACAAGCAAAGAATTGGTAAAACAAAGAGAAGGGTGATTCCAGTGGAAAGAGAACACAACCAACAGATTTGAAGAACTTTGGGAGAAATCACCAAAGGAATAAGTTCACCAAAACTGGAGATACCAGACAGCTCAATCAAAAACAGGGTCTAAGAAATTAATGGAAACAATAAATGAGAAGGGACTGTTAAAATGAGGGAACCCCTAAAGTGCAGGGTTTTTAGAGAACCTCATTTACTAAGGGACTGTCCACATAGAAATATTAAGACTATACAAGTACTGAGAGAAGAAATGACTATAAATGATGTAGCAAGAAACATCCCCAAAATCAGTGCTGCTCTGGAAGATCGTCAAGCAGAACATCGGTCCATTATGGTTGAAGTAGAAGGTATGATTGCTGACCAACATGTTTATGTTTTAATAGATCTAGGTGCATCTTTAACTTATATCAGTCCTCAAATGGTAGATAAATGTAGCTTATAGTCAGAAAAATTTCAACAGTCTTGGTTAGTTGAGTTGGCCACTGATACAGAATGGAAAGTGACTCATAAGCTACCCTAAATGGCCATAAATATTAATGGATACCAAACTAAACTGAATCTAAATATTCTACCTTTAGGGTCCTATGATGTACTAATAGGAATGGAATGCTTAGAGAATACGAAAGCCATGTTAAATTTTTTAGACAAGACAATGAATTTCATAAATACAGAGGGAAAACCTATCATAGTAAAAGGAAAACCCAAGCCCATATCAGTGAGACAAATTTCAGGCCCTCAATTGAAAAGAATTTCTAGAAATTGTTGATAAGTGTATTATGTCCATGTAGAGGAATTGGGACAACAATCAGAAGAGAATCCTTTGGAAACATTACCTATTATCAGATAATTAAAATATGTGTTTCTGGATGAAATTCCTCATCTACCCCTAGGAGAGAAATTGATTTCTCAATTGACTTATTTCCGGGAGTAACACCAGTTTCTAGAGCCCCATATAGAATGAGTACTCTAGAACTGATGGAGTTTAAAATGCAGCTGCAAGAGTTGCTGGACAGAGGTTACATTAGACCAAATGTATCCCCATGGTGAGCACTGGTGATGTTTGTGAAAAATAAATACGATACTTTTAGAATGTGTATAGACTATCGTCAATTAAACAAGATGACAATGAAGAACAACTATCCTTTACCTACGATAGATGACCTCTTTGACCAAGTTAGAGGAGAAACAGTCTTTTCGAAAATTGATCTAAGGATAGGTTACTATAAATTAAGAATTAAGGATGAAGATATAAGTAAAACTTCTTTTAGAACCAGGTATGGACACTATGAGTTTTTCGTCTTACCGTTTGGGTTGAATAATGCACCTGCTACTTTTATGTGCTTAATGAATAGTGTCTTAAATAAATACTTGGACAAATTTGTTCTAGTTTTTATTGATGACATTCTGATTTACTCTAAGGATGAAGCTGAGCATCAGGAACACCTTAGAATTGTTTTACAGACACTCAGAGAAAACAAGTTGTATGCTAAGTTTCACAAATGTGAATTTTTCAAAGATAAAATTCAATATTTGGGTCATATAATTTCAGAAAAAGGGTTAGTAGTAGACCTAGAAAAGATAAAAGAAATAAGAGAGTGGCCTGTACCTACTGATGTGTCTTTTATAAGACCCTTCATGGGAATTGTGGGATATTATAGAAGGTTTGTAGAGATATTTTCAGCCCTAGCCTACCCAATTACATCCATACAAAAGAAAGGAGTTAATTTTGAATGGACTGAAAAATATCAAAACAAATTTGATCAACTAAAAATGAAACTTACAACAACACCTATTTTAAAGATTGCTGATCCAAATCAAGAATTTGTAGTGTGCACAGATGCTTGCGGAGAAGGATTAGGAGGAGTGCTACTACAAGAAAATTCTTTTATAGCCTATGAATCAATAAAACTCAAGAAACATTAACATAATTATAGTTTTTATGATTTAGAACTGGCTTCTGTAATACATGCTCTAAATATGTGAAGACATTACCTTTTAGGAAAAATATTTGTGTTGATGATAGATCACATCAACCTAAAGTATTTATTCACTCAAGCTGATTTAAATGCTAGGAAAGCTAGGTGGTTGTCATTCCTTAGTGATTTTGACATGGAGATGAAACATATTAAGGGAAAGAAAAATAATATTGTAGATGCACTGAGCAGAAATGCTTGGCAAACTGTGAGTAATGTTGGAAGTAGTGCCAATTTTGATATAGAAGGACTCATACAAGGAGTGGTGGAACAAGATCAAAATTATGAAAAACATCAAACACAAATTTTGGAAAATGAGATGAAAGGGTATACACAAAACCAGAGAGGACTAATTTATTATAAATACAGATTATACATCCTTGATGTAGACTCCTTAAAGAAAGAGATTCTGGATGAGTATCATAAAATACCCTATGTTGGACATCCCAGATATCATAAATTTCTTTCAGCATTAAGAAATAACCTATTCTGGCCTGGTATGAAAAAGGATGTGGCAAATTACTTTGCTAGATGTATAGAATTTCAACAAGTAATGTTTGAACATCAACATACAGCTAGGTTGCTGAATCCTTTACCCATCCTCGGATGGAAGTGGGAGACTGTTTCCATGGATTTTATTACTGGTTTACCAAGGACAAAATACCAACATGAATCTATCATGGTTGTAGTGGATACGTTGACTAAGGATTCTCACTTTATACCTGTACAGTCTACCTTTGGTACAACCCAAGTGGAAAATGTATTTATGAAGGAGATTGTGAAATTGCATGGTATTCCTAAGATGATCTGTTCAGATAGAGATGCAAAGTTCACTGCAGCTTTTTGGAGGAGTTTGTTTGGAGGCATGGGTACCAAATTAAATTTTAGTACTGCCTACCAACCCCAAACTGATGGTCAAACAAAAGAACAAACCATATTTTAGAGGACATGTTAAGGATGTATGTCATGGACATGCCAACAAAATGGGAAGACTATCTACATTTAGCGGAGTTTGCCTACAACAATAGCTACCAAGCTTCAATAAATATGAGCCCTTTTGAGGCACTTTATGGCAGGAAATGCCATACCCCTCTAATTTGGAGTCAACTTGAAGATTAAATAATATTTGGACTGGAAGCCTTGCAAGAAACAGAAAAAATTGTGAAGAAAATTAAGCAAAACATCAAAACATCACAAGACAGGCATAAAATTTATGCAGACAAAAAAATAATTCACAACGAATAAAATGTGGGTGATCATGTGTATCTAGGAATTAAGCCTAAGAAGAGTACTTTTCACACTTAAAGTTGTGCAAAACTAGCTCCACGTTATTATGGACCTTTTGAAATGCTGGAAAGGGTTGGACTAGTTCCATATTAACTTCTTTTCCCATTCACATTAAGGTTCATGATGTATTTCATGTTTCATTATTTAAAAAATATGTGCATGATCCTACTCATTTTATTGATTGGAATGTGATATAGGTGGAAACAGAAGGGGAATTCATTCCAGAGCCACTTCAAATCTTGGCACGGGAAGAAATTGAGCTCCGGAATAGGATTGTGGCCAGCGTGAAAGTGTAATGGAGGCACATTGCACCTGAAGAGGCTACTTGGGAGCGAGAGGAAGAAATCATGGAAAAATATCCATCACTATTTAAAGAAGTATTTTGTTCTATTTTCTTTACAACACAAAGGAAAATGTTTTTTTTTAGAGGGGGAATATGTAATATCCCTAGTTTTCTATGCTTTTGTTAGACATTTTAACAAGTCTAAAAGGGTACAGTGGGACCCAATGGAAAACAATTATGTGGATTTATTTTATTATTTTAAATTAATAAAATAAATTGGAAAATTATGTGCAATGACTAGATTGAGATTTGAGATCTGGAAACCCAATCCATGAGGATGGATAAGGTTGTAAGACTTTCCCAGACTTCCAGAAATCCATGGAAGGAATAAAGTAAGATACTAAAATTAGATTTGGAGATAAATATCTAAATACCCCAATAAAGAGGAAATTATTGGGAGGAGGTGGAATAACACTGGAAAGCAGAAAATCTATCTTTAAAAGTACTTTTGTGGAAGAAACAAAGGGAAAGCCTAGGCAAATAGGAATACAAAATCCTGAATTAACTGGCTGAAGTTAAGGGAAACATGTTAGGGGGAAATCAAGCTTAAATAAGCTAATTCATGATAGAAAAATGGTTTTCTATGACTGGAGAAAAGGACATCTGCTCAGGGGTGAGCTAAGGAGAAAGAGCTCTAAGGTTGGAAGGCAACTAGTCAAACCTAAGTGGTATGCACATTTAGTTTAGAATGGACTTTAACTTAAATTTTAATGTTGTGATGAACTACTAGAAATGATAAAGTAGCCATGTTAATTGGAGAAATTCTGAGTTTAAATCTGTGTTTTGAAATTAGAAAATTTAGGAATTACAGTTACCTTTGGGCTGGTCTGTACATTCAACAGAGATCACTATAGAAGAAATAGTAAAATCTGTATGGTTGCAGAGATATATTATGTAGAGGAAAAAATCTTGGAGTGTCTAAACCCAGTGATGGGTCTAGATTTGAGGTTAGGTACCTCACAGGAAACTGGAAATCCCATATTTAGTTGGGTTAGTATTATGTTATTAAACTATACGTTCATTGCGAAATACATTATGAATTAGAAAGAAATATGTAGATTTGGAATAAGTAGATACTTTATAAATAAAGATATGCTATTCCATACCGTTAAATGTTTCTGTACTAATTAGAGGAAGATAAAACATAAACTTTGGAATTTAATGACTTTTCTAATGTGCTCATATTAACTGTATATAGGATGCATAAATAATTTAAATAGAATTAACCACACATGAATTGCGAAAGAATATTTCAACACAGATTATAAAAATTCTGTACTATAACTTCTATGTATAAATTCAAACATGAGGTAATAGTATAGGTGTATGAAATTCTCTATATCCAAATCCGTAGAAAAGGACACATACAGGATTATTCAACCTATCACATATTAAATAGTTTCTATATCATATTAGGAAATGGATTCCGTACAACAACATGAGTAGGAAAAAAAACATAATATGTATTCATATATGCCAAAATGAAAAGGTGTATATATATATATATATATATATATATATATATATATATATATATATATATTTCCTATTATAAATTAAACACGCAAAAGGAATCAATTTGTGTGGCAAGATCCTATTGATCTTATAGTAATGCAGTTAAATACATACAGATAATTTTAAATTCCTCACTGGAGGAAGCCTTAACAAATGTATAATATGATAGTCCTTAAATTCCAATTATTATACAGTTCTATATAATAGTGCAAATTTCTTAACTATACAAATTTAGGAAACTATGTCCCAAATAAACATAAACTGAGGAATAATAGTATTATGTCTTGTATTGACATTAATGCTAAATATTCAACTCAAATGGACACCAACCTGAAAAAAAAACCAAAAGTTGGAACCCCAGTTATGGGTTGAAGCGTGAACTAGAGCAGTGTAGCTGGTTTCAGATAGAGGTATAAGAGAGTTACCCATAATCACAAGAAAATCCAATTAGAACATGTAAAAAAGGTTAAAAATGAGCTAAATTTATGCATGGCCGAGATACTGTTGAAACGTCAGTGTCTTCCTATATCATTACAAGACTAAGATAATATAACGTGAACCATTAGAGTCGTATGTTAGGTAAACTAGAGATATCTATGGTTTTGCATTAACTATAGAGAGGGAAAAATGACAACGATAGTAAATAAACTAATCGTGAGCATGTTGGAGGTTAGAAAGAGCCAATTAAAAACCAACGCGGAAAGCACAGACAATTAACATTAAACCTTGAAGGAACTACCAGAATGCGTACTATACCTTTGATAGTTCCCAAGTGTAGGATTTGTATAAGAACAAAATCAAAGGTGCACATTATCAAACTTCTATTTGTGTTGCAAAAACAACACAGTTAAAATCATAAACTCTGATATGTAAACTAAATAGAGTTCATAATAGATAGGAAATACCGGGAATTAAATTCAACTACTGAGGGAAACATTAAATTAAATGAAGAAATTAGTTGAGGTTTGTGAAAAAGGAAAGATCACAGTATGCACCTTCAACAGCTTGAACCTAAAAGGTAAAGGCCAACTACTGCATTTTTAGAAACACGTTAGGGTAAATGGGTTGTTAATATTCTAGCATAACAAAAACCTCGTGTTCCATATGTCGAATTGAAAACAAGCCTGTCAAGAAGAATATCTATTCGATAACACATGTCTACACCTAACATTCCCAAATGAAGACTTAAGGTGTTACTACAGCCAATTAGCAATTCCTTGCAGATTAAAAATGAAAGAGGAGCCAGTGCTTCTGGTATAAATTATCTATAATAAATCGATACGTTAAGGGGAATGATTATTTACATTCAATACTTTTATGGAATACATTGGAGTAGGAGTTCGGTCATGATACCAACTCGGTGTTGCCTTGAAATTTCATTCACCTGTCAAGAAATTGAATAGAGTTATTTCGGTATTATATGAATAGAAATAAATAAAATTATAGTCATATAAAGAAATACAAAGGGGAAACCAATAATATAACACAGTAAGTGGATAACCACCTTTGGGTGTATCAGAAAATGTAGGTGTGTTACTCAATCATACGTAGAGGTACATCATAAACTTAGCCATTAAGACATCAGAAGAAAATGACAGTAAACAAAACCTTTTCCTCAATTTGCAATTTCGAAGAGGTAGACGTGGAATGTGAAAATTGAATGATCAGTGAAGAAATAGTGTTATGCTTCCCAAGGTGGAATGCTTCAGGGAGAAAACATCACTGTGCTGTCCTCGGTGCTGGAGGTTCGGATACCATTACATTTTGTAACCTAAAAAAAAAAAGAATTTATAGAATAAATCATTCAGAAAAAAGGTAGAAAAACCATATGGATCAATAAGTTTTAGAATGAGATTAATGGAACCGTATGAAAAATAAGGAAAACCTTACGTGATAGCAGTGAGATGCAGCTGTGATGGGATAAATGCTGGCTAGTGGTTCAATCCAGATAAGTTACGAGTTTTATTCTCACACAGAGAAAGAAGAGTTCGTTGTCTACGACTGGAAGGAAAATGAAGGAGGATTCACTGTAAACATGATCTTTTAAACCATATCAAATGCTAGACAAATATCAAATCTCCACCCTACACGTGTATGCATATTATAGATCGTCCCTCAGATCATAAAATTGAAAATCGGAGGGAAAAAGATCACGTGAAGGGGTACATGAGATTTGTTGTTGATATTCTCGAGGAATTCATACCGTGTGCTATGGTGTTCCTCTAACTTGTAATAGACGTTCAAAATTTATGACAGATCTCAATAAACTCTTGGGTGTATCCAAAACAATTCATATGTCAATTGGGGCATTAATGTTGCGTAGAGCCATTGCATAAATATTAAGGTAGCTATCGAGTCCTATTATGATTTAGAGTAGTTCATAAAGTTTTATTTAAAATGTCAAATGGTATACGGTTGTGTCATTATCACCATGGTATTACTTTTAATTAGTTAAGGTAGGGTGGTATTAACTAAGAGATTAGAATGACATAAATATCAACCTGACTAGCATTTTATCCTGGTGATTTTATTTAACCATAATGACATTGCATGGAATTTTGATCTAAGAAATAAAGTATGTTAAAGATGTAAAATTTTAGATATTAGCCCAAAGAGGAATACGACTCACAATTAGAACCATTATCTGTTGGGATGCATAGTTAAAAATGAACATACATACTACTAAACAAAAGTATGGCTATATCCTTGATTGGATGAGAATACATATACAATAGTCACCTATGGATTATTGTATAATAGTGAAAATGAAAACAAGGTTATAGAAATTAAGGGATATGAATAAATTATATGAATAAAGCAACCTGAAATACTACAACAACCTGTGAACAAATAAATAGTGATATGGTAAGGTTTTAATAACATAAATTCGTCGGAAGGCAACAAATTATAAATGCAGTCTCAAGAGTAAGCTAGTGATATTACTATAGAAAGAAAACGAAATTACAAATGAGAGGTGTTACACTGCGACAGGAGAAAAACACACCGTAAGTTGATTTAATGACATACATATGAAAAACAAACTTGATGAACAAACTGGAATGAAAGCGCCAGTATCGAAGCACAATTACCTGAGGGTATATCGTGATACAAAGCTCTACTATGTTCACATAATTTTGTGAAGCCGAATACACACCTGGCGAGACTGAGCACAGTAAAACCATTCAAAAAACACAAAAGAAAAACACGCACTGTCAGCGGTGGAAACACAGATCTAGTTTTGACTTAAACAATTTAAAAAACTTTGACATCAGGATGAAATTAACCAAGAGAAAGCATGGAACAGTAAGTCTAGTTCAACTAAGCAGACTTTCAAGAGACGAACCTCTCTACATTAGCTAAGTCATGGAAAGAAATAGGAAGGTGGTTTACCTATACAGAAATAGAAAAAGTGGCGTGGCGAATGGCATTTAACTTCCATCAAACTGTACCCACTTACCCACAGGAAAACCAGAGCCGAGCAAAAACAAGAAAATTTGCAGAGCAGTTTGACAACCAGCATGAACGAATGAGGCAGAGTGTTTGCGTTTGGGTGAGTAGTTACGCTAACTACTCTAGAGGCCTCAGATTCGACGGATCTAGGGTTACAAAAATACAGACGAGATCCTGCCACCCAGGGTTCGTAACCTCTGTACAACCATAGTAAAGTTAGCTCCAGATGTCCCATGAAGAATTAAAAACCCAATCGTATTGTAATAGTTGTTTGTAGATTGATTAGGAATATACAACTAATCATATTAAATTTCACATGAAAACCTTTGTACTGAGTAATAAAGTGTATTGGGCGTAAGTACCGAGAGTGATTTAAGTTATGGTACTTGCAGATACGATAAACATAAATTTTCCAAATTTTTGGTGTGAAATGCATATACGTTTAAACGTTTATTTTGTTAATTTAATAATTTGAAGGAGGCACGAGTAATATGACTCGTAATGATAAGGGAATCAAAGATAAGTCTTCAATTATTTGTATAGAGGTAGCAGATTAATATTGTGATATGTCGTTAATGTACATAGGTTGTAGTTATGAATCTTGTTATTATAATATCGGTTAGGACTATGCGATTTACAAATGTAAATGTAATAAGAACATAAGTTTAGGATTATAGATGATGTTAAAATTTGTGCCAAGTTTGACTTGTGTAAAAAAAATTATTATTTGATAATTTTAATTGTTTAAGTCTATAGTTGTGACATAAGGGGAACTTCATAATGTTGTGTACATAGATTCTAGATGAAAATGAAATAATTGGTTGTTTATTACTACATTATTTAGCTCAATATCTTATACTAAACACATATCCAAAAGCAGACTGCTTGCAATCTCAATTTTCAATCTCAATTTCCATCCAAAATAGAATCAATATGACTTATCAACTTGACATTACAATCATTAGTATATTCAATGCCAAAATTAATAGCCCCTTTCGAATAATAAAAGACCCAATTTGAAACATTCCAATGAGAAAGGCCCTCTTTGTAAAATTCCAATGACTGTTATGAGGCTTAGCCATGAATTGACTGAATAAGCAATAGCATGTGTTGATATAATTTAAACTTGCCACCAACTGTTGATATAGAATACCATCAACCTATTTTGTTTTAGCATCATTTCTATGCTTGGCAATTTTTTCCAATGGAGGAGACACTCCCTTATAATCATCCATATTAAAATAAATAGTAATTTCCTTAATATTTACTTTATCATTAAATTTTTACTATTTCCTCTCCGTACTTCAAGCCTAAATAACATTGCAACCATCCAAGATCCTTCATCTCAAATATCTATGGAAAATTCACTTTGGTGTCTCCAATCAAGTTAGTAGCACTCCTTGTTATAATTAGGTCCATGTATAATAAGACTAGAAAAAAAATGCCCACTTTCATTTGACTTGATATAAAAATTAGGAACACTTTTAAATTTTAGAAAACCATGTTGAATGTTAAATTGTAGAAAGAAAATTACTTCATTTAACTTCTTCCTTAGTCAAATGAATAAATTAGAATTTAAATTTCAGTGAGGTGACTTGAGTTGCAATTAGCAAAAGCAACATGAAAAACCACTCAGTTAAGTCATCGATTTCGAGTTTGTGAACTAGAAGTCAAATTACAGTGATATTATATAATTACAATGTTGTCTCTCTTAAAATTAATAACTAATATATTTTGTATTAGTTTTTTTTTCTTATTCTTTTGATTGCAAAAGAAAACAAATAAAGATAACCATATTTGAATGATAGCCCAAACAAACAAGTTGTTAAAGACTCAAAGTAGAATATGCTAATTTCTTACCCATTATAATATCACTATTAGTACATTCTAAGTTGTTTAACAACTAGAATAGAAAAAGAAATAATTAAATCATTCATGCAAAATGATATCTTAAAATATTATATGAAAAATGATTTGTTTTTCTAGAATATTTTAAATTCAAATATTTATAAAAAAAAATATTATAATTTGTAATATATAAATAATTTAATTTTTTTAATTTTAATATTTTTAATTACATTTTTACTTATAATGTTTTTAACTAAAATTTTAAAGTCTCACACAAAGTGCTCAAAAGTGTACATTTCTATCTCTTTTTAATTCTTATTAATGTAAATAAAATGAGCTCCCATTTTTTAAGCCTTCTTCTAATTATGTAGCAGAATAGTTGTTAATATTTTCATTAATTGTTTTTATAAGACAAACTAATTTAAGCTATAGTTAACGATAAAAAAAATTAAATACTAAACCTACTTAATAATAAATTAAAATTTATTATAAAAATTAATAAATAAATCTAATTGACCAAAACACTTTAGTAATAGTTAATACTACTTGATTATGGTGCTATTACTCTTAGCATCAACATCTTTTAAATTTTTTTGTTCACTAATTTAAGTTAAAAAAAAAAATAGGCAGTGTTTTAATGAGTTATAATAGATGTAGGATTTAGGATTGCCGATTCTTAATTTTTTTTTTTAATTTTTTTTAATTTTATTTTATTTTTATAAAGCCTTAATCAAATAAATAATAAAATAATTAATAAAATAAAATAATTTAAAGTAAATTAAACATTATATTTTAATATAATTTTGTTTTTGTTAATTAAGTAAATTAAACATTATATTTTAATATAATTTTGTTTTTTTGTTTATGAATTTTATTGAAAATTTGATTTTTTTTTTTTTTTTTTAAATGAAAAAGAGTATTATTATATATTTTTAAATTCTTTCTAATTGTTTTATGTTTTGATTTTGTTCTCATATATATTCAGTTTTATTTTATTTAAATTTATATAAATATTTATTATTATAATAAATTTAAAAGATATACTTTGCAAAATCGAAGTACTTTATAGGTTTTTCAAGATATTTAATTCATTTATGTTTTCAAAAATATAATTGAAATAATGAAAATTCACAATCTCATTGATAATTATATTACCAAATTTTAATAAAAAACAAAAATATAAAATAGTTAAATTGCATTTTTTTTTTCATTTCATCATTAAATCAATTGAAATAGCAAATTTTAATAACAAAAACCTAAATCTATCTTAATTCCACACGACCAATCATGGAGAGAGATCAAATCTCCTTTTACTCTGAAAAAAGGTTTGAGTCACAAGAGATTTGATCATGGAGTGGGATCAAAATTCCTTTCACTCTAAAAGAAGTTTTCACCTTAAGATAATATGAACTCTTGGTAGATTTAAAACCGATCAAAGATCTAGGTTATATATATATATATATATATATATATATATATATATATATTATATATATATATATATATATATATATTCTTGCATAAGAATATCATTGGGAAAAACATGGGTTGGAAAAACCTAAAGCTCAAAAAATACTAACAATATAATGACTATTTTACCTCAAATTTATTTTAATTATTAATTTTATTTTATTTTTATTTGTATGTAATTTGATCAAGTCAAAATGTTTAACCAGACAAGACATAGAAAACATATTCTAATTGTTTTCCTTAATGTCGATGCTTTTAGAATTGAAACCACATTTTAGAGATATTTTAATGACAATATATAAAATCTATTATTTGTCTTTATTCACAATATTTATGCTATAGAAATATGCATTCCATCCATATATTTACAATAAATATTTAAAAAATATTTAAAAATCAATCACATAAATTTATAACATATTTTTAATTTATAATTTTAAAAAATTCTAATTCTATTAATTTTAAAAAGGAATTTTACATTAGGATACAAAGTATTATCATATATTATTTACCTTTATGGAACTCCATAATAGATTGACTCTTGGGTTTTTTTTTTACCATTTCTCTTTTTACATTAGTCCAACCTATAGCGCTGTCACAACTGAAGATGGGGTTGTATCCTAATTATTTTGGGAAGGCTTCATAGCTATCTGATTTGACCTAATAATTTTATATTTCTTATTTTCTAAGTGATGAGACTCATTGGTGCGCTATTGTGTACTGATTGTCGTCATGATCATCGTTGATTCCATTTCAATGACATTTTCTAATAGGTTCCCTTCTCTTAAGGGATGAGACCATGCCGCTAGCGGTTGATAAATATTGGGATAAGTTGGGTTGTGAGTGGATGAGTTATGTTTCTAAGAGAATTCCTTATTTTGACTTGCAAAATTCTCGGTGCTCGTAGTAGCCTTCGGATCCCACCATCCACAACTATTCTTCTTTGGCTTTTGGGTTCGAAATGTTCATTTTGAAGAAGGAAAGGAATTATGAAGATCTGTATGCTATTAACAAATTATACACTTGAAAGTAGTGTTTTCATAATGCAGGGGTTGACGATATCCTTTCCCACCATACATGAGGATGATTTTGTCTCATAATATTTTACTAAGATCCACTACAATGCATATTCAAAAAAATATGATGATCCCTTTTTCCAATATTTCACTTTCTAGTTTAATGATGTGGCCTATTGAATCTCCAATATCTTCTAGGATCTCTGATTGGATCCAGTGGAGAGGTAAATTTGGGAGCCTTATCCATATTAATGTGACCAAATATTTCGTAATAGTCATATTAAAATCCGGAAACCATGGTTGAATTGAAAGACTAACTTGACCCCACAACTAAGGTCCCTGGTAAAAACCCTTTTGTCGCTCTTTCATAATTTTAAAGACAACCACACAATCCTTTCAAACAAAATATTAAATCAACATTCTAGGACTAGTTCTCCTTAACCCAATCCTGAAGTGCGGATGTCAATGGCCAAAATCAATTAAAATGCCATATAATTGTGTGATGTTTGCAATATTCTACCCTAATATTAGAGAGAATAACTTTCATTTTAGGCTTTGGTGCGTCCTTAGATTTCTCCACCACGAAATCTTGATTTAAGAGTTCTTTTAGAGTATCCGAACTAGAACAAGGGTTAAGGGCATCCTTAAAGGACACGGGCTTCGAATATGAGGCTCCATCCTATCCCTCGCACCACCATTCAGGCATGTAATGAGAGATATGGAGAAATCTTTCTTAATGTCATGATTTCTAAGACGATAAAGCCATTTTGAGTTTCCTCCCTTCATAAAGGAGCCTCATCACCCCCACAAAAATTATTTTCTACTTCTTAATGCTCGAAGCAAGCATGAGCACATAATCATCTTCTTTGACCATGATGCATAGGGAATCCTCACACTAGAACCTAACAAAAATTAGGAATTTTTTAGAAGCAAGTAATCATCTTCTTTGACCATGATGCATAGGGAATCCTCACACTAGAACCTAACAAAAATTAGGAATTTTTTAGAAGCAAGTAATCATCTTCTTTGACCATGATGCATAGGGAATCCTCACACTAGAACCTAACAAAAATTAGGAATTTTTTAGAAGCAAGGTTCCCAAAACGTTATTTTGTAGAGATTTAGTTTAGATTTGAAATATTTGGTTCCATTTTAGGAATCACACAATGTTGGAATTAATCAAACTCAATAGGAAGAGGAGTAACCTCAACTTGATAAAGATGTTTATCAAACACTTTGCAGGTTCTCAGATACCCTCGGTGAACTTATCGTTCAAAAAAATCCACAAACAGTTCATTGGAATCCATCCTACTCATTAGTTATTTAACACCATGAGTCAATGGGGGTTCAAACGCCCCTTGAATACCCACCTAAGGGTGGCCTTTGAGGGTTGCTATGAATCCACTATAATCTGCACCAAACATCGATGCTTTTGTCTTGATGGATTCATAAGGATCTTCTCGGCAACCACAAGTGTTGCACTAAGCCTAAAGATGATGGGCGGGGATACAAAGAGGAAACATAGAATTCTTGCAGCCACAAACCACTATGCACCATTTCTAGAGAATTTTACATACAAGTCATTTCACCAAACTAATGATTAACAGAGTCGCGATTTCTCCTTCCTTATACCCAAACTGAGTAAAATTCATTACTATTAATAAATATAAAAATATAAAATAACTAACAAGTGGAATTATAAGTGTAATTATAAATATAATTGATATTTAATATAAAAATATAAAATAATTGTTATGAAATGCTATCTTAAATTTCCCAAAAAATTATTCCAAATTTAAAATAATCAACATAAATATGTTACTTTTTAATTAAATTATTATAAAATTAGAGTGTTAATTTTTAATTATTATTATTATTATTGAAACTAGAATAAAATAAAATATTGTGTAAATAAAGATTAATATTAAAAAACAATTTATTTAAAATTTAAAAAATATTATAATTTTTTTTAATTATTATTAAAATAAAAATACTTTTTATAAAATTATTAAATACAAATCAAAATGAAAAATGCATTTTTTTTTAAATGTATATTTTATAATATTAAAAAAATAGAAGATAGAAATTATATATATATAATGAATTTTATTTTTAAATTAAAATTTATAGCTAAAATTTCTATAATATCATTAATGATAAAAAATATATATAATAAAACTAGCTTAATATTTATACTTTTATAAATCAAAATTAATTTAAACAAATTGTATCTTATAAAAATTACATATTTTTAAAAAAATTTCTTTAAAAATATTATATTTATATTAACTAACAAAAACAACTTAATATTTATATTCTCATAAATCAAAATTAATTTAAATAAACTCTATTATATAATAGGACAAGTTTATTTAAGCCATATGATAGTACAAGTCTATCTAGGCTAAGGAATTGTGCACATGGTCTAAAATGGTACAAAATGGCAAAAAAATCCCAAAACAATTTTAATAGTAACGGTGTTTTCATTATATTTTTGATGGCCAAAATAGATTCAGCACCATTAAAAATCTGTAGAACACTCAAAATCTTGAATTTTAATAACCTAATCTAGATTTACAAAAAATAATACCTCATTTTATTAAAATCTTACCAAAATTTTTATAATTTTCAAGCCCAAAAAACAAACTAATTAGACTAGAATATATGATTAACTCCTCCCATGTAACAAGATAGCTTCAACTAAAGGTCAATGATAATTTTGTAAGATTGGTTACTTTTACTATTGTTAATTATTGTCAACAATCCGTTTGACCGAGAAAAAGGTTTAGGTGGTCATGATTCAAGCCATTAGACTAACTCGGTTCGGGCTTTCACTCTGTTCTATATATATAAGATATATGACGGGTTAGAGTGGATCGGAGTGTTATCGGAAAAAGAGAGGCTGCTCTGTGGAAACTACTCCCTCCGATGAAGTGATAAACACTTCTCTCTGTGCAATAACATGTGAATGTGGCTGTGAAATCTCATTTTAAGGGCAGAAGCTTTCATAATTTTAGACACTCGTGATTAATATGGGATACCATTGTAATGTCTCTCCACTTTACCCAATTTTTTTTTTTTTTTTTTAACTTCATTCTTACATTAATAATATCCAAGCTATACATTATTTTCATTTAGCATAATTCCACTTTAACTTAATTTATTTTGTTTCTTAACAAATTTATATAACCCTCTATATACATTATTATTCCATGGCTTATTACCATCTATCATTCCAAAATTTAATACTCACTTTATCATGAGAACTTTACCTTTAACTTAACATTGACCCCATTTACGAGACTCCACCTCACTCATTATAGGTATATAAACATACATAGTAATGGTTTTCATACCCTTTGATTTTAAATGTAATTACACTTATGGGTTAAATTGCATAAGAGTTTAGGACATTCTTACCATTATTCCACATATCTCATATGGTTCCATGACCATAATGTATTCATTTATATGAACTACATTATATTTAACTTTAATAATTGAACTTAACATGAAGTCCCTTAATGATATTCGATACTAGTCATCATATGTATAAATACATATATGGATGGCTTTTATAACAATCAAATTAAATGGTAAAGGCATTATCTATTTTTTTTACTACTATTAACCCATGGTCGTATCCCTTACTGATGGAGAATTGTTTGACTTACGTTATTCATCTCTTGGAATATACATAAGGATTTTGCTTATCTTAGTGGGATATTTGTACTTTCGAATAATAGAAAAATTGTATGGTTACTCACACACATTATTGGTTTACTTCTCCTAAGTCTAGAATGGTACGTAGGCACATGAGCCACCTAATAAATCGTTGTTTAATGGTGTATATCACATCTCTGTGATTTGTTTTAAATGCTCTTATCGTAGTGGTACTGTAACGTATAACGCATTTAGGGTTTTTTGAAATATCAGTTGGTGGGTCTCGATCCATTTAGGGTCAGATGTTTGACAGGTGTAGGGTTGGATGGGATTAGGGTTTTAATTTATCCATCTCTATTAATTATCGCGGATTTATCATTTCATTCTTCTCCAAGGGTTTTTCCGTCAAGAGAAATTTGGTTTGTTCTTACTCAGAGTGAATATGAGGCTAACTCCACATTGTGCACAGTGTTATGCTACTCTGGTTCGATGCATTGGCTATGCTACAGGTACTTTGATTCATTTTTCTTCCCTCAACTGATTTGAATATGTTTGCCCTGTGGTTATATTATGATTTCTGGAATTTTAATTTGTTTTGTGTTCGGAAATTTTCCTGAAAAGCATTTCCTTAATTTTTCGTTTTTAATTGATTTTCTCTGTATGAGAATACATATCTAAAATTTTATTTTTTTATACTACCATACCCCTGTTGACTTGATTTTGTGATTCTCAAAATTTTATACTTGTTTTATCATGATCCTGACATCAATACTTGTCATGTCACATAGCTAGATTTTTAATTGTATTTACCAGAGGTTTTTATCAACAATACGCGCTCTTGTTTTGATATCTCTTCTAAGTATTAGGCTGTTGAACCTCAGAATTTAATGTAATTTATTTTCGTTTACTGTTAGTTTACTGTTAGTATAACCAATACTTGGTTCCTTCCATCTCGGCGACGCGAAACAGGAGTGAGGTCTAACCCCATCCGTCCCATAGGTAACTTGTTACACAAAATTGGTTTTGTAAACCTATTATTTTCAATTTTTTTTTCTTTGGAAATAAATTAATTCTTACTCGTTCGGTGATTATAGGTTCTCTCTCTCTCTCTCTCATCTATTTTGTTTCGCTATCACTTGTTGCTTTTCTACAATTTGGTATTCACATGCTAAACGAGAGTCTATTGCTCCATCTATAGGTTGGTCATGTATTGTTCTTCAACTCGTCGGCCCTGAAGATCATACCGTGCTTGATTTTGTTTGATATTATTATGCGTTCTAGCATACTCTGCTATCAATCGTTCAAGTGTATTTAGAATATAAAAATACTCTCATTAACATTCGAGAGTTTTTTTTATGTTCAGACTATTAAATACCTAAATTTTTTTCAGTGATATTTACGAATGGACTTCCCCGATCCTTTTTAAACAATTCTGTATATATATTGCTGGGTTTATGGAAATAGCCGTGATCAAATTTGACTGATATATATATATATATTTTAATTTTTTTTTCATGCCAAGTTTTTTTTTGTCTATGCTTTGTTATAGTGTATTATTTATATTCCTCTGTGAGTATAGGAACCTTGGTTCTATTTAATTTATATTACTATTTTTACAATTTATAACCTTTCAGTTTAACCCTATATAGATTAGTATTTTTTAATCTGATGTGAATTTTATTGAAGTTCTTTTATAGATAATATATATATTTATGGTTACTCCATAATCTCAGGCCATTATGTAATTCTTTTTATCTACCACATAATTTCTACATACTCAGAAATTACATATTTTTCAATGTAATATGTTGAGAACTCTCCCAGGTTTAATAATTGAAACAACCAGGACATAGATGAATTATCAGTAAAATGTTTAGGTTTAAAACGTAGGGGTTTATTAATCTCATAGCAGAGTTCTGAAACACTACTGTTCTCAAAAAATATTTTTACCTTTGTAAGATTTTCGAAATTTGTATTATCATGTTACAGTTTGAGATAATTGCATAAAATGGTTTCCTCTATATATTCCTATAATTTCTTCCAATTAGCATTTTTATACACTTAAAATAGTTTAAAAGTTTGCATAATCCTCCTTTTGCATGAAATCGATTCTATTCTCATCTATTTCTTCATTCAAATATATATATATATATATTATGCATTTGTATATTGAAATACTCTAGTTACCTTAAGCAGTAATATTAACTATTAGCTTTATAACAGAGTTCTTTTCTGATGCTAATAGGATTATTCGATAGAATTTTATTTCTTTCCAGAATAAAATTTCTATTTGTTTAAAAACAAAATTCTGCTTGCAGTAGCCAATTACAGTTGAATTTTATGAAAATCTACTGTTTTCTTTCTGGAATTCTTTATCCACAATTTAGTATTTCTAATTCTATTAAATTCATAGTTTCTTGTTTATAAATTCCAGCTCTAACTATAGAAGCAGATTTAAAATTTTGAGATTTACTTGTATATGGGAGTAAGACATATCTTTAGATTTATACCAATGTCAGGTTTAGAGATTCTGGTTGATATTATCCCATATATTATATTCCTACAACTATACAAAAATTAGAAGAGTTATTTCTTCTAATTACTCTGTTAAATGTAGGAATTTATGATTTACAACATATCATTTTCATGGTTCAAGTCCAAATAATGTCCTAACATTTCATAATAAAATATATAACAAAATAATAGATTATATGTACATACCACAAATTTTCTATGACCAGTCCTCCGAACCTTAGAGTTCTTCTATCTTTAGAACTCACACTCGAGGAGTAGCTTATTTAAGTTTATGCTCTCCCCAAAACCTGTTTCTAATTCCGCGTCCATAATTTCAGGATGATTTTATTCCTGCTTGCCTATGCTTCCCTGATTTAGGGACTTTAAAGTTGTTTTCTGCTTTTCCAGCTTTTTACCTCTTTCCAACTACTTTCCTCATCATTGGGGAAATTTATATTTTTCCTCAAAAATATAAATTAGAAATAAATTCTTTCAAGGATTTTTGAAATATTTTTGGGGAAAGTCTTAGCCTCTTTCCATACCTCATGGATTAGGCAAGTGATTTCAAAAATGTCATTTGGTCATAGTGCACAGAAAACATTTTATTTATTTTTCATAAATAAATAATTAACTACATCCACACAATAATTATCGCTTGGGTTCCACTCCCCTTTTGGACTTAACTTCAAATGTCTAATTTGAAAAACATAAAACTAGGGGTGTTACATATTCCCCCTCTGAAAACAAACACCATCCTTGGTGTTAATAAATTAAATACTAGAGTTTATTTTGAAAACAAATATGGATATTTTTCCATCATCTCAGCTTCTATTGCCCACGTAGCTTCTTCAGCAGTAAAGTGCTTCCACTGCACCTTTACTCTAGCTATTGTTCGATTTATCAATTCAATTTCTTCCCACTCCAATATTCGAAGTGGCTCTGGAAGAAACTCTCCTTCTGGTTCCACCTATATCACATTCCAATCAACAATATGAGAAGCATCATGTACATATATCTCTAATAATGAAACATGAAACACATCATGAAATTTAACATGGGGAGGTAAGGCCAGTTTATAAGCCACTGGTCCCACCCTTTATAACACCTCAAAAGGCCCACAGTATCTAGGAGCCAATTTGGCACAACTTCTAGCATAAAGTGTGCTCTTTTTGGGTTTAATATGTAGGTACACATGATCACCCACTTTGAAATCTCGGTGCACTCTCTTCTTATCAGCATAGATTTTATGTCGATCTTGTGTTGTCTTGATGTTTCTTGGTACTTGTTTGACAATCCTTTCCATTTTTTGTAGAGTATCTGGCCCAAGTACTAGCTTATCTTCAGGTTGGCTCCAACTTAAAGGAGTACGACACTTTCTTCCATAGAGTTCTTAAAATGGACTCATTTTGATGGAGGATTGATAGCTGTTGTTATAAGAAAATTCGACTAAATGTAAGTAGTCCTCCCATTTTGATGATATATCCATCACATACACTCTCAGCATATCCTCCAAAATATGATTTTTTCTCTCTGTTTGACCATCCGTCTTAGGGTGCTAAAATTCAATTTAGTGCCCATGCCCCCAAACAGACCTTTCCATAAGGCTGCTGTGAACTTAGTGTCTATATCTGAAATAATCATCTTTGGGACCCCGTGCAGTTTTACTATTTCTTTTAGAAACACGTTTGCTACTTGGGCTGTCCCAAAAGTAGATTTTACAGGAATGGAATGTGTAGCCTTTGCTAAGGTATCTACCAGTACCATCACTGAGTCATGTTGATACTTTGTTCTGGGTAACCCGGTTATAAAATCTACAGAAACAGTGTCCCATTTCCATTTTGCAATTGGCAAGGGATTTAAAGGACCAGCTGGATGCTGATGTTCAACTTTGAATAGTTGACACTCCATGCATCTAGCTAAATAGTTTGCTACATCCTTTTTCATTCCTTGCCAAAACAATTTATTTTTCAAGGCTATAAGCATTTTCTGATATCTAGGATGTCCTGAATATGGTTGTTTATGATATTCATGCAGGATTTTTTTTTTTCAAAGAATCCACATTGGGGATGTACAATCTGTTTCTATAGCAGATCAACCCTTTCTGGTTTTGGGTGTATTCAGCCATTTCCTTTTTCAGCATTTTCACTTGTAGATTCTCATAGTTGGGATCTTGATCTGCTACTTTTTTAACTAATTCTTCTAGGTCAAAACTAGCACTACTCCCAATGCTGCTTATTTTTTGGCAAGCATTTCTGCTTCGAGCCTCAGCAATTTTGTTTTCTTTCCCTTTGATATGTTTTATGTCCATATCATAATCACTCAGAAAAGACAGCCATCTGGCTTTTCGAGCATTCAAATCTGTTTGAGAAAAGAAACACTTGAGAGTGATATGATCTGTCATCAATGTAATTTTTTTTCCAAGAAGATAGTGTTGCCACATCTTTAAGGCATGAATTACAATAGCCAATTCTAGATCATATACACTGTAATTATGTTCATGTTTCTTAAGTTTTCTAGATTCATATGCAATAACAAAATTTTCTTGCAACCGAACTCCTCCCAATCCCTCTCTACATGCATCTGTACACATGACAAACTCTTTGTCAGGATCTGCAATCTTCAGTATAGGGGCTATAGTAAGTTTTAATTTTAGTTGTTCAAAGCTGTTTTGGCATTTTTCAGTCCACTCAAATTTGGTGCCTTTTCTCTGTAGTGAAGTTATGGGATATGCTATTGTAGGAAATATGTCCACAAACCTTTGATAATAACCTGCAATCCCCATAAATGACCTTACTGTTGATACATCAGTAGGCACAGGCCACTCTCTTATGGTTTTATCTTTTCAGGATCAACAGAAAATCCTTGTTCAGAAATAATATGGCCCAGATATTGAATTTTATCCTTATAAAATTCACATTTGCCAAACTTGGCATATAATTGATTCTCCTTAAGAGTCCGTAACACAATTCTAAGGTGTTCTTTATGTTCAGCCTCACTCTTTGAATAGAATAGAATATCGTCTATGAACACTAGTACAAATTTATCTAAGTACTTGTTCAAAACACTATTCATTAAGCACATAAAAGTGGTAGGGGAATTTGTCAAAACAAAATGTAGGACTACAAATTCGTAGTGACCATAACTGGTTTGAAAAGTTATTTTACTGATATCTACCTCCTTAATTCTGAGTTGGTGATAACCAGTCCTCAAGTCAACCTTAGAGAATACTGAAGCTCCTCTCACTTGATCAAAAAGGTCATCTATTCTAGGCAATGGATACCTTTTTTTGATTGTCAACTTATTCAATTGATGGTAGTCAATGAACATTATGAAGGTTCCATCCTTCTTTTTCATGAACAACACCTGTGCTCCCCAAGGAGATACACTCGGTTTGATGTAACCTTTATCCAGAAATTCTTGTAATTGCATTTTTAACTCCATGAGTTCAGGGGGGCTTATCCGATAAGGGGCTCTAGAAACGGGTGTTTCTCCTGGTACCAAATCGATTGAAAATCCAATCTCTCTTTTGGGGGGAAGATGAGGAATCTCATCTGGAAAAGCTTCCTTAAATTCTCTTACCACTCGTGAGGTGTCTAGTAATTTTTCTGCAGATTGCTGTCCTAATTCTTCAACATGTACAACATATACTTGGTATCCTTTTCTAGCTATTATTTTTAGCTAAAGGGAAAATATTTTCCTTACAGAGATAGGTTTTGGTTTCCCTTTTAATATGAATGGTTTTTCTTCATCATCTATACAGTGCAAAGTTTTGTCCCAACAGTTCAGCATGGTATTTTTATTTTCTAGCCAATCCATTCCTATTAATAAATCATAAGAACCTAATGGAAGAATGTTTAAATCAACTTCGTTTTGATGTTCATTCAGTTTAATAGCTATTTTAGGTATCTTATGAGTTACTTTGCGTTTAGTTCCAGTGGCTAATTGTACCAACCAAGGCTGTTGAAACTTTTCTGTTCTGAGTTTACATTTTTCTACAACTTGTGGACTAATATAAATCAAAGAAGCACCTGGATCAATTAAGATAGTAGAAGATTGATTAGAGATTTTACCTTCGATCTCGACCACAGTAGACTGATGTTCTGCTTGTCAGTTCTCTAAGGCTGCACTGATAGTGGGTATGTTCCTTGCTATATCATTCACTATAGTAGCTTCTCTATCTCTCAGAACCATCTGAATATTTATGTGTGGACAGTCCCTCAACAGATGAGGTTCTCCACAACCCCAACATTTCAAAGGCTCCCGCATTTTAACTGTTCCTTCCTTCTTATTATCCTCGTTTATTTTCTTTTAACTAACTTGGGATTGATTAGTTTGAATTTCCCTTGGTTTGTTAAATTTCTTCCACTCATGATCCCTACCAAAGTTCTTAAAATAAGGTGGTTTCTGTTTCTTTCCTTTGAATTCACCCTTGTTTATCCAGCTTTTCCCATGTTCACTCTCTCCTTTAAACTACTGGTAGCATAATCTACCTTTCCTCACCACTTCGTCCATATTTTTTGGATTATCGAACTCTATTTTCTCCTTGTACACAATAGGCAAATAGTTCAAAAAACTTTGCACCTTTGCTTTCTCTTCACGTATATAAGGAACATACCTTAACAGATTTGTAAACTTGGTGACAAACTCATCTATGGTGAGCTATCCCAATCTGAGTTCGTGAATCTCCTTTGCTTTATCATCATAATGGCATTCATTCAAATAACGATTTTTAAACTTGACTTGGAAATCTTCCCAAGTCACTGTTTTTTCATCAATGGCATAAATAATTTTTGTCTCCTCCCACCACAAGGTAGCCTTACCTTGCAACTGGTATATAGCTAATATGGCCTTCATATTGCTTTCATATTCATAGAGCTGAAAATACTTAATCATATTCAACAGCCATGCCTCAGCATCTTCTTCCTTCTCTCCATCATAGGAGGGAGGTTTAATTTTTTGGAATTCACCCTGTAATTCCTTCTTTTGTTTAGACTGATGTCTAGTAGTGTCATCTTCCTCAGAATCATCTCAGAACCTACCTTTCCTTCTCCTTCCAAAAGCTTCACCTTCTTGGCTGTTCTGCGAAATCAGTTCTCTTATCAGTTTTTCCTGCTCCTCACTAGCTAATGATAGCCTATCATTCTGGCTTTTTAGCTCAGCCATATCCCGTTGCAGCCTGTGCAACAGGGCCATTAGAGGAGCATTGAGATCTGGTGTATTATCTCCACCACCCAGATCGACATAGATTTCATCTTCTTCGGCCATTGACTTTCTATTTCAGTACCTTTATACACTAAGACAAAACAACATAAGTAACAATATAAAATTTTCCAAACTTATTTTATGCAGTGAGTACAACAATAGCCTAGTTTTTTATAACATGGGCTCTGATACCATTTGTAATGTCTCTCCACTTTACACAATTTTTTTTTTTTAAAATTCATTTTTAGATTAATAATATCCAAGCTATACATTATTTTCATTTAGTATAATTCCACTTTAAATTAATTTATTTTGTTTCTTAAAAAAATTATATAACCCTATATATACAATATTATTCCATAGCTTATTATCCACCTATCATTCCAAAATTTAATACTCACTTTATCGTGAGAACTTTACCTTTAACTTAACATTGACCCCATTTACGAGACTCCACCTCACTCATTATAGGTATATAAACATACATGGTAATGGTTTTCATACCCTTTGATTTTAAATGTAATTACACTTATGGTTTAAATTGCATAAGAGTTTAGGACATTCTTACCATTATTCCACATATCTCATATGGTTCCATGACCATAATGTATTCATTTATATGAACTACATTATATTTAACTTTAATAATTGAACTTAACATGAAGTCCCTTAATGATATTCAACACTAGTCATCATATGTATAAATACATATATGGATGGCTTTTATAACAATCAAATTAAATGGTAAAGGCATTATCTATTTTATTTTATTTTTCGTTTGTATTACTATTAACCCATGGTCGTATCCCTTACTGATGGAGAATTTTTTGACTTACATTATTCATCTCTTGGAATATACATAAGGATTTCTCTTATCTTAGCAAGATATTTGTATTTTCGAATAATACCAAAATTGTATGGTTACTGACACACGGTATTGGTTTACTTCTCCTAAGTCCAGAATGGTACACAGACATTCATTTCCTTTGACAGATCATGTCCTCGAGCCACCTAATAAATCATTATTTAAGGGTGTATATCACATCTTTGTGATTTGTTTTAAATGCTCTTATCTGTAGTGGTACTGTAACGTATAACGCATTTAGGGTTTTTGAAATATCGGTTGGCGGGTCTCGATCCACGAGTGAACCATCAGATGTTTGACAGGTGTAGGGTTGGATGGGATTAGAGTTTTAATTTATCCATCTCTATTAATTACCGCGGATTTATCATTTCATTCTTCTCTGAGGGTTTTTCCGTCAAGAGAAATTTGGTTTGTTCTTACTCAGAGTGAATATCAGGCTAACTCCACATTGTGCACAACGTTATGCTAATCTGGTTTGATGCATTAGCTATGCTACATGTACTTTTATTTATTTTTCTTCCCTCAAATGATTTGAATATGTTTTCCCTATGGTTATATTATGATTTTTGGAATTTTAATTTGTTTTGCGTTCGAAAATTTTCCTGGAAAGCATTTCCCTAATTTTTCAATTTTAATTTATTTGCTCCGTATGAGAATACATATTTAAATTTTTATTTTTTTATACTACCATACCCCTGTTGACTCGATTTTGTGATTCTCAAAATTTTATAATTCTTTTATCATGATCCCGACATCAATACTTGTTGTTTCGCATAGCTATCTTTTTAATTGTGTTTATCAGAGTTTTTTATCAACAATACACACTCTTTTTTTGATATCTCTTCCAAGTATTGGGCTGCTGAACCTCAGAATTTAACGTAATTTATTTTCGTTTACTGTTAGTATAACCAATACTTGGTCCCTTCCCTCTCGGCGACGCGAAACAAGAATGAGGTCTAACCCCATCCATCCCATAGGTAACTTGTTACACAAAATTGGTTTTGTAAACCTGTTATTTCCAATATTTTTTCTCCGGAAATAAATTAATTCTTACTCTTTCGGTGAATGCAGGTACTCTCTCTCTCTCATCTATTTTGTTTCGCTATCACTTGTTTCTCTTCTACAATTTGGTATTTGCATGCTAAAACAGAGTTTATTGCTCCATCTACAGGTTGGTCTCGTATTTTTCTTCAACTCGTCAGTCCTGAAGATCATACCGTGCTTGATTTTTTTTGATATTATTATACATTCTGGCATACTCTAATATCAATCGTTCAAGTGTATTTAGAATATAAAAATAATCTCATTAACATTCAAGAGTTTTTTATGTTCGGACTATTAAATACCTAAATTGTTTTCAGTGATAGTTACGAATGGACTTCCCCAATCCTTTTTAAACAATTATGTATATATATTGCTGGGTTTATGGCAATATCTGTGACCTACTTTGACTGATATATATATATATATATTCTCATCCCAAGTTTTTTTTTTCTATATGCTTTGTTACAGTGTATTGTTTATATTCCTCTATGAGTATAGGAACCTTGGTTCGATTTAATTTATATTACTATTTTTACAATTTATAACCTTTCAAATTAACTCTGTATAGATCAGTCTTTTTTAATCTGAAGTGAATTTTATTGAAATTCTTTTATAGATAATATATATATTTATGGTTACTCCATAATCTCAGGTCATTATGTAATTCTTTTTATTTACCATATAATTTCTACATACTCAGAAATTACATATTTTTCAATGTAATATGTTGAGAACTCTCTCAGATTTAATAATTAAAACAATCAGGACATAAATGAATTATCAGTAGAATGTTTAGGTTTAAAACATAGGGGTTTAATAATCTCATAGTAGTGTTCTGAAACACTACTGTTCTCAAAAAATATTTTTACCTTTGTAAGATTTTCGAGATTTGTATTATCATGTTACAGTTTGAGATAATTACATAAAATAGTTTCCTTTGTGTGTTCCTATAATTTCTTCCCATTAGCATTTTTATACACAGAAAATAGTTTAAAAGTTTTCATAATCCTCCTTTTGCATGAAATCGATTCTATTCTCATCTATTTCTGCATTCAAAAATATATATATATATATATATTATGCATTTGTATATTGAAATACTCTAGTTACCTTATGCAGAAATATTAACTATTAGCTTTATAACATAATTCTTTTCTGATGCTAATAGGATTATTCGATAGAATGTTATTTCTTTCTAGAATAAAATTTCTATTTTTTAAAATAAATTTCTGCTTGCAGTAGCCAGTTACAGTTGAATTTTATGAAAATCTGTTGTTTTCTTTCTGGAATTATTTATCCAAAATTTAATATTTCCAATCCTATTAAATTCATAGTTTCTTGTTTATATATTCCAGCTCCAACTATAGAAGCAGATTTAAAATTTTGAGATTTACTTGTATATGGTAGTAAGACATATCTCCAAATTTATACCAATGTCATGTTTACAGATTCTGGTTGATATTCTCCCATGTATTATATTCCTACACCTATACAAAAATTAGAAGAGTTATTTCTTCTAACTACTCTATTAAATGTAGGAATTTATGATTTACAACATATCATTTTCACGGTTCAAGTCCAAATAATATCCCAACATTTCATAATAAAATCTATAACAGAATAATAGATTTTATGTACATACCACAAATTTTCTATGACCAGTCCTCCCAACCTTAGAGTTCTTCTATCTCTAGAACTCACCCCCGAGCTGAGATCCCTCCAAGAACAAACCAACCTCAATATGTTCTAGAGTATCTTATTTAATATTATGCTCTCCCCAAAGCTTGTTTATAATCCTGCATCCATAATTTCAGGATGCTTTTATTCCAGTTTGCTTAGGCTTCCATAATTTAGGGACTTTAAAGCTGATTTCTGCTTTTCCAGTTTTTTACCTCTTCCCAACTACTTTCCTCATCATTGGGGAAATTTAGATTTTTCCTCAAAAATCTAAATTAGAATTAAATTCTTTCAAGGCTTTTTGAAATATTTTTGGGGAAAGTCTTAGCCACTTTCCATATCTCATGGATTAGGCAAGTGATCTCAAAAATCTCATTTGGTCATAGTGCACACAAACCATTTTATTTATTTTTCATAAATAAATAATTAACTACATCCACACAATAATTATGCCTTGGGGTCCACTCCCCTTTTGGACTTAAGTTAAAATGTCTAACTTGAAAATAATAAAACTAGGGGTGTTACAACCATTCACGAACATAAAACCTTTGGAAATTAGGACCAAGAAAGCCTTTGGATCGTACAAAATATCTACTTCCAGTGCTCCTCTGTCTCTTTTTCCACCATTACTCTATCAGGACAAATATATTTCTTCAGTCATATATTTCCATGGCTTCTACTCTTGTGACTTCGAAGTATTACATGTCGATAAAATTACAGATAGTTCATGGATTTGAATCAGGATCCCTCTTCGATATGTTCAAACAAAGCAATTTATTTGTACTATTCAAAAGTAGCAGAATCATGGGCTATACAATGCAATTTCCAACATGGGAAGCCTCGCACGAACCGACGTTCATGAAAACCATTGGGCTATATAAGTGGATGGACTGTGCTTAAATAAAAGGAAAATGTACATGGGTAGCCTAACTTATTCTCAAGTTTAGTTTACTGTCAATATTATAAGGATGAAATCTCTGAAGATAATTGTCATGGAAATACTACTGCTCGCTATCACTTCTGTGGTTCAAGGTTCTATTCAGATATGCAGTGTGAATAAGGATGACCTAATGCCATGTCTGCCTGCAGTAAGAGACTCTAATGTACAGCTGCCTGTAGAGCCTGTTCCAGCTTGCTGCGCTATGTTAAGTACGACCAATATTATCTGCTTTTGTGAATTGCAGAATAATTACTCCTCGCTTCTTCACATGTTCGACATTGATCCAGATCTAGCCAAGGATTTTCTAGGAGAGTACAAGTTAAATTATTTTACTGGCTATTAGCTACAAGTTGACTATGTGTTCTCTGTAATGTGCGGTGTGACATGATGTTGTTGGAATTTCGGAATATTCCGAACAACATAGAGGAAAATGTAGTTCCTCTACAAACAAAGAGATTGACACAAAAAACAATTATAAATAGAGATGGAGAAAACTTTCATTTCATTAAAATTCAAAACTATTACAAAATGAGACTATATTATTCATAATCACAGTTCTGGTTTATAATGCAAAAATTGCATCTCTTCACTGCTACACATGCAGTGCTTCTCTATCTCTTTCTCTCTACACTGCAGTCTATTCTAATACACTGTTTGTAACACACAGTCACATTGTTTTTAGCCTTCAGGATTTTTCGCTCACATTACAAATACACACTACATTTTGTTATATATATTGTAAATATTTCATATTATATTTACAATATATATATATATATATATATATATATATATATATAACCTAATGTTTTAAAACTAAAACGAAATACGACATATATCGCGTGCATAAATAAAACATTAAAAACTTTAATCAAAGGCCTTAAACTTTATGATAATTGTATTGCGTGGATCTCAAACTTCCTTATGCAAAGCGGTTTAATGCATTTATCGCATCCATTTTTCTTTCAGATGACTGGACTTTAAAACATGCTATAGTGCCGCTATTGGCTGGAGGGCTCTGACGTGGCGGATTTAAAAAACTTAATACAAACTACTTCAATGCTTTATCGCATCCATTTTAGCACCGTCTAGCTGTGCATCGAACCTTTACAATAACGCTGCTATTGGTTGTTGGGTTTTGACGTGGCGGAGGTTTGCTAGAGTTATCGTGCGGATGAATGGTGGTGGTGACGCAAGCTTCAGGCCTTGCGATAGCTCGTTGATTGGTCGATGGGAATGGTGACATGGATCGGTAGGCTCCACGCAAATGACATGGTGTGATTTAAACGTAAAACAAAACACAACAAATAACATGCTTGGTGGGGTTTTAATGATAGTGGATTTTGTGGTTTTATGAGCGTAAGATTGTGTGGTAAAACCACGTATTTCAAATAAAAAACAGACGTACGACCATGAAAAGAAATATGAACTTGCAGTGTTTGATCACAGAGTTTTAATGCTCGATGGAGTGTAAAGAAAAACAAAATAAAAAAGTTGTTGCTGATGCGTCCTTCTCCCATAAAAAATTAAATCCTTGTCCTCCTTCTATTTGTTTGAAGTTGGAATTAAATTTCCAACACTCCCCCTTAATTACAACTGCTACTTTCATACATTCCCAAACACTTCCTGAGATAATTAAAACTTTTCTGTCCCAATGGTTTTGTCAATATATCAACAAAATGCTCCTTTTTTCTGCAATATTGCAAAATAATTTCTCCATTTCTCACTATCTCTCTGATGTAGTGATACTTGACATCAATGTGTTTCGTTCTCTTATGAAACACTGAATTCTTGGATAAAGCTATAGTTGAGCTATTATCATAATACACTGTTGTGCCTTTTACCTGTTCATGACACAAACTTCTCAATAGTCTTCTCATCCATACTGCCTGACATGCTGCTGCTGTAGCTGCCACATACTCTGTCTTTGCTATAGATAAAGCCACAATTGGTTGTTTTTTAGAATCCCATGAAATGGCTCCTAATCCCATATGGAAAACATATCCAGAGGTGATTTTCCTGTCATTTATACTTCCAACCCAATCACTGTCAGCATATCAATTTTTTTTGAAGTGGTGTATAAAATTCCATACCTCTTTGTTCTTTTCACATACCTGAGAATTCTTTTTGCTGCTTGCCAATGTGCCTCCTTTGGCCTTTTCATAAATTTGAAAATTAAACTTACAACATGCATAATATTAGGCCTAGTTGCAGTAAAATACATACGTCTGCCAACTATGCTCTTATAAAAACTTGGATCAAAATCCTTGTTGTTGTCTTCTTTGCCAAGTTTCAATTCCATCACTGTAGGAGTAATTGCTGCCTTGCAATCTTGCATGTTAAATTTTTCCAAAACTTCTTTAACATACTTTTCTTTGGAAATAAAAATTTTATTTTAATTTTTCTCTACTTCTATTCCTAAGAAGTATCTCAACAATCCCATATTAGTCATCTCAAATTCATCCTTTATGATTTTTTTAAAATTCTCAATGAGATAAGCATCATTACTTGTAAATATAACATCATCAACATACAAAACAATAATGTGCATCTTACCATCTTTCTCCTTGATTTATAATGTGGGTTCTACTTCACATTTCTCAAAAAAAAAATCTAGTATATAGGCATCTATCCTACTGTACCATGCTCTTGGTGCTTATTTCAGCCCATACAGAGCTTTATTCAATTTGCGTACTTTGTGTTCTTGGCCTTCCTTCTCATATCGCAGAGGTTGTTCAACATATACCTCTTCCATCAATACTCTATTTAGGAATGCTGATTTCACATCCATTTGGTAAAATTTCTACTTGTGTTGTGCTGCTATGGATAGCACTGCTCTTACTGTTTCCATTCTTGCAACTGGTGCAAAAGTTTCCTCATAGTATACTCTTCCTTGTTACTAGTTGTAGCCTTTCACAACAAGTCTGGCCTTGTGCCTTTCAATCTTACCTTCATCATTGCTTCTGGTTTTATAAACCCATTTTACTCCGATTACTTCTTTGACTTTTGGGAGATCAACTAGTTCCCATGTCTTATTTATCTCTATGGCATTTATTTCTTCATCCATATCATCTATCAATTTCTTTTCTTTTACAGCTTCTTCAAAATGAATAGGATCCTCTACATGACGTTATAAAGAAAATAAAGAGTTCATACCTTCTTCTTTCTCATTCAGAATTTTGACTCGGGTTGCTCTTTCACTTGCTAAACTTGTGCTTGTAAAAGCACTCAAATATGCTCCTTGTGATGTGCTTGGAGAAGCACTGCCATCACTTTTCAAGGGTGTTCTCATACATGCTTTTGTTGTCCCTCACTTCCCTTGTATTAATGGAGGTGGTGCTGCTAATGAGGGATGTCTTTTAGCCATTTCTTCCTCATTTTCATCATGAAACAAATAAATTTTAATATTTACTATTTTCTCAATGCTTCCATCCCAAGCTTCTTCTTCAATAAATTGTACATCTCTGCTTATCATAAACTTATTGGTGGATGGGTTATACAATCTGTATGCTTTGGATTATTCACTCTATCCAACAAATATGCACTTCTCCCCCTTACTGTCCCACTTCTTCCTTAGTTGATCTGGAATGTGTGCATAAGCCACACAACCAAAAACACTCATGTGGGTGACAAACTATTTTATGCCACTCCATGCTTCTTCAGGAACTCTATTCATTACACTCTTTTTTAGGCATCTATTCAATACACATGTTGCACAATGTATAGCTTCAACCCAATATTAATTTGGAAAATGTTTTCCCTTCAACATGCTTCTTACCATGTCCATGATGGTTCTATTTTTCCTTTCAACAACTCCATTTTTCTGTGGTGTATACCTTGTTATAAATTTCTTATGTATCCCATCTTCTCTGCAAAAACACATAAATTATTTGGAGATGTATTCTCCTCCTTTGTCTATTCTTAAGACCTTAATATGCTTCCCACTTTGATTCTCTACAAGAGCCTTAAAGTGAAAGAATTTCTCAAACACTTCACTCTTCAACTTCAAGAAACAAACCCATGTTTTTCTTGTGTAATCATCAATAAAGGTCAGTATATAGTGGTTTCCTACTAATGATGGTGTTTTCATTGGTCCACATAAATCAGAATGGACTATTTCTAAGGGTGCCTTTGCCCTTATGCTCTTTCCTGATGGAAAGCCTTCTCTGTGTTTGTTTTCCTAAGATGAAGCCTTGACATAGGCTATCTGGATTTTCAATCAATGGAAATCCCCTTACCATACCTTTTCTGTGAAAAAAATTCAGACCTCCAAAGTTGAGATATCCAAATCTCAAATTCCATAACCAGTTTTCATCTTTTGTTTCTCTCTGGAGTGTCTCTTGTGTCACTCCTGCCATTGCAGCTCCTTTCTTCAACTCTGCTCTCATCTTGAGAGGAAAAATTTTGTTTCTTGTCAACTTCACCTGTGCAATATTTGTATTGCTTGGTGGTATGTCCATGATGCTACATACATCATCCTCAAAGAAAACATTATAGCCTTTCTGAATGAGTTGTCCAATGCCCAAAATGTTACACTTCATACTAGGCACATAGTATACATATGATATGGATCTCCTTTCTCCTTTCTTTGTCAAAACACTTACTCTGTCTTTTCCCATGACAAATACTTTACTAACTCTCCCCAATGTTACTTGATCAAACTTCACATTTTCGTCTAACATGGAAAACATAACAATATTTCCAGTCATATGGTTGCTACATCCTGAATCTAGAAACCATATATCTTCATTATTTTCTTCAGCCATATTACATGCTAAAAACAAATTCTCTTGACTAATATTTTCCTTAGTAAAAGTAGCATTGGGTCTACTACCCATGTCACTCTGTTTCTTCCTAAATTCATTGGCATAATGGTCATACTTACAATAATGAAATTAGACTTGGGATTTATCATAACTTTGTCCATGTGCCACAGGGGATTCAGTCCATGATCCTCTAACATATCACACATGATCATAACATATTAAACAATACCTTTAATTTGTGTACATATTGGAAAATGTCTCTAAAAATAACATTATTTAACACCCTACCAATATAAACTTAATACACCTTCCTAATTTAAAAATCCCCTATGTTCACTATATATTGTAGGTATCCATTTTTTCATTAACATTTTTTATACCCCTTTATATTTTTTCATTAACTTTGAGCTGAATTTTTTTATAACTGCCAATTTAAAAACTCTTTACACCTTATATATCCCCCAATATATTATGTCATTTTTTTCTCAGTATATATCCCCCAATATGAACCCACGTGCTATGGTATTTCTCCCACAATGAAGCCCCCAAGCCATGTGCTTTATTTTATCCACCTTATTGGCTGCTACCTTGGCTTTGATTTTGACTTTGGTTGCTGCCCCTTCCACTAGTATTTGCAGGGTTGTTTCTTCCTCTGTTTTGGCTTTTTCCTCTTCCTTTTTCTCTATGCTTTCCTTTGCGTTGACCTCTTCCTTTTCCAAAGGACATTTTGGCCTTGAAGACATGCTCCAAAGATGAGTTTTTTGTTCTGGTCAATCTTTGTTCATGTATCATCAATGATGCATGAAGCCCATTAACAGTAAACAACGAGAGATTCTTTGTCTCTTCAATGGTTGTTACTATCACAACAAACCTTGAGGGTAGGATCCTCAACACTTTCTCCACTATTCTTCTTTCTTTTATGGTCTCTCCATGATATCTCATTTGGGTGACCAACCCAATCAACAATGTGAAGAATGATTCTATTGTATCAGAAGCTTTCATGCAAATAACCTCAAAATCTTTTCTCATTAATTGAAGCTTTGTTGTCTTTACCTTATCCATACCTTGGTAGGCTGCTTGTAGGGTATCCCATGCATCCTTGGACCTCTTTGCTACTACAATTCTTGGAAATATACTTTCATGTACTGCCTGATAGAGATATAAGTGGGCTCTTGACTGCTTCTTCCTATTAATCTTCAGAAAATCCTTCTCTGCCTGTGTTAAGGAATTATATGCTTGTTCATCTACTGGTTATCCTAAATCATCTTCAACTATCTCCCATAAATATTGAGAGGAAAATAAGGTTCTCATTGTGATTGCATAATAGTCATAGTTCTCTCCATTGAACTGTGGGAGTTGAGCATTTCTCATACTCGTGCTTGTGTTGGCTCATGCCATAGGTAAATTTCTGAGCTATGCTTTAAAAACTTGATTGTGCTTCTTAAATGAACTGTCTCTCTGTTTAAGAGATAAATTTTTTATTTTAAAGACTTCTCTGGACTGCACTCTTTAAACAAACACACAACTCTGCTTTGGTAAAATACCTGACTTTGCTGAGCCCTCACACTACTGGAGAAAACTTCAACAATCTTCTTCTTTTTCCTTTAGCTTCTTTGGAAAATGAAAAGAGCCTAGACTAGCTTTGATACCATGTTGGAATTTTTGAATATTCCGAACAGCAGAGAGGAAAATATCGTTCTTCTACAAACACAATATTAACAAAAAATAATTATGGACAGAGATGGAGAAATTTTTTTATTTCATTAAACTTGAAAACTATTACAAAATGAGATTATCTTCTTCAGAATCACAGTTCTGGTTTATAATGCAAAAATTTTATCTCTTGACTCCTACACATGTAGTGTTTCTCTTTCTCTCTGCACTCTATTCTAATACATTGTTTTTAACACACAGTAACATTGTCTTTAGCCTTCAGGATTTTTCACTCACATTACGAATACACACTACATTTTGTTATATATATTGTAAATATTTCATATTTACAATATATATATATATATAACCTATTGTTTTAAAACTAAAACGACGTACGACATATATCGCGTGCATAAATAAAACATTAAAAACTTTAATCAAAGGTCTTAAACCTTATGATAATTTTATTTCGCTGGTCTCAAACTTCCTTATGTCAAGTAGTTCAATGCATTTATCACATTCATTTTTTTTCAGATGACTGGACTTCAAAACATGCGATAGTACCGCTATTGGCTGGAAGGCTCTGACGTGGCGAATTTCAAAAACTTAATAAGAAATACTTCAATTCTTTATCGCATCCATTTTAACGTCGACCAACTGTGCATATAACCTTTGCGATAACGCAGCTATTTGTGGTTGGGTTTTGATGTGGTGGAGGTGGGCCAAAGTTATCGCGCAGACGAATGGTGGTGGTGATGAAAGCTTCAGGCCTTGCGATAGCTCAGTAATTGGTTGATTGGAATGGTGACATGGATTGGTAGGCTTCACACAAATGACGTGGTGTGATTCAAACGTAAAACAAAATGCAGAAAATAACATGGTTGGTCGGGTTTTAATGATAGTGGGTACTGTGGGCTTATGAGCATGAGATTGCATGGTCAAACCATGTCTTTCAAATAAAAAACAGGGCTACGACCATGAACAAAAATATGAAATTGAAGGGTTTGATCACAGGGTTTTAATGCTCGATGGAGTGTAAACAAAAACAAAATAAAACTGCTGCTGCTGCTGCATCATTCTCCCATAAAAAATTAAACTCTTGTCCTCATTTTTCCTGTTTGCAGTTGGAATTAAATTTCCAACAGATGTGATAACTTATGGTGTGACGTATTTTTTACTGTAATGAAGAGATAGGGGTAATTTATGGTGTGGCATAGTGTTTCTGTGCTCTGGCTACATATAAGATCAATGTAGTGCACAATATGTAAAATTTTGTGTGTAGTGTCTGTAATGTGGTTTAACTTGTGATGGAGTATTTTATCTAATCACTCTGTCCGTCTTGAGGTTCCTTTCCAATCTCTCAAAAGTGTGTCATGAAAAATGTTATTCCCTCTTTTTCCTTCATATTGATTTTGTTGTTATTGCTCTGAAATATGTTGGAAAGGCAAAGAGAATAAACACAAATTCATTGTCAAGAACACTTGTTGCGAGCTGCGGTTTTTCTATTAATCACACAAACTTAATTGAGATTGCTTACAATGAATTGGTGAAAGATATTTAAATATTTTCTACTTTAACATGTACATACTCTCTAAATTCCTCTATCACTTAAACTTAGACTTGCTCAGTACTCTCTAAATATACCAAACTCATTGTTTGTGGAATAAAAAATGAACTATTTAAAATTGTAAATATTTTATTTATTTAAATTTAAACATATAAATAATCTTACATATATAATTCTTAATTATATGGATCAAATAATTGATAAAAAATATTATTAATTACAATAAAGAATAAACTATATTTCAAATTGTAAATATTTTATTTATTGAGATTTAAACGTATAAATAATCTTATATAATTCATTCTTAATTATATGGATCAAATAACTGAATTTTTTTATTATTATTAATTATAGAATATTTTTCTACACATTTATTTCCCAAACTAAAAAATCACAAAATCTCAGTTGATCAACACACATTTCTTCTTTGAAAGATAGAGTCATCCACGTTTATTTCAAACTCTAAATTTTGTGTTGCTTCACACATTTAATTACTTAAATACCAATATATAAAATCTAGCATAACGTGTACACTTATCAATGTTCATTTCATTTTTTAGTCCCTGCCGCCTGCGGCATGGCAAGGACTATAGTAATCGATTTGAGGATGTGCATTAGTCGCTGCACAAAATCCAAGTCAACATAACCTAAAGTTTGAATTTATAATTTGTTAGTCCACCAAAGAAGCTTTACCTAATTATTTTATTGACCAATACACAAGTTGGAGGTCTTATTTGGCCTCATATCGAGGCAAGACCTATTGAAACCTAGGCTAAATGTCTATTGATAAAAAAAAATTCACGGTATTTTTAGTTTTTATTAGGTAATGCTAACATTAGTTAGAAAACATAAAATGTTTGCAAATTAATAGTGCTATTTTCATGTTCCACGGTATCAAGGTTTTCATGTTCCATGGTATCAAACCTAACATAGTATATAGTATATAGTATTGGGCTGGTTGTACAATATAGTATATAGGCTGCATGCAACGTCACTTGTACTTGGGTTTGCAGGTCACTTGTACTTGGTTTTTTAGGTCGGGAGCGAAGCCTCGAAGCAATGGATGGAGAAGATCAGAACGGGCATAAAAATTTGCAGGAGATGATCATGAACATTTGCAAGAGGGTTCACCGGCTCTCGTTCGTAATCATGATTTTCTTCAGAGCTGTTCAAGTTCTTTGTAGCTCTACCGTAGAGCCCTGTGGTGGTTCATACACCTACAAATTTATTTGGTTTGGATTCCAGAGGTTTAGTATTCCAGGACTCATGGCATGTATGCCAGCCCTTTTCCAATTCTCCCTGATAAACCCAAATTCTCAAGGACAACTTCTGTGACTCTGCGATTTCTGGGATCATATTTCACATAATTTGAGTTGCAAGGATGGTCAATGCCATGATGGGGTCCTGTAAACCGGCCTTGAATACAATCAGGCCCAGGACATCATCATTCAACTCAATTTTGTTGCTAGCATTGACTCTATTGGTAAACAATAATAGCAAAATCTCCTTAATGCGCTTAATGAATGCATGCCTAGGTCATGATACCTAGCTTGGCTGTAGGCTCCTCTCTTCTGGATGTCCCAGTACACTATAGATGTATATTGACGGGCGATCTTGAGATCCATTACATGCAGCGTCAATCGAAGAGCAACTGGCGATCATTACCAGACAACTTCCCAACCTGGCTTGTATGGAAGAATCATTCATGTTCAAGTCTCTACTTGTTCGTTCCTCAGCTTCCAGCTTCCCGCCCCCTTGGCAGTTGAGTGTTAATTCAAATAAAGACCCTCTCGGATGGAGGAGTCATTGGTGTTTGAGGCTCTACTTCTTTGTTCCTCAGGTTGCAGTTGCTATCCCCTTTTACAGTCGAGTAATATGATGTATGAAGGCTTTTTTATTCTTGCTGATTTATCAAATTAATATACTGCGCAGAAAAGTATGAAGGTGGGAAGGGAAGCTATCACACCTATTCCCCTCCCTTATAAAGGGGAAAGAATGCGTATCGGGACATATAAGAAAGAAATCTCAAAGGAATTGAAGGGGGCCAGCACAAGTGGTGGAGCATGTGGTTTAATTCGGTACAATGCCCATAACCTTACCATCCCTTAACATATGAACAAGTGTGCCTTTCCTTAATGGGATGGTGCAAAAATTCATATAGGTGCTACATCTATGTCGCTCCTTACTCCCAGGGTGCAAGTATATAGCCATCAATTTCCCTTTCAATTTCATAGTCAAACTCTATCGGGGTCTATGTTGAAGGTGGCTGTACGTGATATGTGGCTATCTGTAATGACCACCTCCTTGGCCTGGGACATCATGCAGCCAGGACGGGCACAGTGACACCTTCGGACATCACCAGCTAGATCCCCCTCGCAGTCCACTCTCTCTCGAGCAAGCACAGAGAGAAGGATATTTGGAACCTTTGACAAAGACCTAAGAGGCAACTTCAATAGATTTTACCACACAACGTAAGTCGTTTCTATGTTTCTAGTAGCTTTTCCATTTGTAGAAGGTGATGGTGGCCTTCGGAAGAGAATAATTGAAATATTGGCACACCTGTAAGAATCACACTATAGGCTCAAAGCCCTACACCATTTGGATTCTGTTCACTGATCTACTGCACTACCTTAGGACCAAACAGCCCACTAACTCACTCTATGGCCTATCTATCACTACTATGGCCAGTAGGCAAGGCATATTTTAAGACAATAAGTCAAGAAGGACCTGAAGAAGAGAAAGAAACCTGACTAAGGCGGTTGTCTATATCAGAGTCTTCGTAAGACCAGGGCTTGGCTATGATATAGCTGAGAATATTACAGATGGGAACAGATTGTACATGTGTCTAAAACATATGACATTTTTTGGGCAAGCTGATATACATAAAAGTTGGTGAAGGTGATTTGATAGAGGTAAAAACAAATCACATCATATATAACCATTTTTGGGTATATGTTAGATGCTAATGTTTTTATTAACACATTTCACTTGGTTAGATTACATACGTGGCTGTTATTATATAGTATAGTGAAATGGTCAATGTACCTTATTATATAATATAATGGGATGATCAAGTTCCATATCGTGAATGTTTCAATACTGTGTTTATGTTTCATGACTTTGTGAGTTTTCAGAAGAATACTGTGTTTGTGATTCGTGAAGACAATCTTGAAAGTCAGGAGGTACTCTGTTGGTGAGAAGAATTGTACTTGGTACATGAATTTTGTGTTTCTAATTTAACTAGCATTTTGGTCTTGATATCTGAATTCATAGTAGTTATTGCTTACATTTTCTTTCTACAGTTATGCATAGACGTAATTATGCTCAATATTAGAATGGAAAACACGAGTTTCTATTTGGTTGCATGTTGTCTAAGTACTTCTATTATCTAGTTAGTTTGTTGTCGTGGAATAGTTCCCCTGACAGATATTTAGTGATATAATGTCCATGCGATGGATGCCAGTTAACACCCTTGTCAATAGCTACCAGATTTTTGCTACTGTCCACGGCCTCAAGTAAAACAGTGCAGCTGCAGATAATAATATCATAATTCTATTGTTTTAAGCCTCTAGACTTTCCAGGAGTCTATCATTGGATCTTTATGACTTTAGTTTTTTACATTGGCTGGAAATTTTTACGATAAGTCCCAGGGCCGTTGTACTAGAAGTTGAGACCTATGTTAGGAGTGCAGACATTGGCTACATTGTTTTCCAGATATCAAGCACCATAGCCCGTTCTATCTTTGTTTATTTTAAATTCTATGTGGGAAGGAAGGTTTGCAACTCCCACTTTTACTTCATCCACCATTTCAATGTTACGGATTGAATATCTAATCAAGCACGAATAATGAAGAACTTTAAAAAATCAGGGCATATTCTCCTATTTCATGGTATTATATGTCTGCATGCTATGCAAGAATTTTCAAAATTTCAATGCAATTTCTTCCAACAATGATAAGCTCAAGCATATTAGTTCTAGACTTACAATGTGAAACTATTATTGAAGGCATTGTTTGTATTCAATGCTTAAAATTTTGATAATATAGATGCACCACAATTAACACATTTCATTAAGCCTCTTTGAATCAGTACAAATGGCGAGTTTGCATGTTTCCCTGTGAACATGAATCAAATGGTTCTTTTACTTGAGTATTCCACATATTCCTAATCCTTTCATTGCTAGAACTTGTCTGATGTTTCCTTCAATAGGTTTGATACTTCAGTCATTAGTTATGTACTCTCAGTATTGTAAAAATGCACTCATTCTTCCATTAAAACCTTTTCATTTTGCAGAGTTATTTTTAGTTCTTCAAATAGTAACTGAATGTCCCACACGGTCTCAAGTGAATATAAATATTTTCAGGGAAGCAATAACTGATTACAGTTATAATGCATTCGAGACCTTTCGATAACCAATTCCATGCAGATTGTTACTTAGGCTATTACCATTAGGTAAAGCTTATGGGGTTTTACTAAGCTGCCAATCCATTTATTATAGATCTAGTATAAAGAGGAGCTTGTTATATAAAGAGTGTCCTCGTTGATGAAAGATTGATGTATTTAATTAGATGGTTTAAATTTTCCCAAAAGTGTGGAACAGGAGCTTCAAAAATCCTTGATCGAAGAAGAGCTGCCCTTGAACTTGTCATTTAACCCTTATGAGGTTACTGAGTAAAAGGTTGTTCGTCTTGGTTAATGGGCTAATTTGGCATTTGAAAATCCTTTAGAGTGTTTATAGGAAGGCACAAGTTAGTAGCCCTTGGGTTACTTTTGGTTGAACTGTCTCTACAATTTCAAGCTATTTAGTGGTTAGTTAGTGTTGTGAGTAAGTCTCAATGAATCAAGGTGTACAATATCAGAGTTCGTTGTAGAGTGATTCACCTGCATTTCCATGATTTGCTAGAAATAGGATATAACAAACTTCAGACCATCACCTACTACTCTTTATACTTTTAATAAAGGAATCACCTTATTAATATTTTAGGGTATAGAAAATAAAATCGCAAGGCTGAAAGTAACAAATTGCCTCAACTTCTGGGATAGAATAGATATGTTGCAACATATAAATAGTATTTTCATCAGATCACATGGAAGCTTGGTATTCATATTCTTATATTATAAAGAATATTCTAATTCTAATTATATCCTTATGTAATACCTATGTCATACATATTAATTTCCATTGCTGAACATAACAAAATAATCTGGGAATGCGCTCTGATTTAAGGTTTAAGCTTCCAGCAGTTTATAGCTTCACGCTGATCTATGCATCATCTACAAGCTATTGTATTAGGTGCCTTGTTTTTCTGTGGTATTATAGTAATAAACCTATACACCTTTTGCATGTTGTATAATCACCCATAATTGTCCATAATTGCATGGATGCCAGTTAACACCCTTGTCAATAGCTGCCAGAGTTTTCCTACTGGCCATAGCCTCAAGTGAATAGAAATATTCCCTAGGAGCTCCCATTTTCTAGAGTACATGAGTTTCAAAAACCGGGCTTGTGTTGAATAAATTAGCAATGGAACATCAATGTTTTTGGTGCCTCCCTCCGACTTTTCGGAACATGTTCTCAAGACTCCTGACAGAAACCATATTTTGGGCTTGTGCTCAAGTTTCTGCAAGTTTCTGTTATCAACAGTTTCATGATAAAATAAGAGTTTCCCTTGAACTTGTCCTTTAATCCTTATGAGGTTACTAAGTAAAAGGTTTTCCATCTTGGTTAATGGGCTAATTTTGCATTTGAAAATCCTTTAGAGCGTTTATACAAAGGCACAGGTTAGTAGACCTGGGGATACTTTCGATTGAACTGCCTCTACAGTTTCAAGCTAGTTAGTGGTTAGTTAGTGTTGTGAGTGAGTCACAACGAATCAAGGTGTACAATCTCAGAGTTTGATGTAGAGTGATTCACCTGTATTTCCATGATTTTCTAGAAATAGGATATAACAGACTTCAGACCATCACCTCCTACTTTTTATACTTTTAATAATGGAATCACCTTATTAATATTTTAGGGTATAACAACTAAAATCGCAAGGCTGAAGGTAAAAAATTGCCTTAAATTCTAGGATAGAATAGATATGTTGAAACATATAGATAGTATTGTCATCAGATCACATGGAAGCTTGGTATTCCTATTCTTATATTATAAATAATATTATAATTCTAATTATATCCTTACCTAATACCTATGTCATACCTATTAATGGACATGGCTAAATGTAACAAAATAATCTGGGAATGCACTCTGCTTTAAGGTTTAAGTTTTCAACATTTTATAGCTTCACGCTGATATATTCATCATCTACAAGTTTTTGCACTAGGTGCCTTGTTTTTCTGTTGTCTTATAGTAATAAACCTATACGCTTTTTTCCATGCTGTATAATCACCCAGAATTGTCCAGAAGCTACTCTTTTTAGGGAGAAGAATGTAGCTATAAGGCTATTTGTTGAGCTTAGAGATCCTGATGAGGAACAAAGAGTCACTTTTCTAGCTGATTATGTGTCTGAAAGTCATGGATTCCCTTAATGTAATACTCTTGCTCCTTCTTATGGTTGTGAATATTAGTAGCGCATCACTTAAAGAGTTATTAGAAAATTTTTATATGACAGTTACACACAATTTTCCTAATTCAATCATCCTAGAAAAGAGGAAAATTATCCTCTTCTCAATCCATTAAACCAACTTCTTGCTTCATCCTTGAGGCTAAGCATAAGGTGCAAAAAATTCAAAGGGGCGAAAACCTCGGTAACTTACATTCTTCCATTACAACCTTTGTATTTTCCAGAATTATTTTTAGTTCTTCAAAAAGTAACTGGATGTCGCACCATATTACTTGTAACTAAGTGTCCCACGATATTAGTTGGAACCAATAAACGATTTTGTAGGTTACACCATACGGAGGTTCTTCGAAGAGGAAGCCCTGATCTTATGATATTTTTGGGCACTATTTGTGTTTGGCATTAAGTGCTTAGGGTTCTAAAACCACATAACCAAAAGATATTTATAATTCCCTACAATTATTTTGAGATGAATAGCCCTATACATATTATGCTATAATAATTGCATCAATCTCTTCTATTTCCTGTCAAGGTCATAGAATTTCCTCTCTGTTTATTTTTTGTTTTTTGAGGTAGATTTAGGCTGGACTGCTCTAGCTAATGGGTTAATTTCACACCAACTTCTCATATTTTTCTGTCCCAGAGTCCATGTCCTGATTTGATTTCCGTTGAGATCATGTTCCCTGAGGATTGTGAGGGGACTTGAATGAGACTAAACATTATTTTTTTATAATATATGGGAATATTTATTCAGTAACGTTGCTTTTTCATAATCATTTTTTTCATCTAACTACATTAGTCCTTTCAAGGCCTTTATATGACTGGGCATGGTTTCCTGCTAGCCATCTTTAAACCAAAGATATACTTCCTAAAGGTAAACTTGTTGTTTTGTGCTTTTGACCCAAGTAACCATCTTAAGTCATTTGTAGTTTATTTGGAACTTACAAAGGATCTTTGTGACAAACATAAATACCCTCATGTTTTTCTTTTCCCCATGTGCATCTGAATAATATGTCTTAGGGAGACTACGTCTGCAAAATTCTCACCCTGTATCTTCAGTTTTTTTCCCTAATAGGGCATATTCTCCCATTTAATGGTATTATATGTCTGCATGCTATGCAATAATTTTCAAACTTTCAATGCCATTGCTTCCAACAATGATAAGATCAATCATCTTAGTTCTAGACTTACAATGTGAAACTGTTATTGAAAGCATTGTTTGTATTCAATGCTTAAAATTTTGATAATATGGCTGCACCACAATGAACACATTACATTAAACCTCTTTGAATCAATACAAATGGCGAGTTTGGACCTTTCCCTTTGAACATGAATCAGATGGTTCTTTTAGTTGAGTATCCAACGTATTCCTAATCCTTTCATTGCTACAATTCATCTGATGTTTCCTTCAATATGTTTGATACTTCATTCATTAGTTATGTACTCTTAGTATTGTAAACATGTGCTCATTCTTCCATTACAACCTTTTCATTTGGCAGAGTTATTTTTAGTTCTTCAAATAGTAACTGAATGTCCCACCATATTACTCGGAACCAAGTAAACGATGTTGTAGGTTAGACTATACAGAGGTTCTTCAAAGAGGAAGCCCTGATCTTATAATGTTTTTGGGAACTATTTGTGTTTGGCATTGAGTTCTTAGGCTTCTAAAACCACATAACCATAACATATTTATAATTCCCTGTAATTATTTTGAAATTAATAGCCCTATACAGATTGTGCTATAATAATTGCATCAATCTCTTATATTTCCTTGCAAGTTCATCAAACGTGCAAGTACTCTTGCTTTTTATTCTGAAGTTTTATGTGAGAAACCTGTGTTGAAGGAGATATTTCACCATTTCCATACCTTTGATAGGGAATATTTTCTTCACAATGTTGGCCCCTCTCAATTTTATGAAATCCATTTAGTGTGTCTCTTCAAATGCTCCTAAAAATTTTCATTTAGGTACCACACTGATGTGGAAGAGGTAACAGTTGGCTCCAACTATACAGGACACCTGGTCCACTTGGGAGGATGCGAGAACCCCAGAATCTCATTGTACATTAGCATCGACCGAAGACAAAAACAAATTACTACAGCTAATGTCCAAGTGGTCTTATTCATTTTATACTGTATTGTAGTTTACTTGAAGTGGTAAATTTTTAGTGAAATCAAATATTCACTTCAACCACCTCAAGAAAGCATGAATCCATGCAATTATCCCTTAGTTCTTGACAACATATATAATAGAGATATATCAAAAATCAACTTATTGAATTCAAGGAAGCATCAATCCATGCATTTATTCCTTCGTGCTTGATCACCATATATAATAGAGATATACCAACCACGTTGAAAATGCACCCAAACACCTGAACAAGGAGCATGTCTTCCTTTGAACCTGCAAATAAAGAAAAAATGCTACAAGATTTGTCAATATTCCTCGGCAGTGGGATGATGTACTCTTTGCCCAGATCTAAAAATTTCATCAAATCAACATAATTACAAATATGTTCTGCACTATTTTTTTGCTAGATAACACTTTGTTCAGCTGGATGGCTGCAAATGTTGATCTCCTGTAACACCCCTAGTTTTATGTTTTCAAATTAGACATTTGAACTTCAGTCAAAAGGGGAGTGGACCCAAATGGATAATTATGATGTGAATGTAATTAATTATTTAATTATGAAAAATAAATAAAATATTTATGTGCATGTTGACCAAATGAGATTTTTGAGATCACTTGCCAAATCCATGACGTATGGAAAGAGGCTAAGACTTTCCCCGAAAATATTTCAAAAAGCCTTGAAAGAATTTATTTCTAATTTAGATTTTTGAGGAAAAATATAAATTTCCCCAATGATGTGGAGAGTAGTTTGGAAGAGGTAAAAAGCTGGAAAATCAGAAAGAAGCTTTAAAGTCCCTAAATAAGGGAAGCCTAGGCAAACAGGAATAAAAGTATCATGTAATTCTGGACGCAGAATTAGAAACATGCTTTGGGGAACATATGCTTAAATAAGCTACTCCAGAATAGATTGGGAGTTGATCTGTTCTTGGGGAGGATCTCAGCTCGGGGGTGAGTTTTGTGGATAAAATAACTCTAAGGTTGGGAGGTCTGGTCTGCATAGAAGTGGTATGTACATAGATTTTATGAATGATTAAATTTGATGCTGTTAGTCAAGATGAGTAAATGATGTAGCTGCTATGTTGAATTTAATTACTGTGTTATAATCTTCCTTACATTTCACAGAATGAAATAGAAGAAATAAATATTCTACCTTTCTGTATAGTAGTAAGGAAAAATCCTAGGGAATACTATCAACCAGAATTTCTAAACCATTATTGGATTTAAATCTGGAGATAGAAAAGAAAATTATTCCCTAGAATAACTAAAAGTGTAACTTTAATCTGCTTTTGTAAGGAAGAAATACTAGAACAGACAGATATATATTTTATACATTCATATCTAATAGCATTGATAAGAATATACTTTGCATATATACATGCCTATTAAAAGAGCAAATTAATTCAAAGTCCAGGTAAAGGTTTATGATTAATTAAACTATAAAATTCATCAGAAGAAATTTAGAGTACTGTGAATAGGTATAAAAATATAATTTTGCTATATCATATGGTATGCTGGCCATGAAAAATATAAATTCTATTCAAAATAAAAATTAGCTGATAACTATAAGGAAAAAGACAAATTATGATATCAAATCATTATGGAGTTTTCTTATCTATAGCATTAAAATAAATTTTATTTATTGTAGTACACAGAAAAATGAAAGGTTATTCTAGGTAGTGAGCAAGGAAATGCATCCATAGAATTACCAAATAACTATTATATAATTTTATTTTCTATTCTAAACCCCCTGGTAAAGTTATTACTATGTAGAGTAAATACCTTTCATTCAAATAGCTAACATAGAACCAGAAGAGAACCCATTTCCTTACATCAATAGCTGAGATATACCAATGGGCTTATCTTAAATTTATTAACTAAACAATAAAATACATTGTTTTTCTGAAACCACGGGTGAACTTTATCCTAGAAAATAATGGAAAAAAAAATAAGGTAAATATTATTAGTTTAAACGAAACTTAGCCAGACATACTCAAAAATTTCTTATAGTAGAATACTAGAAGAATCATTATTATGAATATTAAAAATGATCAAGAATATTTCTGAATAATTATATAAAAATTCCAAATAAAGTTGGCAGACTTGGGGAAACAATTAACAGTAGAAAATGAACCACTGACGAATGTTAATAAATATCCTGGTGCCGAGATGCCCATTAACGAATCTCCCAAATTCTAGTTACCATATTACAAATTACATTGAGTAAATATTCCTAATAAAATTAATAGGGTATTTCTCTCCAGCAATTCATGATAACTCTAGGAATATATTGTTTCATATAAGAATTTAAAACGGGTCACTCATACCAACCTATAACAAACGAGAATAAAAGTGGTGTCAAGGGACTCCGGGGAATGATTTCAGGAGTCTTCAATGAGAAATGAAAGTCACCATGGAGTAGGAACTTACCTAAAAAATCAAATGAGACAAATAAGTATTGATAAGGGTATTGACCAGTATATAAACGAATGAGTTAACAGAGGCTAAGGGAAGTCGAACGAGAATGTACATACCCCATTAATTATAGCGTAAGAGTGAAACGCCTCTGTGGGAGGAAACGATGAGTTAGACAACCAGAGGGATCACTGTCAGTTAGCAATAGAAATAAAAATACGAATAATAATTTTATTCAATGTAAAATCACTTGAGAAAACTCTTGCTAAGGAAAAATGCAAGGAGGGCCGAGTAAACTCCATCGAAATTTATCATTGGCGTTGAACTACAGCTTAAGAACGATGCCTTCCAAGGATCAAATTTCTGGTGGAATGTGCATCTAAGATGCCCAACTTTCCAAGGAAGAACCCATGAAATGTATAAGCAATGAATGGAGTAACTGGTAAGAGATTGCCGAAATAAATCTTAAAACAAAAACAACACAAAAACATTTGATGTCTATGCTATGTAACGCCAGAATCAAAGGGTGAATATAGTGGAAATCATTGTAGGGAAACTAGATAGTATACAACGCTTGATGCAGAAAGATAGTAAAATAATTCTCATCTGAATTTGAATAACATCACAGAATGAGTTCATAAAACAAGCAATTGATCTCGTACCTGAGATGAAAATGCCTTCGTATAGAGGCTTAGCTCTATCGACAAACGGTAGAAAAAATGTAATGGAAATAAGAATAGAACGTGAGCGTGGAACTTTTATGGTAAAACAAAAACCTAACTAGTGTGTACATCCCACCGTCCACGTGTATGGATCTGGGAGTAGAGGTGTGGATCGAGACCTCTATCTCTGGTATGAATAAAATGATACAAATGCCAACCATATAAATCACACGGAATAGATCCACACATTGATTATACAGGACGTGATCACATGGGAAAGCGATGGAATAACAATAAAAAATTCATCACTCAACTCGTTACTTCTTGTGACATAAATGAACCCGGAATCGTCATAGTATGAGTAAAATAAAACTCCATACGGAAGTCATACATCGAGGCATACAAACACGTCAATCATGGTGGTTTAACCAAAAACCACAATAACCTCAATTAAATGAAACTACAAAAATATTGCTAGACAAGGATTCGATATATTTAAAAGTTGGCTCTGATGGAAGCCATTATCTTATGGAGCATGTAAATTTCAAGTCATTAAGAGTGAGACGAATAACATAAATACAATAGATCAATTTGTGTAGCGCATACATATAAATCAAAATCTTTAATACCGGTATAGAATTTACCATATGCTCACAAAGACGGTAAGGGTATAGTTATGTAAATACCAATCGAATCAAATGAAGTGTTGACCCTACGTCAATAGGAAGACGTTATGGGTCTGGTCCATGAAATTAATACCAATAATACATTCCTCAATGATAACGTATAAAACTGGGGAGTGACTCTAGCAACGTGCGACACATTACAAAGAATACAACTTGTATCATTGAAGTTAACTATTAAAATGACATACCTATATGTATGGGTACATTTTACTACTTGTGGTATAAGTTACCATTGTTAAATATAAAGATGAAACACACATTATATGTTATAAATTTAATGAAGGGTGAGGGTCAATGTTAGAAATAGAATGACACGTATACCAAAGAGAGATTAAATAGGTTGATATAAATGTTGAAGAGGATACAAATCATTGCTAGGTGTAATGATATATATATGGAAGAAGTAGAGGAGAGAACCATCAAAGTGATCATTGGTCGTAAAAGTATAGCTCAAAGTAAGTGAATATTTAATTGCGGAAAATTAATGTATATGAAGAATTGTATACCTTTGTTAAAAAGGTATATAAGCTTACTTTAAGTGGAATTACAACCTAGAAAAATAAAAATGAGATCATTATTGTTACAGGAGGAAAAAAAAAAAAAATTGTAGGAGAGACATTACAAATGGTATCAGAGCTCATGTTATAAAACTGGGTTGTTGGTGTGCTCACTGTACCAATTAATTTTTTTTGTTTGAATTTTGTTTTTTCTTTTGTTACTAATGTTGTTTTGTTTAGTGTACAGTGCTACTAGAACTGAAAAGTCAATGGCTTAAGGAGATGAAATTTATGTTGATCTGGGTGATGGAGATAACACGCCAGATCCCAACACTCCTTTGGTAGCTATGTTTCATAAGTTGAAACAGGATATGGCGGAGCTAAGAAGCCATAATGATAGGTTGTCATTAGCTAGTGAAGAGCAGGAAAAGCTAATAAGATAACTGACCTCGCGGAACAGCTAAGAAGGTAAAGGTTCCGGAAAGAGGAAGAAAGGCAAGTTCTCAGATGATTCTGAGGAAGATGATACTAATAGACATCAGTCTAAACAGAGGAAGTAATTATAGGGTGAATTCCGAAAAATTAAACCTCCCTCCTATGATGGAGAGAAGGAGGAAGATGCTGAGGCATGGTTGTTGAATATGATTAAGTATTTTTAGGTCTATGAATATGAAAGCAATATGAAGGCCAAATTGGTTGTCTACTAGTTGCAAGGTAAGGCTACCTTATGGTGGGAGGAGACAAAAATGGTTCATGCCATTGATGAAAAGACAGTGACTTGGGAAGATTTCCAAGTCAATTTTAAAAAACGCTATTTAAACGAACACTATTATGATGATAAAGCAAAGGAGTTCCACGAACTCAGATTGGGACAGCTCACCATAGATGAGTTCTTCACCAAGTTTACAAATATGTTGAGGTATGTTCCTTATATTCATGAAGAGAAGGAAAAGGTACAAAGGTTTTTGAACGGTTTGCCTGTTGTGTACAAGGAGAAAATAGAGTTCGATAATCCAAAAACTATGGACGAAGCGGTGAAAAAATATAGATTATGCTACCAGCAGTTTAAAGGAAACAGTGAACATGGAAAAAGCTGGGTAAACAAGGGAGAATTCAAAGGAAAGAAACAGAAACCAGCGTACTTGAAGAACTTTGGTAGGGATCATCAGCGGAAGAAATTTAACAAACCAAAGGAAAGTCAAACTTCTCAGTCCCAAGTTGGTTCAAAACATATAGACAGAGATAATAAGATGGAAGGAACAATTAAAATACGGGAGCCTTTGAAATTTTGGGGTTGTGGAGAACCTCATCTATTGAGGGACTGTCCACACTGAAATATTTAGATGATTATGATAGATAGAGAAGCTACCACGATGAATGATATAACAATAAATATCCCCACTATCAGTGCAGCCTTGGATAATCGGCAAGCAAAACACCAGGCTACTATGGTTGAGATGGAAAGTAAGATTAATGACCAATATATTACGGTTTTAATTGATTCGGGTGCTTCTTTGAGTTACATTAGTCCACAAGTTGTAGAAAAATGCAATCTCAAAACTGAAAAATTTCAGCAGTCTTGGTTGTTCCAATTAGCCACTGGCACCAAGAAAAAAGTAACTCATAAATGACCTCAAACAACAATTAAGTTAAATGATTTTCAGACAGAAGTAAATTTAAACATTCTACCCTTAGGCTCATATGATTTTCTGATAGGAATGGATTGGTTAGAAAAAAGAAAGGCTATGATGAATTGTTGGGATAAAACTCTACATTGCTTAGATTACGAGGGGAGACTCTTTATACTCAAAGGAAAACCAAAACCAATCTCTATAAGACAAATATGAGCTCTGTAATTAAAAAGAACAGCTAGAAAAGGATATCAAGTATATGCTGTACATGTTGAAGAATTAGGACAGCAACCTGAAGGAAACTTGCTAGACACTTTTCCAGTGGTAAGAGAATTTAAGGATGTTTTTCCAGATGAGATTCCTCATTTTCCCCCCAAAAGAGATATTGACTTTTCAATCGATTTGGTGCTTGGATCAACACTCATTTCTAGAGCCCCTTATCAGATGAGCCCCCCTGAACTCATGGAGTTGAAAATGAAATTGCAAGAATTGTTGGATAAAGGTTATATCAGACCAAGTGTATCTCCTTGGGTAGCACCAGTGATGTTATTGAAAAATAAGGATGGAACCTTTAGGATGTGCATTAACTACCATCAACTGAATAAGTTGGCAATCAAGAAACAATACCCACTTCCCAGAATAGATGACCTCTTTGATCAGGTGAGAGGGGCTTCAATATTTTCTAAGATTGACCTGAGGAGTGGTTATAACCAACTCAGAATTGAGGAAGATATTAGTAAAACAACTTTTCAAACCAGGTATGGTCACTACAAGTTTGTAGTCCTACCTTTTGGTTTGATAAATGCCCCTACCACTTTTATGTGCTTAATGAACAACGTTCTGAACAAATACTTAGATAAATTTGTACTAGTGTTCATAGATGATACTCTAGTCTATTCAAAAAGTGTGGAAGAGCACAAAGTACACTTAAGGATAGTTTTGCAGAATTTGAAAGAAAATTAGCTATATGCCAAATTAAGTAAAAGTGAATTTTATAAATATAAGATTCAATATTTGGGGCATATCATATCTGAACAAGGACTGGATGTGGACCTTGAGAAAATAAAGACTATTAGAGAATGGCCAGTGCCAACTGATGTTTCAGCAGTGAGATCATTTATGGGAATTGTAGGATATTATCAAAGGTTTGTGGAAAGATTTTCTGCAATAGCATATCCCATAAATTCATTACAGAGAAAAGGCACCAAATTTGAGTGGATTGAAAAATGCCAAAAAAACTTTGAACAACTAAAATTAAAATTCACTACAGCCCCTATACTGAAGATTGCAGATCTTGACAAAGAGTTTGTTGTGTGTACTGATGCATGTAGAGAGGGATTAGGAGTGTTGTTGCAAGAAAATTTTGTTATTGCATATGAGTCCAGAAAATTTAAAACACATGAAGACAATTACAATGTATATGATCTGGAACTGGCTGTTGTAATTCATGTATTGAAGATGTGGCAACACTATCTTCTTTGAAAGAAAATTACATTGAGGACAGATCATATTAGTCTCAAGTATTTCTTTTCTCAAACCGATTTGAATGTTCGACAAGCCAGATGGCTATATTTTTTGAGTGAATTTGATATGGACATAAAACATATCAAATGGAAAGAAAACAAAATCGCTGATGTTTAAGCAGAAATGCTTGCCAAAACATAAGAAGCATATGGATTAGTGCTAGTTTTGACTTAGAAGAACTAGTTAAAAAGGTAGCAGATCAAGATCCAGACTACGAGAATCTACAAGTGAAATACTGAAAAAGAAAATGGCTAAATACATGCAAAAAAAGAAAGGGATGATCTGCTATAAAAATAGATTGTACATCTCCAATGTGGATTCTTTGAAAAAAGAAATCCTAGATGAATATCATAAACAGCCATATTCAGGACATCTTGGATATCAGGAAATGTTTACAGCCTTGAAAAAGAAAGTGCTTTGGCCAGGAATGAAAAAGGATGTAGCAAACTATTAAGCTAGGTGCACGGAATGTCAATTAGTCAAAGTTGAACATCAACATCCAGCTAGTTTTTTAAATCCCTTGCCAATTGCAGAATGGAAATGGGACACTATTTCTATAGATTTTATAACCCGGTTACCCAGAACCAAGTACCAGCATGACTCAGTGATGGTAGTGGTAGACACTTTAACAAAATCTGCACACTTTATACCTGTAAAATCTACTTTTGGGACAGCCCAAGTAGCAGATGTGTTCCTAACAGAAATAGTGAGGCTACACGGGGTCCCAAAGATGATTATTTCAGATAGAGATGCTAAGTTCACAGACGCCTTCTGGAAAGGTCTGTTTGGGGGCATGGGCACTAAACTAAACTTTAGTACTGCTTGTCACCCTCAGATGGATGGCCAAGCCGAGAGAACAAATCAGATTTTGGAGGATATGCTGAGAATGTACGTGATGGATAGGCCATCAAAATGGGAAGACTACTTGCATTTAGTCGAATTTTCTTATAACAACAACTATCAAACCTCCATAAAAGTGAGTCCATTTGAAGCACTGTACGGAAGAAAGTGCCGTACTCCTTTAAGTTGGAGCCAACCGAAAGATAAGCTCGTATTGGAGCCAAATACTTTACAAGAAATGGAAAGGATTGTCAAAAAAATATGGAGAAACATCAAGATAGCACAAGATCGACATAAAAACTATGCTGATAAGAAAAGAGTGCACCGAGATTTTAAAGTGGGTGATCATGTGTATTTGCGTATTAGACCCAAAAAGAGCACACTCTATGCTGGAAGTTGTGCAAAATTGGCTCTTAGATATTTCGGGCCTTTTGAGGTGTTAGAAAGGGTGGGACCTGTGGCTTATAAGCTGGCGTTACCGCCCCATGTTAAAGTTCATGATGTGTTTCATGTTTCGTTATTAAAAATATATGTACATGATGCTTCTCGCATTGTTGATTGGAATGTGATATAGGTGGAACCAGAAGGGGAGTTCCTTCCAGAGCCGCTTCAAATATTGGAGTGAGAAGAAATTGAATTAAGAAACTGAACAGTAGCAAGAGTAAAGGTGCAGTGGAAGAACTTTACTGCTAAAGAAGCTACCTGGGAAAGAGAAGCCGAGATGATGGAAAAATATCCATATCTATTTGCAAAAATAAACTCTAATAGTTACTTGTAAACACCGAGGATGGTGTTTGTTTTCAGAGGGGGAATATGTAACACCCCTAGTTTTATGTTTTCAAATTAGACATTTGAACTTCATTCCAAAGGGGAGTGGACCCCAATGGATAATTATGATGTGAATGTAATTAATTATTTAATTATGAAAAATAAATAAAATATTTCTGTGCATGTTGACCAAATGAGATTTTTCATATCACTTGTAAAATCCATGAGGAATGGAAAGAGGCTAAGACTTTCCCCAAAAATATTTCAAAAAGCCTTCAAAGAATTTATTTCTAATTTAGATTTTTGAGGAAAAATATAAATTTACGCAATGGTGTGGAGAGTAGTTGGGAAGAGGTAAAAAGTTGGAAAAGCAGAAAGTAGCTTTAAAGTCCCTAAATAAGGGAATCCTAGGCAAACAGGAATAAAAGCATCCTGTAATTCTGAATGCAGAATTAGAAATAGGCTTTGGGGAACATAAGCTTAAATAAGCTACTCAAGAACAGATTGGGGGATGATCTGTTCTTGGGGAGGATCTCAGCTCGGGGGTGAGTTCTGTGGATAAAAGAACTCTAAGGTTGGGAGGTCTAGTCTGCATAGAAGTGGTATGTACACATATTTTATAAATGATTAAATTTGATGTTGTTAGTCAAGATGAATAAATGATGTAGCTTCTATGTTGAATTTAGTTACTGTGTTATAATATTCCTTACATTTCATAGAATGAAATAGAAGAAATAAATCTCCTACCTTTATCTATAGTAGTAAGGAAAAATCCTAGGGAATACTATCAACCAGAATCTCTAAACCATTATTGGGTTTGAATCTGGAGATAGAAAAGAAAATGATTCCCTAGAATAACTAAAAGTGTAACTTTAATCTGCTTCTGTAAGGAAGAAATACTAGAACAGAAAGATATAGACTTTCTACATTCATATCTAATAGCAGTGATAAGAATATACTTTGCATATATACATGCCTATTAAAAGAGAAAATTAATTCAAAGTTCAGGTAAAGGTTTATGATTAATTTAACTGTAAATTTCATCAGAAGAAATTTAGAGTACTGTGAATAGGTATAAAAATATAATTCTTCTATATCATATGGTATCCTAGCCATGAAAAATATAAATTCTATTCAAAATAAAAATTAGCTGATAACTGTAAGGAAAAATACAAATTATGATATCAAATCATTGTGGAGTTCTCTTATCCGTAGCATTAAAATAAATTTTATTTATTGGAGTACACAGAAAAATGAAAGGTTATTCTAGGTGGTGAGCAAGGAAATGCATCCATAGAATTACCAAATAACTATTATAGAAATTTATTTTCTATTCTAAACCCCCTGGTAATGTTATTACCATGTAGAGTAAATACCTTTCATTCAAATAGCTAACAGAGAACCAGAAGAGAACCCATTTCCTTACATCAATTTCTGAGATATACCAGTGGTTTTATCTTAAATTTATTAAATAAACAGTAAAATACTCTATTTTTACAAAACCACAGGTGAAATTTATCATGGAAAATAATGGAAAAAAAAATAAGGTAAATATTATTCGTTTAAACGAAAATCTGCCGGACATATTCAGAAATTTCTTACAGTAGAATACTAGAAGAATGATTATTACGAATATTAAAAATGATCAAGAATATTTCTGAATAATTATATAAAAAGTCCAAATAAATTTGGCAGACTTGGGGAAACAATAAACAGTAGAAAATGAACCACTGACAAATGTTAAAAAATATCCTACTACCGAGTTTCTCGTTAACGAATCTCCCAAATTCTAGTTACCGTATTACAAATTACATTGAGTAAATCTTCCTGATAAAATTCTCAGGGTATTGCTCTCTAGAAATTCATGATAACTCTAGGAATATATTGTTTCATATAAGAATTAAAAAAGAGTCACTCATATCAACCTGTAACAAACGAGAAAAAAAGTGGTGTCAAGGGACTCCGAGGAATAATTTGAGGAGTCTTCAATGAGAAACAAAAGCCACCACGGAGTAGGAACTTACCTGCAAAATCAACTGAGACAAATGAGTATTGTTAAGGGTATTGACCAGTATATAAAAAAATGAGTTAACAGAGGCTAAGGGAAGTTGAACGAGAATGTACATACCCCATTAATTATAGCGTAAGAGTGAAATGCCTCTGTGGGAGGAAACGATGAGTTAGACAACCAGAAGGATGACTGTCAGTTAGAAATAGAAATAAAAATATGAATAAGAATTTTATTCAATGTAAAATCACCTTAGAAAACTCTTGCTAAGGACAAATGCAAGGAGGGCCGAGTAAACTCCATCGAAATTTATCATTGGTGTTGAACTACAACTTAAGAACAACACCTTCCAAGGATCAAATTCCTTGTGGAATGTGCATCTAAGATGCCCAAATTGCCAAGGAAGAACCCATGAAACGTATAAGCAATGAATGGAGTAACTCGTAAGAGATTGCTGAAATAAATCGTAAAACAAAAACATTTGATGTCTATTCTATGTAACGCCAAAATCAAAGGGTGAATAGAGCAGAAATCGTTGTAGGGAAAATAGAGTATACAACGCTTGACGCAGAATGATAGCAAAATCATTCTCGTCTGAATTTTAATAACATCACAGAATGAGTTCATAAAAGATGCAATTGATCTCGTACCTGAGATGAAAACACCTTTGTATAGAGGTTGAGCTCTGTTGACAAACGGTAGAACAAATGCACTGGAAAGAAGAATAGAATGTGAGCGTGGAAATTTTATGGTAAAATAAAAACCTAACTAATGTGTACATCTCACCGTCCACGTGTATGGATCTGGGAGTAGAGGTGTGGATTGAGACCTTTATATCTGGTATGAATTAAATGATACAAATGCAAACCATATAAATCGCATGGAATACATCCACACATTGATTATACAGGATGCGATCACATGTGAAAGTGACGGAATAACAATAAAAAATTCATCACTCAACTCGTTACCTCTTGTCACATAAATGAACTCGGAATCTTCACAGTACAAGTAAAATAAAACTCCATACGGAATTCATACATCGAGGTGTACAAACATGTCAATCATGGTGGTTTAACTAAAAACCACGATAACCTCAATTAAATGCAACTACACAAATATTGCTAGACGAGGATTCGATGTATTTAAAAGTCGGCTCTGATGGAAGCCATTATCTTATGGAGCACGTAAAGTTTAAGTCACTAAGAGTGAGAGGACTAACATATAGATACAATAGATCAGTTTGTGTACCACATACATATAAACTGAAATCTATAATATCGGTATAGAATTTACCATATGCTCACAAAGACGGTAAGGGTATAGTTATGTAAATACCAATCGAATCAAATGAAGTGTTGACCCTACGTCAATAGGAAGACGTTAGGGGTCTTTGTTAGGTCCCTCAATTACTAGTATAGTCCCTTATTGTTATTAGTGTAACACCCTTATTGTTATTATTGTACCCTTGTAATCCCCATTTTTTTTATTATCGTGCCCTTAAATTATTATTTTTAGGTCGGCTAGGATTACATTGTGGCCCACTAGGATTACATTATGGCCACATGGACTCCTATATATAGAAAGCAGGTTTTGTAAATTGTATCAACCAAGAATTGTTCATTTATGTAATGTATTGGAGGTTTCCCCCTCAAAGTGGCTTATTTCTAAGGCATTGATATCTCTTTTCTTCTATTTTTGGAGCTGGTTACACAAAATTTGGTATCAGAGCTTTGGATTCTATGGTTTCGCTGCTCCAAACAGGTCATCGTGGAATTTTCAGTATAAATTTTTTTCTACGCAGTCTCAGAAGCTAAAATTTTTAGCATCTAAAGCTGAAATCCAAAGGAAGATCATCTAAAAATTTCAGAGATATGATCTGTTGAAGTTAGGTCTTTTGTCAGGCTCCTAAACAGGTCATCGTGGATTGTTCGCTATAACTTGTTTTCTAAGAGGGTTCAGAATCTGAAATTTTTAGGGTGCAAAGCTAAAATCTTGAGGAAACACTTCGATCAAATTCAGAACTTGGTTCACAACATTTCTGGAGATATGATCTGTGGAATGTAGTGCTTTTTCAGGCTCCCGAATTTCATATCAAAGAGGTGATCGTGGGAAAATATCCATAACTCTCTCTCTGAGCATCGGATTGGAGTGCCGTAAAAATTGGTCACAAGTACACGGACTGTGGTTTATTGGCTATCAATTTCAGAGCTAAAGGATGAAACAGTGACATGAGGCAAGTCGTACAAGTTTTCTCTACTGAACCAGTCCATAATTAGGTCATTGTGGGAGATTGGACACAACTTTATCTTGGAGAATCCAAATTAGGTCAGACCTCTGGAATTCGAAAGAGAAATCAGAGGGCTACGTTGGTACTGAAATTAAAATATTGAAGTGCTACAATCACAGAGTTAATCCAATTTCAATATCGACCTCCTCAAAAGCAAGAAAAAGGTGTGTATTTTTTTTCCGAATTGCATAAGTCTTGTTTGAAGAATCAATTTGAATTGATTCCAAGGGAATTATCTCATCCATTTAAAGAAACTACAGTTGCTACTACATTTATGGATAGAATTCAAAAGCTACATGGAAGCCCAAGGGTTATTGTGAGCGACAGAGATCCCATTTTTACTGGAAAATTTTGGACGGAGTTATTTTCTTGTTTGGGTACTCAATTAGCTCATAGATCATCTTATCATCCTTAATTTGATGGTCAAATTGATATAGTAAATAAATTTTTGGAAGGATATCTTCGTATTTTTGTATTTGATGAACAAACACAATGGGTCAAGTGGTTACCTCTCGCTGAATGGTGGTATAACACTTCCTTCCATACTGCAGCAAAAATGACCCCATTTATGGCACTTTATGGATATCATCTAGCATCCATCACATCATCTTAAAGGGAAAATTCGAAGGTTCAAGAAATGGAAGATCACATTGAGCATCAGAAAGAAGTTCTCCAACTCTTAAAGGATAACCTGAATTTGGCACAAAATCAAATGAAACAACAGGCAGACCAACATCGCAGCGAGAGAAGTTTCCATGTAGGAGATTGGGTATTTTTACGACTACAACCATACAAACAAATGTCCCTCAAGCAAGCTAAGAAGGATAATAAATTATTGCCAAAGTACTATGGTCGTTACAAGGTGTTGCAAAAGATTGGTACTATGGCATACAAATTGGAGCTTCCTGCTTCTTCGCGAGTGCATCCAATTTTCCATGTTTCATGCTTAAAGAAGGTTATAGGTGAAAATATTCCAGTTCAAACAATATTTCCAGAACCTGATGAGGAAGGAAAAAACATATTGGAACCTGAAGCAGTCATGGAAACAAGAACTCAACAGCTACGAAATCGATCAATTTCAGATTATGTCATCAAGTGGAAGAACTTACCCACTGAAGATTCTACATGGGAGGATGAGAAGTTTATACAAAAGCACATAGAGCTACTCAAGCATTGAGGACAACACTTTTTTGAAGGATAGGGACATGTTATGTACCTATACTACTAGTATAGTCCCTTATTGTTATTAGTGTAAACCCCTTATTGTTATTATTGTACCCTTGTAACCCCCATTTTGTTATTATTGTGCCCTTAAATTATTATTGTTAGGTCGGCTAGGATTAAATTATGGCCACATGGACTCCTATATATATAAAGGAGTTTTTTTAAATTGTATCATCCAAGAATTGTTCATTTATGTAATGTAATGGAGGTTGCCCCCTCGAAGTGGCTTATTTCTAAGGCATTGATATCTCTTTCCTTCTATTTTTGGAGCTGGTTACACAACAGTCTGGTCCACGAATTTAATACCAATAATACATTCCTCAATGATAATGTATAATACATGGGAGTGACTCTAGCATCGTGTGACACATTACAAAGAATAAAACTCATATAATTGAAGTTAACTATTAAAATGTCATACCTATATGTATGGGTATCGAAATGGGACATTATTTCTATAGATTTTATAGCCGAGTTACTCAGAACCAAGTACCAGCATGACTCAGTGATGGTAGTGGTAGACACTTTAACAAAATCTGCATAGTTTATACCTATAAAATCTACTTTTTGGACAACCCAAGTAGAAGAGGTGTTCCTAGAAGAAATAGTGAGGCTACACGGGGTCCCAAAGATGATTATTTCAGATAGAGATGCTAAGTTCACAGCTGCCTTCTGGAAAGGGTTTTTTGGGGGCATGGGCACTAAAATGAATTTTAGTACTGCTTATCACCCTCAGACGAATGGCCAAACAGAGAGAAAAAATCAGATTTTGGAAGATATGCTAAGAATGTACGTGATGGATAGGCCATAAAAATGGGAAGACTACTTGCATTTAGTCGAATTTTTGTATAACAATAGCTATCAATCCTCCATCAAAATGAGTCCATTTGAAGCACTCTACGGAAGAAAGTGTCGTACTCCTTTAAGTTGGAACCAACCGGAAGATGAGCTCGTATTGGGGCCAGATACTTTACAAGAAATGGAAAGGATTGTAAAAAAAATACAGAGAAACATCAAGACAGCACAAGATCGAAAAAAAATATGCTGATAAGAAAAGAGTGCACCGAGTGTTTAAAGTGGGTGATCATGTGTATTTTCATATTATACCCAAAAAGAGCACACTCTATGCTGGAAGTTGTGCAAAATTGGCTCCTAGATATTTCGGGCCTTTTGAGGTGTTAGAAAGGGTGGGACCTGTGGCTTATAAGCTGGCCTTACCGCCCCAAGTTAAATTTCATGATGTGTTTTATGTTTCGTTATTAAAAAGATATGTACATGATGCTTCTCACATTGTTGATTCGAATGTGATACAGGTGGAACCAGAACGGGGGTTTCTTCCAGAGCCGCTTCAAATATTGGAGCGAGAAGAAATTGAAATAAGAAACCAAACAGTAGCAAGAGTAAAGGTGCAATGGAATCAGTTTACTGCTGAAGAAGCTACTTGGGAAAGAGAAGCCGAGATGGTGGAAAAATATCCATATCTATTTGCAAAAATGAACTCTGATAGTTAGTTGTAAACACCGAGGATGATGTTTGTTTTCAGAGGGGGAATATGTAACACCCCTAGTTTTATGTTTTCAAATTAGACATTTGAACTTCAGTCCATAGGGGAGTGGACCCCAATGGATAATTATGATGTGAATGTAATTAATTATTTAATTATGAAAAATAAATAAAATATTTCTGTGCATGTTGACCAAATGAGATTTTTGAGATCACTTGCCAAATCCATGAGGTATGGAAAGAGGCTAAGACTTTCCCCAAAAATCTTTCAAAAAGCCTTCAAAGAATTTATTTCTAATTTAGCTTTTTTAGGAAAAATCTAAATTTCCCCAATGATGTGGAGAGTAGTTGGGAAGAGGTAAAAACTGGAAAAGCATAAAGTAGCTTTAAAGCCCCTAAATAAAGGAAGCCTAGGAAAATAGGAATAAAAGCATCCTGTAATTCTGAATGCAGAATTAGAAACAGGCTTTGGGGAACATAAGCTTAAATAAGCTACTCCAGAACAGATCGGGGGATGATCTGTTCTTGGGGAGGATCTCAGCTCGGGGGTGAGTTCTGTGGATAAAAGAACTCTAAGGTTGGGAGGTTTGGTCTGCATAGAAGTGGTATGTACACAGATTTTATGAATGATTAAATTTGATGTTGTTAGTGAAGATGAATAAATGATGTAGCTGTTATGTTGAATTTAGTTACTGTGTTATAATCTTCCTTACATTTCATAGAATGAAATAGAAGAAATAAATCTTCTACCTTTCTGTATAGTAGTAAGGAAAAATCCTAGGGAATAATATCAACCAGAATCTGTAAACCATTATTGGGTTTAAATCTGTAGATAGAAAAGAAAATGATTCCCTAGAATAACTAAAAGTGTAACTTTAATCTGCTTCTGTAAGGAAGAAATACTAGAATAGAAAAATATAGATTTTCTACATTCATATCTAATAATAGTGATAAGAATATACTTTGCATATATACATGCCTATTAAAAGAGAAAATTAATTCAAAGTCCAGGTAAAGGTTTATGATTAATAAAACTATAAATTTCATTAGAATAAATTTCGAGTACTTTGAATAGGTAAAAAAATATAATTCTTCTGTATCATATGATATGCTGGCCATGAAAAATATAAATTCTATTCAGAATAAAAATTAGCTGATAACTATAAGGAAACATACAAATTATGATATCAAATCATTGTGGAGTTCTCTTATCTGTAGCATTAAAAATAAATTTTATTTATTGGAGTACATAGAAAAATGAAAGGTTATTCTAGGTGGTGAGCAAGGAAATGCATCCATAGAATTACCAAATAACTATTATAGAAATTTATTTGCTATTATAAACCCCCTGGTAAAGTTATTACTATGTATAGTAAATACCTTTCATTCAAATAGCTAACAGAGAACCAGAAGAGAACCCATTTCCTTACATCAATAACTGAGATATATCATTGGGCTTATCTTAAATTTATTAAATAAATAGTAAAATACACTGTTTTTACGAAACCACAGGTGAACTTTATCCTAGAAAATAATGGAAGAAAAAATAAGGTAAATATTATTAGTTTAAACGAAACTTTGTCGGACATATTCAAAAATTTCTTAGAGTAGAATACTAGAAGAATGATTATTACGAATATTAAAAATGATCAAGAATATTTCTGAATAAATATATAAAAAGTCCAAAGAAATTTGGCAGACTTGGGGAAACAATTAACAGTAGAAAATGAACCACTGACGAATGTTAACAAATATCCTGGTGCCGAGATTCGCGTTAACGAATCTCCCATATTCTAGTTACCATATTACAAATTACATTGAGTAAATCTTCATGATAAAATTCTCAGGGTATTTCTCTCCAGCAATTCATGAGAACTCTAGGAATATATTGTTTCATATAAGAATTTAAAAAGAGTCACTCATATAGACCTGTAACAAACGAGAATAAAAGTGGTGTCAAGGGACTCCAGGGAACAATTTTAGGAGTCTTCAAAGAGAAAACAAAGTCACCACGGAGTAGGAACTTACCTGCAAAATCAACTGAGGAAAATGAGTATTGAGAAGGGTATTGACCAGTATATAAATGAATGAGTTAATAGAGGCTAAGGGAAGTTGAACGAGAATTTACATACCCCATAAATTATAGCGTAAGAGTGAAACACCTCTGTGGGAGGAAACGATGAGTTGGACAACTAGAAGGATGACTGTCAGTTAGAAATAGAAATAAAAATATGAATAAGAATTTTATTCAATGTAAAATTTCCTGAGAAATCTCCTGCTAAGGACAAATTCAAGGAGGGACGAGTAAGCTCCATTGAAATTTATCATTGGTTTTGAACTACATCTTAAGAATGACACCTTCCAAGGATCAAATTCCTTGTGGAATGTGCATCTAAGACATCCAACTTGCCAAGGAAGAACCCATGAAACATATAAGCAATGAATGGAATAATTAGTAAGAGATTCGCGAAATAAATCCTAAAACAAAAACAACACAAAAACATTTGATGCCTATGCTATGTAACGCTAGAATCAAAGGGTGAATAGAGTGGAAATTGTTGTAGGGAAACTAGATAGTATACAACGCTTGACGCAGAAAGATAGAAAAATCATTCTCGTCTGAATTTGAATAACATCAAGGAATGAGTTCATAAAACAAGCAATTGATTTCGTACCTGAGATGAAAACACCTTTGTATAGAGGTTTAGCTCTGTGGAAAAATGGTAGAAAAAATGCACTGGAAAGAAGAATAGAACGTGAGCGTGGAACTTTTATGGTAAAACAAAGACCTAACTAGTGTGTACATCCCACCGTCCACTTGTATGGATCTGGGAGTAGAGGTGTGGATCGAGACCTCTATCTCTGGTATGAATAAAATGATACAAATTCCAACCATATAAATCGTACGAAACAGATCCACACATTGATTATACAGGATGTGATCACATGGGAAAGCGACATAAGAACAATAAAAAATTCATCACTCAACTCGTTACCTCTTGTCACATAAATGAACTCGGAATCTTCACAGTACGAGTAAAATAAAACTCCATACGAAAGTCATACATCGAGGTGTACAAACACGTCAATCATGGTGGTTTAAGCAAAAACCACGATAACCTCAATTAAATGCAACTGCACAAATATTCCTAGATGAGGATTCGATGTATTTAAAAGTCGGCTCTGATGGAAGCCATTATCTTATGGAGCACGTAAAGTTCAAGTCATTAAGAGTGAGAGGAATAACATATAGATGCAATAGATCAATTTGTGTAGCTAATACATATAAATTGAAATCTTTAATACCGATATAGAATTTACCATATGCTCACAAAGAAGGTAAGGGTATAGTTATGTAAATACCAATCGAATCAAATGAAGTGTTGACCCTACTTCAATAGGAATACGTTAAGGGTTTGTCTTAGGTCCCTATATTAATATTATAGTCCTTTATTTTTATTAGTGTAACCCCCTTATTGTTATTATTGTACCCTTGTAACCCCCATTTTGTTATTATCGTGCCCTTAAATTATTATTGTTAGGTCGGCTAGGATTACATTGTGGCCCACTAGGATTACATTATGGCCACATGGACTCCTATATATAGAAAGGAGGTTATGTAAATTGCATCATCCAAGAATTGTTCATTTATGTAATGTATTTGAGGTTTCCCCTCGAAGTGGCTTATTTATAAGGCATTGATATCTCTTTTCTTCTATTTTTGGAGCTGGTTACACAACATTTGGTATCAGAGCTTTGGATTCTAGGGTTTCGCTGCTCCAAGCAGGTCATCGTGGAATTTTCACTATAACTTATTCTCTACGAATTTTCAAAAGCTGAAATGTTTAGGGTGCGAAGCTGAAATCCCAAGGAAGATCTTCTAAAAATTTCAGAGCTTGGTTCGCAATATTGTCTGAGATATGATCTGTTGAAGTTAGGTCTTTTTTCAGGCTCCTAAACAGGTCATTATGGAATTTTTGCTATAACTTGTTTTCTGCGAAGGTTCAAAATATGAAATTTTTAGGGTACGAAGCCAAAATCTTGAGGAAACACATCAAAAAATTTCAGACGTTGGTTCGCAATATTTTCGGAGATATGATCTGTGGAATGTAGTGGCTTTTCAGGCTCCCGAATTTCATATCAAAGAGGTGATCGTGGGAAAATATTAATAAATCTCTCTCTGAGCATCGGATTGGAGTTCCATAAGAAGTGGTCACAAGTACACGAATTGTAGCTTCTTGGCTAGAAATTTCAGAGATGAAGGATGAAACAGTGACACGTGGCAAGTCGTACAAGTTTTCTCTACTGAGCCAGTCCATAATTAAGTCATTGTGGGAGATTGGACACAACTTTGTCTTGGAGAATCCAAATTAGGTCAGACCTGTGGCATTCAAAAGAGAACTCAGAGGGCTACATCTGTACCAAAATTAAAATATTTAAGTGCTACAATCACAAAGTTAATCCAATTTCAATATCGACCTCCTCAAAAGCAAGAAAAAAGTGTGTATTTTTTTCCGAATTGCATAAGTCTTGTTTGACGAATAAATTTGACTTGATTCCAAGGGAATTATCTCATCCATTTAAAGAAAGTACAGTTTCTACTACATTTATGGACAGAATTCAAACGCTACATGGAAGCCCAAGGGTTATTGTGAGCGGCAGAGATCCCATTTTTACTGGAAAATTTTGGATGGAGTTATTTTCTTGTTTGGGTACTCAATTGGCTCATAGATCATCTTATCATCCTCAATCTGATGGTCAAACTGAGATAGTAAATAAATGTTTGGAAGGATATCTTCTTTTTTTTGTATCTAATAAACAAACACAATGGGTCAAGTTGTTACCTCTCGCTGAATGGTGGTATAACACTTCCTTCCATATTGCAGCAAAAATGACCCCATTTATGGCACTTTATGGATATCATCCACCATCCATCACATCATCTTTAAGGGAAAATTAAAAGGTTCAAGCAGTGGGAGATGACATCGAGCATCAGAAAGAAGTTCTCCAACTCTTAAAGGATAACTTGAATTTGGCACAAAATCGAATGAAACAAGAGGCAGATCAACATTGCAGCGAGAGAAGTTTTGATGTAGGAGATTGGGTATTTTTACGGCTACAACCATACAAACAAATGTCCCTCAAGCAAGCTAAGAAGGATAAAAAATTATCGCCAAAGTAATATGGTTGTTACAAGGTGTTGCAAAATATTGGTACTATGGCATACAAATTGGAGCTCCCTGCTTCTTCACGACTGCACCCAATTTTCCATGTCTCATGCTTAAAAAAGGTTATAGGTGAAAATCTTCCAGTTCAAACAATATTTCCAAAACTTGATGAGGAAGAAAAAATCATATTGGAACCTGAAGCGGTCATGGAAACAAGAACTCGACAGCTACGGAATCGATCAATTTCAGAGTATCTCATCAAGTGGAAGAACTTACCCACTGAGGATTCTACATGGGAGGATGAGAAGTTTATAAAGAAGCACCTAGAGCTACTCAAGCGTTGAGGACAACACTTTTTTGAAGGATAGGGGCATGTTAGGTACCTATACTACTAGTATAGTCCCTTATTGTTATTAGTGTAACCCCCTTATTGTTATTTTTGTACCCTTGTAACCCCCATTTTGTTATTATTGTTCCCTTAAATTATTATTGTTAGGTCGGCTAGGATTACATTATGGCCCACTAGGATTACATTATGGCCACATGGACTCCTATATATAGAAATGAGGTTTTGTAAATTGTATCATCCAAGAATTGTTCATTTATGTACTTTATTGGAGGCTTCCCCCTCGAAGTGGCTTATTTCTAAGGCGTTGATATCTCTTTTTTTCTATTTTCGGAGCTGGTTACACAACACTCTTGTCCATGAAATTAATACCAATAATACATTCCTCAATGATAACGTATAATACATGGGAGTGACTCTAGCATCGTGCGACACATTACAAAGAATACAACTCGTATCATTGAAGTTAACTATTAAAATTCCATACCTATATGTATGGGTATGGAAATGGGACACTGTTTCTATAGATTTTATAACTGGGTTACCCAGAACCAAGTACCAGCATGACTCAGTGATGGTAGTGGTAGACACTTTAACAAAAGCTGGACACTTTATACCTGTAAAATCTACTTTTGGGACAGCCCAAGTAGCAGATGTGTTCCTAAAAGAAATAGTGAGACTACATGGGGTCCCAAAGATGATTATTTCAGATAGAGATGCGAATTTCACAGCCTCCTTCTGGAAATGTCTATTTGGGGGCATGCGCACTAAAACGAATCATAGTACTACTTATCACCCTCAGACGGATGGCCAAACAGAGAGAACAAATCAGATTTTGAAGGATATACTGAGAATGTACATGATGGATAGGCCATCAAAATGGGAAGACTAATTGCATTTAGTCGAATTTGCTTATAACAATAGCTATCAATCCTCCATCAAAATGAGTCCATTTGAAGCAGTCTATGGAAGAAAGTGTCGTACTCCTTTAAGTTGGAGCCAATTGGAATATAAGCTCGTATTGGGGCCAGATAATTTACAAGAAATGGAAAGGATTGTCAAACAAATACAAAGAAACATCAAGATAGCACAAGATCGACCCAAAAAGAACTCAGAGGGCTACATCTGTACCAAAATTAAAATATTTAAGTGCTACAATCACAGAGTTAATCCAATTTCAATATCGACCACCTCAAAAGCAAGAAAAAGGTGTGTATTCTTTTTCCGAATTGCATAAGTCTTGTTTGAAGAATCAATTTGAATTGATTCCAAGGGCATTATCTCATCCATTTAAAGCAAGTAGAGTTGCTACTACATTTATGGATACAATTCAAAAGCTACATGGAAGCCCAAGGGTTATTGTGAGCGACAAAGATCCCATTTTTATTGGAAATTTTTGGACGGAGTTATTTTCTTGTTTGGGTACTCTATTAGCTCATACCTCATCTTATCATCCTCAATCTGATGGAAAAATTGAGATAGTAAATAAATGTTTGGAAGGATATCTTCGCTGTTTTGTATCTGATAAACAAACACAATGGGTCAAGTGGTTACCTCTCGATGAATGGTGGTATAACACTTCCTTCCATACTGCAGCAAAAATGACCCCATTTATGGCACTTTATGGATATCATCCACCATCCATCACATCATCTTTAAGGGAAAATTCGAAGGTTCAAGCAGTGGAAGATCACATTGAGCATTAGAAAGAGGTTCTCCAAATCTTAAAGGATAACCTGAATTTGGCACAAAATCAAATGAAACAACATGCAGATCAACATTGTAGCGAGAGAAGTTTTGATGTAGGAGATTGGGTATTTTTACAGCTACAACCATACAAACAAATGTCCCTTAAGCAATCTAAGAAGGATAATAAATTATCGCCAAAGTACTATGGTCGTTACAAGGTGTTGCAAAATATTGGTACTATGGCATACAAATTGGAGCTTCCTGCTTCTTCGCGAGTGCATCCAATTTTCCATGTTTCATGCTTAAAGAAGGTTATAGCTGAAAACCTTCCAGTTCAAACAATATTGCCAGAACTTGATGAGGAAGGAAAAATCATATTGGAACCTAAAGCGGTCACGAAAACAAGAACTCGACAGCTATGAAATCGATCAATTTCAGAGTATCTCATCAAGTGGAAGAACTTACCCACTAAAGATTCTACATGGGAGGATGAGCAATTTATACAGAAGCACCCAAAGCTACTCAAGCGTTAAGGACAACACTTTTTTGAAGGATAGGGGCATGTTAGGTCCCTATACTACAAGTATAGTCCCTGATTGTTATTAGTGTAACCCCCTTATTGTTATTATTGTTCCCTTGTAACCCACATTTTGTTATTATTGTGCCCTTAAATTATTATTTTTAGGTCGGCTATGATTACATTGTGGCCCACTAGGATTACATTATGGCCACATGGACTCCTATATATAGAAAGGAGGTTTTGTAAATTGTATCATCCAAGAATTGTTCATTTATGTAATGAGTGGAGGTTGCCCCCTCGAAGTGGCTTATTTCTAAGGCGTTGATATCTCTTTTCTTCTATTTTTGGAGCTGGTTACACAACAGTCTGGTCCACGAAATTAATACCAATAATACATTCCTCAATGATAACGTATAATACATGGGAGTGAATCTAGCATCGTGCGACACATTACAAAGAATACAACTCGTATCATTCAAGTTAACTATTAAAATTCCATACCTATATGTATGGGTACATTCTACTACTTATGGTATAAGTTACCATTGTTAAATATAAAGATGGAACGCACATTATATGTTATAAATTTAATGAAGGGTGAGGGTCAATGTTAGAAATAGAATGACACGTATACCAAAGAGAGATTAAATAGGTTGATATAAATGTTGAAGAGGATACAAATCATTGCTAGGTGTAATGATATATATATATATATATATATATATATATATATATATATATATATATGGAAGAAGTAGAGGAGAGAACCATCAAAGTGATCACTGGTCGTAAAAGTATAGCTCAAAGTAAGTGAATATTTAATTGTGGAAAATTAATGTATATGCAGAATTGTATACCTTTGTTAAAATGGTATATAAGCTTACTGTAAGTGGAATTACAACCTAGAAAAATAAAAATGAGATCATTATTGTTACAAGAGGAAAATAAATAAATAAATTTTAGGAGAGACATTACATCTCCTCTTCATCCAAATGACTGAAATCTAATGTCTTCAATAATTAGGCTCGTGGGAAACCTAAATACATTAAGCTTCTTGTTCAGATCCAGAAATTCTTTAATGAAAAACTTTATATAGTGCTAGAAACTTGTTCTTCAAATTAGATGAACAAAATAATTTAACACACACTTCAGCATTTTCAAGACTTGATTCAATCCCATTTTCAATAGGATGATCGTAGTTGTCTTGTTCTTCTTGGTTATCATATTGCAATATTGCTAGAGTGGTGTGGAAGTCTTTTCAATGTGTCTTATGGTATGATAATATCATTTTATTTGTTGGAACATGGAGCTCCATTTCTCATAGTCATTTTGTGCCCAATGCCAAAAGAAGGCATCCAATCATCCTGGAAAGGAGGCAATTTATCCTGTTCTCAATCCATTAAACGAACTTCTTGCCTCATCCTTGAGGCTAAGCATAAGGTGCAAAAAATTCAAAGGGGTGAAAGCCTTGGAGATGATTTAAAAAACCCTTCAACATTTTCAAGACTTGATTCAATCCCATTTTCAATAGGATGATTGTAGTTGTATTGTTCTTCTTGGTTATCATAATGCAATATTGCTAGAGTGGTGTAGAAGTCCTTTCAGTGTGTCTTATGGTATCATAATATCATTTTATTTGTTGGAACACGGAGCTCCATTTATCATAGTCATTTTGTGCCCAATGCAAAAAGAAGGCATCCAATTATCCCTAAGAAGAGGAAATTTATCCTCTTCTCAATCCATTAAACCAACTTCGCGCCTCATCCTTGAGGCTAAGCATAAGGTGAAAAAAATTCAAAGGGGTGAAAACCTCGGTAACTTACATTCTTCCATTACAACCATTGTATTTTCCAGAATTATTTTAAGTTCTTCAAATAGTAACTGGATGTCACACCATATTACTTGTAACTGAGTGTCCCACGATACTACTTGAAACTAGTTTCCTTTTCTTTGATTAGTGCTCATGCCCTTGGAAATCCTACCATTGCTCCTACAAATTTCTCTTGTCGGTTGTTGTTGGGTAAACATATGCATAAATCCTAGAAATTATATCATCAATCTTGGTTCTCGTAAGCTTCAATATGTAATCATAGGAAATTAAATAGCATAGCCTATTCTGGCCTATGCTAAAACCTAATTCCAGAAAACTATCCTTAAACACAAATAGCAGGAAATGAACACTAAGCATGTATGAAATGAAGGAAAACAATTTGTTGTAGATTCCATAAAGATGTCTTATGCACTAGATTTCTCGGTGCAGCGTTCTGGGCATGGGATCAAATGAATCCGGCCCCTGCCTTGTTTTGTGCAATGCATATTACACATTTCTGCCACTCCTGTTTCTCCTCATGCGTAGTTTCTGTCATCAATTCTATCTATATTGATATATGTCCCAATCAACTAGTTTTGAGTTCTATTCCTAGTCATTGCCTTCTAATCACTCTCTATCTCATAGTATTTGAAATATTTGTTTGTAACTAGGTCCTACACACATCCATTTGTTATGGATATAGTATCTTCCAACTCACTTTAGACTTTTCCCTGTGCTTGATGCCATATAGTTTTTTTAGTCCCGAATAATAAAACTCTTGATTTCTCATTAACACCAAAAAAAAACTAGCAAGGAGAACATCTAGAGATCATAGACCTTAACCAGTAGTAAGTAGTATGTTTGCTCACTATGTAGCATAAATCGATCTCCACCTTGGAGTTGCTATACATGGTGAAATATATGATACAAAGCTATTTATGAATTATTTCAGTGCTTAATTAATGTTTCAGTTTACTACTTTTGTGCATTGACTATTGGTCATAATTATGTCTAAGACTTTCTTCTTAGACCAGACATCAAAAAAAGTTAATGTTTCACTTTACTGCTTCTGTGCATTGACTATTAGTCATAATTATGTCTATTTTTTCATTAATATCAGAAAAAAACTAGCAAGGAGAACATCTAGATCTCACCTTTGAAGGTCCTTGACCTTCATCCTTCAACCTTTGGTTTTTGATCCTTCAACCTTTGGCTGTTGATTATGGGTTCCACCCTTCCTTATCTTCAACCTTTGGTTGCCTCATCACCCCACCCTCAACCCAAAACCCCAAGTCCATAACAAACCTAACCCAAACAAACTACCTTCGGTCATATCAATTATAGTATCGGTACAAACCACCACAGCCCTCAACTGCAAGGACCTTCCACGATACATCAATATCCCTCAATAGGGATGACTTCAGAATTGGCCATTGACATTTACCTCTTGTCCTCATCACATCGTAGCAATGACCATTGCTCATGCTTGTGCTTCTATTTCTTGACCTTGTCTTGCAAAAATGCTAAACTGTTGCACCGATTTTGGTAACATACCTATATCTGGCATTTGACCAATATTTCTATATAATATTTTCTCATTTTTTCTATTATAAGAAGTTTTTACTTGACTCTAGTCATGACAATTTTTGTAATTAAATGCCATGGTTTCATAACTTGCTTTCTTGTCTCAAGAAAAATTATTAAAACTAGCTCAGTTCTCTCCAGAATTGTCCATTGACATTTACCTCTGGTCCTCATTTGTAATGTACCTCTATTACCACAACAATTTTTGTTTTTGTTTTTTGTTAACAGTTTATACCCTAGAATGTATTAATTAAACTTATGCATTGAATCCGGTTAAGATCCTCATGTTAAGGTTAAATTGTCTTTCCCCAACTCTACACTTGGCTGTGGCCATATAATATATATATATATATATATATATCCCTAAATTATGCCCCATGACATAATTTCCCACATAGGTTAAATGCCAATTCCATAGAACTTATATATATATATATATGTCACAATATATATTTTTGATTTATATGCATCGAGGAGGCTCCTCCCATACCACGCTCTCATCAAAGGATTTGCGTAGGCCTTAATCATGGTAGTGACGAAACCTTGGAATATGCATAATAAAATACGATGGGTTTAGATGTATATATCATATGGGTATATCGAAGGGTCTAATGAAATGCAACCATACCTAACCGAGATCAATTACTATTGAACCATAATTTCACACAGATGTTATTTCAAATTGCAACCATATAAAATTTCATATGTTTCGTTCTGAACTCTGCTCGAGATTTCGAGGCATCATTGCGCTCTGCGTACGTTGATTTGGCCCGATCTTTGACATTTAAGTCTGGTGTACCAACTGGTTATAGGCGGTGCCACCTCGGATTTACTTCACATGACTTGTTCGTTTGAAACGACGCTATTCACTATTCGAGGCTATGGTTTATTAACTGATGTCGTAGTACTCTACCTACCTCTGAACTTAATTGTACCCATCCCACCGATTTGTTCATCCCCATGACAATCGTTATGATGAGGACAAGTGTATGGCGCATGGCGGTTTAGGGTTTATAGACCTGGATTCCGGTTGATATTTAATTCACCCATGGCTTAACTGTGTTCTTTTCTCTCGTTCCTAACGAGTATCGCGGCCATCCCATAGCTTGGTACATCATGGTCACATTTTATTTGCAGAGAGGGTTTTTCCTTTCTCGTATCCTTCCTACGCCATGTTCTGCCTATTGAGTTCAAGTGTCTCAGTTGATCGAAACTCGACTGTGGTACCTTTGGACCTTTCACGTGAGTAATATGTTGTTTGGGGTTTTTGTTTTTAGTTTGATAACCACAACTGTAATCATATTTACATACTAAATCGTCTCCAAACTTTTCACCACGCGTTTATTACGTTGGCTAAGGAATTCTTACGACTCAACCAATTTTGTTTGCAAAGCACAAACTGCCTGGCTCAGGTTTCTCGTGCCCGGGCGTTCAGAGAGTTTCTTGCTTCCAAATCTTCAACACTGTGTAATGGTTTCTCGTCCCATCGTCTCTAGTCACGCATTTTTTTGTTTTGTTGCGTGCCCCGGGCGGTAGCCTTCCAGTTTATGGGGTTCGCAATAGCAATACCTGACCTATTTTACATCAGTACTCATTGTTTGGAATTTCTATATGTATTTGACTCTTACTGTCTTCGCATTCTTGGGAGTTTCTAACACCTCTCATCGGTTATGTGCAGGAGTTAGATCCCATTCGCTGAGGTGAAGTTTTCGTTCCCTATGTATAAACTAGTTTCTGCAACGCGGGTTTCTCGCACAGTTTGTCTCACGTACTAATTTTCACTTCTCCTCATACCTACAGGTCGGTATTCATAGCATTCTACTATTGCGATCGCTTCCAGATGAATGCTTGATGGAAAAACAACGATTCCTGAAATTTTTATGCTGGAACGATGCCATCGTTGCTCGCTATAGATTTTTGATTTCGTTAATTTGCAGACATATAATGGATAAACTTTAATGCAAACTTGTATTGAGAACTGTGTTTATTGCCGTCTGCGTTTTTAGTACTGTTGAGTTTTATTCGACATTTATGCCGAGACTCTTTCAACATCTACTGCTAGTTTTTAACCTTGGACAGTGAATATAAAGGGCGGATTTATAATATATGTCTATTATATATTCTCGTCACTGCGTTTTTTTGATTGAATTCTTGGCATACGATATTTGTTTCGTTTTGATGCAGATGTACTATGATAGGAAATGTGGAAAGCCTTGATTTATTTATCGCTTTCCATTCTAGACTCGTTTTATTTCTATAATGTTTTCTTCTGTTGATATGATATACGAACTTCCCGTATTTCCAGAAGGTCTGTAGAGTTAATACAGTTCAATATCTACTGTATGCTTGCGGTTGTGATTTTCGTATGGAAAATGATATAATGTATGTCAGCCTCTGGGTATATTTACCTGGTCTCTTACTGTGTTTACTTCTGTGTTGCTATCATAAATTTATCACATGTATTCATAATAATACACCGAAATTGATGCATGTAATATTCAATAATGTTTTATAGTTGCGTAATAAAAACTGGTCATATTAATCTTTTAATCTCCGGTATAACCAGAATTTTAGATGACAGGCACATACCCCCTGGGGTGTATAATTTCTGCCTTACAACACATGTATGCACTATATTTCTGAACTGAATAAGTTTTCCACGGATTTCCTTACAGCTTTAGTAACAAGAATTTGAGTACTTTGTATTATGGCTATATTCTTCCATGTATTTACAAAATGTTTATTTGTACAACCATGATCTATTTTAAATATATCCATGATGAATTTTCTGAATTTATCTCCATTGGAGAATCTGTTCAGGGTGTTTCAGTAGCACTAATTTGTACAGACAGTAACATTGGTTTGTTTCTATAATTGTTTTTCTGAGAATCTGGAGTATTCCATTCTAATAATTACTTAAGTTTTTATAATTGTGTTTCTTGAATCCCCCTGGGATATTTCTTTTGTACAGTATCTCCAGATTTAGACCCAGGATGGGTTTAGACATTCTGGTGGATGCTATCCCAGGCTATTGTTCTTACTACCATACAGAAGGTAGAAGAGTTGCTTCTGCTATTTACTTCTGTTAAAAGTAAGAACACTACAGACTCCAATAATTTCTCCTTTCTCTGCCATTTGGGTTGAAGAACCCATTCCTACTGTCCCTCTCTTACTTATTGAAGCAGATTAAAGTTACAAATAAAATTCCTCTTACCATAATTACCATTACTCATAATAAAGACTGATAGGCCAGAATTCACTATAATTGAATTTCTTATCTACCCTTACCCAACATACAACATTTACACTTCTAATATAAAGTAGTTATTTATATGTAGCCAATTCATACTGCAGAAGTAAAATTTCTGGGTGATTTTAAATACATACCACTCATGCAGAAGACCAACCTCCCAACCGTAGAGTTCTATTTCTCTCCCATAACTCACCCCCGAGGTGAGACCACCTCCACCACTGGGTGAAAACTCTTACGATGCTGTTTGAGTAGCTTATTTAAGCTAATAATTTCCCCAAACTTTGTTTCTAATTCTCGTCCGGAAGTCTTCGGGTACTTTTTTCTTTTCTGTTCGCACTGAGCTTCACATTTTGGGATTACACAAAATGCAAATTTAGCCATTTCCTTCAACTTTTCCGACTTTTTGCCTCTTCCCAACTACTTTCTTCATCATTGGGGAAATTTAGATTTTTCCTCCAAATCTAAATTAGCATTAATTCCTTCCAATGATTTTTGAAGGATTTTGGGGAATAATTGCCTTATCCATCCTCATGGACTTAGCAAGTGATCTCAATTCTCATTTTTGGTCAACATGCATACTAGTACTTTATTCATTTCTTCAAATTGAATATTAAATTACATTCACAATTCATTTATCCTTTGGGGTCCACTCCCCTTAGGATTTAAGTTCAATGTCTAACTTTGAAGTTTTCAACACATACTTTGGGGGTGTACATATTTACTAAAAATAAACACAGTCCTCGGTGTTGTTATTTAACTACTAGAGTTGATTTCTTAAACAAAAATGGATATCTCTCCATCATTTCAGCTTCTCTTTCCCAAGTAGCTTCTTCAGCAGTAAAGTGCTTCCACTGCACTTTTACTCTGGCTACTGTTCTGTTTCGCAATTCAATTTCTTCCCGCTGCAATATTTGAAGCGGTTCTGGCAGAAATTCCCCTTCTGGTTCCACCTGTACAACATTCCAATCAACTATGTGAGAAGCATCATGCACATATCTTTTTAATAATGAAACATGAAACACATCATGAACTCTAACATGGCGTGGTAAGGCCAGTTTGTATGCCACTGGTCCCACCCTTTATAAGACTTCAAAAGGACCACAATATCTAGGAGCCAATTTGGCACAACTTCCAGCATAAAGTGTGCTCTTTTTGGGTTTAATACGCAAATACACATGATCTCCCACTTTGAATCCGTGATGCACTCTTTTCTTATCAGCATAGATTTTCTGGCGATCTTGTGCGGTCTTAATGTTTCTTTGTATCTGTTTTACAATTTTCTCCATCTCTTGTAATGCATCAGGTCCCAACATTAGTTTATCCTCTGGTTGACTCCAGCTCAAAGGAGTACGACACTTCCTTCCATACAGTGCCTCAAACGGACTCATTTTGATAGAGGATTGGTAGCTGTTATTATAGGCAAATTCAGCTAAGTGAAAATACTCTTCCCACTTTGATGGTCTGTCCAGCACATACATTCTCAACATATCCTCCAAAATTTGATTAGTTCTTTCTGTTTGCCCATCGGTCTGAGGGTGATAGGCCGTACTAAAATTCAACTTGGTACCCATCCCTCCAAACAATCCTTTCCAAAATGCGGCTGTAAAATTAACATCTCGGTCTGATACAATTACTTTGGGAACCCCATGAAGCCTTACTACCTCCTTCAGAAACACATTCGCTACTTGAGCTGTCCCAAAGGTAGATCTCACTGGTATAAAGTGGGCAACTTTTGTGAGAGTGTCTACCACTACCATTACAGAATCATGTTGATATTTGGTTTTGGGTAACCCTGTTATAAATTCCATGGAAACTATGTCCCATTTCCATTCTGCTATTGGCAAAGGGTTCAAAAGACCTGCTGGATGTTGATGTTCAACTTTGACTAGTTGACATTCCATGCACTTACTTAAATATTCTGCCACATCTTTCTTCATTCCTGGCCAGAACAATTTCTTTTTCAGGGCTGTTAACATTTTCTGATATCCTGGATGTCCTGCATATGGTTGTTTGTGATATTCATCCAAAATTTCTCTTTTTAAGGACTCTACATTTGGAATATACAACCTGTTTTTATAATATAGAAGCCCTTTTTGGTTTTGAGTGAAATCAGTTTTCTCCTTTTTCTGTAGTTTCACCGAGAGTGTTTCATAGTTTGGATCTTGATTTGCTGCTTTTCTCACCAATTCTTCTACTTCGATCTGCGCACTACTTCCAAGGCTGTTTATATTCTGGCAAGCATTCCTGCTTAATGCATCAGCAACTTTATTCTCTTTTCCCTTGATATGTTTTATGTCCATATCAAATTCACTTAAAAAGGACAACCATCTGGCTTGCCTTGCATTCAGATTAGTTTGGGAAAAGAAGTATTTGAGACTAATGTGATCGGTCATTAAGGTAAACTTTTTCCCAAGAAGATAGTGCCGCCACATTTTTAAAGCATGGATAACAGCTGCTAATTCCAAATCATAGGCACTATAATTATGTTCATGTATTTTCAATTTTTGAGATTCATAGGCAATAATGGAGTTTTCCTGCAACAGGACTCCTCCCAACCCCTCTCTGCAAGCATCGGTACACACCACAATTTCCTTATCAGGATCTGCAATCTTTAGTATAGGGGCTGAAGTAAGTTTTTGTTTTAATTGTGCGAAGCTGTTTTGACACTTTTCAGTCCACATGAACTTGACCCCCTTTCTCTGCAATGAAGTAATGGGATGTGCTATAGCAAAAAATCTCTCCACAAATCTGCAATAATAGCCTGCCATCCCCATGAATGACCTTATTGCTGAAACATCAGTTGGGACTGGCCATTCTTTAATGGCTTTTATCTTTTTAGGATCAACTGCAAGGCCTTTTTGAGAAATAATATGCCCCAGATACTGAATTTTATCTTTATAGAATTCACATTTGCTGAACTTGGCATATAACAGGTTTTATTTTAAAGTCTGCAACACTATTCTCAAGTGTTCTTGGTTTTCATCTTCATTTTTGGATTAGACTAAGATATCATCTATGAACACAAGAACAAATTTGTCCAAATACTTATTTAACACACTGTTCATCAGACACATAAACGTGGCAGGGGCATTTGTCAATCCAAAAGGTAAGACTACAAATTCGTAGTGTCCATACCGGGTTCGAAAAGTTGTTTTGCTGATGTCTTCTTCCTTGATTCTGAGCTGGTGATATCCAGTTCTTAAGTCAATCTTCGAAAACACTGAGGCCCCTCTCACTTGGTCAAAAAGATCATCAATTCTAGGGAGCAGATATCTATTTTTAATGGTCAACTTGTTTAGTTGACGATAATCAATGCACATCCTGAAAGTTCCATCTTTCTTTTTCACGAATAAGACTGGTGCTCCCCAAGGAGACACACTTGGTCTAATGTAACCTTTATCTAATAATTCTTGCAATTGCATCTTCAGCTCCATAAGTTCAGGAGGGCTCATTCTGTAGGGGGCTCGGGAAACAGGTGTTTCTCCCGGCACCAAATCTATAGTAAAATCAATTTCTCTTTTAGGGGGAAGATGAGGAATCTCATCTGGAAAAAATTCCTTAAATTCCCTTACCACCGGCAACTCCTTCAACAGATCTTCTCCAGTTTTCTGTTCTACTTCTTCCACATGTACTGCATAAACTTGGTATCCTTTTCTAGCTGTTCGTTTTAATTGTAAGGTTGATATTTGTCTTACCGAAATGGATTTTGGTTTTCCTTTTAGAGTAAAAGGTTTCCCTTCTTCATCCACACAATGCAGGGTTTTATCCCAACAATTCATCAGGGCTTTCTTCTTTTCCAGCCAATCCATTCCTATCAGAAAGTCATAGGATCCTAACAACAGTATGTTCAGATTTACTTCTGTTGAAAAACCATTTAATTGAATGGCTGTTTTGGGCAATTTATGGGTTACTTTTCTCTTAGTCCCAGTGGCCAGCTGTACCAACCATGACTGCTGAAATTTTTCAGGTTTGATTTTACATTTTTCTACAACTCCAGGACTAATGTAACTTAAAGAAGCACCTGGATCAATCAAAACAGTAACAGGTAGGTCAGAAATCTTACCCTCCATTTCCACCATGGTTGCTTGATGTTCTGCTTGCCGATTTTCCAAAGCTGCACTGATAGTTGGTATATTTCTGGCGATGTCATTTACTGTTGTCGCCTCCCGCTCTCTTCTGATCATATGAATGTTTCTATGGGGACAGTCCCTCAAAAGATGGGATTCTCCACAGCCCCAACATTTCAAGGGTTCCTTCATTCTGACTGTCCCTTCCTTTTTATTTTCCCCCTCTATTTGTTTTGAAGCCACCTGGGATTGAGCAGTTTGGCTCTCTTTGGGTTTATTAAACTTTTTCCGCAGATGATATCTGCCAAAATTCTTTAAATATGCTGGTTTCTGTCTTTTTCCGTTAAACACCCCTTGTTTAACCAGCTTTTTCCTTGTTCGGCCTTTCCTTTAAACTGCTGATAGCATAGTCTCGCTTTTCTAACAACTTCGTCCATTGTCTTTGGGTTGTCAAATTCAATTTTCTCTTTGTATACTGTAGGAAAACAGTTCAGAAACCTTTGTACTTTTGCCTTTTCTTCCCTAATGTAGGGTACATATCTCAACAGGTTTGTAAACTTAGTAACAAACTCATCAATAGTGAGCTGTCCTAGTCTAAGTTCATGGAATTCTTTTGCTTTATCATCATAATATCGCTCATTCAAATAACAATTTTTGAACTTAGCCTGGAAATCCTCCCAAGTAACTGTCTTTTCATCAATGGCATGCACCATTTTTGTCTATTCCCACCACAAGGTAGCTTTACCTTGTAGCTGGTAAACAGCTAATCTGGCTTTCAGATTGCTCTCATACTCATAAACTTGAAAATACTTAATCATGTTCAGCAACCAAGCTTCAGCATCTTCCTCCTTCTCCCCATCATAGGAGGGAGGTTTGATCTTTCGGAATTCCCCCTGCAATTCTCTTTTCTGTTTAGATTGATGTCTAGTAGCATCATCATCATCAGATTCATCCATCTTCCTCTTTCTGGAACCTTCGCCTTCTTGGCTGTTCCGGGAAGTGAGTTCTCTGATGAGATTTCCTTGCTCCTTACTGGCTGATGAAAGTATGTCATTCTGGCTCTTTAGTTCAGCCAATTCTCGTTGCAACTTGTGCAACATAGCCATTACCGAGGCATTGGGATCTGGTGAACCAAACTCATCACGCAGATCCACATAAATTTCTCCACCTTCAGCCATTTTAGCACCACTGTATACACTCAGAATATTGATCAGTAACATTGAAAAAAACAATCTCTGCAATATTCATTTATAAAATAACATTCAGAATTCAGTGAGCACAATCATAACAGCCCAGTTTTATAACTTGGGCTCTGATACCATTTGTAATGTACCTCTATTACCACAATTTTTTTTTTTTTTTTTTTTTGTTAACAGTTTATACCCTAGAATGTATTAATTAAACTTATGCATTGAATCCGGTTAAGATCCTCATGTTAAGGTTAAATTGTCTTTCCCCAACTCTACACTTGGGTGTGGCCATATATATATATATATATATATATATATATATATATCCATCCCTAAATTATGCCCCATGACATAATTTCCCACATAGGTTAAATGCCAATTCCATAGAACTTATATATATATATATATATGTCACAATATATATTTTTGATTTATATGCATCGAGGACGCTCCTCCCATACCACGCTCTCATCAAAGGATTTGCGTAGGCCTTAATCATGGTAGTGACGAAACCTTGGCATATGCATAATACAATACGATGGGTTTAGATGTATATATCATATGGGTATATCGAAGGGTCTAATGAAATGCAACCATACCTAACCGAGATCAATTACTATTGAACCATAATTTCACACAGATGTTATTTCAAATTGCAACCATATAAATTTTCATATGTTTCGTTCTGAACTCTGCTCGAGATTTCGAGGCATCATTGCGCTCTGCGTACGTTGATTTGGCCTGATATTTTACATTTAAGTCTGGTGTACCAACTGGTTATAGGCGGTGCCACCTCGGATTTACTTCACATGACTTGTTCGTTTGAAACGACGCTATTCACTGTTCGAGGCTATGGTTTATTAACTGATGTCGTAGTACTCTACCTACCTCTGAACTTAATTGTACCCATCCCGCCGAGTTGTTCATCCCCATTACAATCGTTATGATGAGGACAAGTGTATGGCGCATGGCGGTTTAGGGTTTATAGACCTGGATTCCGGTTGATATTTAATTCACCCATGGCTTAACTGTGTTCTTTTCTCTCGTTCCGAACGAGTATCTCGGCCATCCCATAGCTTGGCACATCGATGCAGAAGTCATGTTTTCTTTGCAGAGAGGGTTCTTCCCTTCTGTTCTCCCTACGCCATGGCTCGGCCTGTTGAGTTCGTTGTCTCTAGTTGACTGAAACTCTGACTCGTGGGCACCTTGGACCTTCACGCAGGTAATATGTTGTTTGGGGTTTTTGTTTTTAGTTTGATAACCATTAACCAGAATCATATTTACATTACTAAATCGTTCCAGTATTTTTCACCACGCGTTTATTGCAGTGGCTATGAATTTTTACGAGTCAACCAATTTTGTTTGCAGTTAACAAACTTCGTCTCCAGTTCGTGGTTTCCTCTTGGTGCTTGGGCGTTTCGCAGAAGAGTTTTTGCTTCCAAATCTTTCGGCGTTCAGGTAATGGTTTCTCGTCCCATCGTCTCTGGTCACGCATTTTTTTGTTTTGTTGCGTGCCCCGGGCCGTAGCCTTCCAGTTTATGGGGTTCGCAATAGCAATACCTGACCTATTTTACATCAGTACTCATTGTTTGGAATTTCTATATGTATTTGACTCTTACTGCCTTCGCATTCTTGGGAGTTTCTAACACCTCTCCTCGGTTATGTGCAGGAGTCAGATCCCATTCGCTGAGGTGAAGTTTTCATTCCCTATGTATAAACTAGTTTCTGCAACGCGGGTTTCTCGCACAGTTTGTCTCACGTACTAATTTTCACTTCTCCTCATACCTACAGGTCGGTATTCATAGCATTCTACTATTGCGATAGCTTCCAGATGAATGCTTGATGGCAAAACAACGATTCCTGAAATTTTTATGATGGAACGATGCCATCGTTGCTCGCTATAGATTTTTGATTTCGTTAATTTGCAGACATATAATGGATAAAATTTAATGCAAACTTGTATTGAGAACTGTGTTTATTGCCGTATGCGTTTTTAGTACTGTTGAGTTTTATTCGACATTTATGCCGAGACTCTTTCAACATCTGCTGCTAGTTTTTAACCTTGGACAGTGAATATAAAGGGCGGATTTATAATATATGTCTATTATATATTCTCGTCACTGCGTTTTTTGATTGAATGCTTGGCATACGATATTTGTTCCGTTTTGATGCAGATGTACTATGATAGGAAATGTGGAAAGCCTTGATTTATTTATCGCTTTCCATTATAGACTCGTTTTATTTCTATAATGTTTTCTTCTGTTGATATGATATACGAACTTCCCGTATTTCTAGAAGTTCTGTAGAGTTAATACAGTTCAATATCTACTGTATGCTTGCGGTTGTGATTTTCGTATGGAAAATGATATAATGTATGTCAGCCTATGGGTATATTTACCTGGTCTCTTACTGTGTTTACTTCTGTGTTGCTATCATAAACTTATCACATGTATTCAGAATAATACACCGAAATTGATGCATGTAATATTCAATAATGTTTTATAGTTGCGTAATAAAAACTGGTCATGTTAATGTTTTAATCTCCGGTATAATTAGAATTTTAGATGACATGCACATACCCCCTGGGGTGTATAATTTCTGCCTTACAACACATGTATGCACTATATTTCTGAACTGAATAAGTTTTCCACGGATTTCCTTACAGCTTTAGTAACAAGAATTTGAGTACTTTGTATTATGGCTATATTCTTCCATGTATTTACAAAATGTTTATTTATACAACCATGATCTATTTTAAATATATCCATGATGAATTTTCTGAATTTATCTCCATTGGAGAATCTGTTCAGGGTGTTTCAGTAGCACTAATTTGTACAGACAGTAACATTGGTTTGTTTCTATAATTGTTTTTCTGAGAATCTGGAGTATTCCATTCTAATAATTACTTAAGTTTTTATAATTGTGTTTCTTGAATCCCCCTGGGATATTTCTTTTGTACAGTATCTCCAGATTTAGACCCAGGATGGGTTTAGACATTCTGGTGGATGCTATCCCAGGCTATTGTTCTTACTACCATACAGAAGGTAGAAGAGTTGCTTCTGCTATTTACTTCTGTTAAAAGTAAGAACACTACAGACTCCAATAATTTCTCCTTTCTCTGCCATTTGGGTTGAAGAACCCATTCCTACTGTCCCTCTCTTACTTATTGAAGCAGATTAAAGTTACAAATAAAATTCCTCTTACCATAATTACCATTACTCATAATAAAGACTGATAGGCCAGAATTTACTATAATTGAATTTCTTATCTACCCTTACCCAGCATACAACATTTACACTTCTAATATAGAGTAGTTAATTATATGTAGCCAATTCATACTGCAGAAGTAAAATTCCTGGGTGATTTTAAATACATACCACTCATGCAGTAGACCAACCTCCCAACCGTAGAGTTCTATTTCTCTCCCAGAACTCACCCCCGAGTTGAGACCACCTCCACCATAGATCAACAACCTCTTGATCTGTTTAGGAGCAGCTTATTTAAGCTAATAGTTCCCCAAAGCCTGTTTCTAATTCTGCGTCCAGAATAGCAGGATGCTTTTCTTCCTGTTTGCCTAGGCTTCCCATTTTTGGGATTCTTTAAAGCTGCTTTATGCTTTCCCTCAGATTTTCCAGCCTTTTACCTCTTCCCAACTACTTTCCTCATCATTGGGGAAATTTAGATTCTTCCTCAAAATCTAAATTAGCATTAATTCCTTCCAAGGATTTTTGAAGGATTGTGGGGAATAGTTGCCTTATCCATCCTCATGGATTTAACAAGTGATCTCAAATCTCATTTTTGGTCAACATGCATACCAGTACTTTATTCATTTCCTCAAATTGAATATTAAATTACATTCACAATTCATTCATCCTTTGGGGTCCACTTCCCTTAGGATTAAAGTTCAAATGTCTAACTTTGAAATTTCAACACATAAATTGGGGGTGTTACATCATCACATCGTAGCAATGATCTACTGACATGAATTGACCAGGTGTGTTGCCAAATGTTTTGGGAAACTCTCTGAAACAGAACCGAACTAAGCGATTTGTAAGTCTTCAGCTAGGTGGATATAGTCTTGGTGTTATAGTCACAATAGCAGCTAAGTACATGCCTTTCAATTGTTCAGAACTTATCCCTCTTGAGGAGTCTGTTGTGCTCTTGAAGTTACAAACTAGTTTGTTGGTAAGGGGGCAATAGTAATTTTAGTAGGAACCATTTTAATTTTTACTTTCACGAGCCAACACCTGAAGACAATGTAGATTCCCAATTACTCTATTTTCAATTACTATGTTTTGCCGAAATATCTCCAGCATGATCTTACTTTCCTCGATTTTTTTTTTTATTCTTATTATAGAAATATTTTTTCCTTGTCAAACTCTGCATGGTTTTGTATCATGTTATCAATACCTCAGAAAAATGTGGACTTTTTTCCATGGTGCCAGTGGCCATTTATCTGTACAAAGTATTTGTTTGGCTATTTAAAAGCACTGCTTCTTCTATGCAGGTTAAAAAGGAAGAAGAGGTTGTTAAAGCTATTGGAACTGCCCTCGGACCCAAAAATTATTGCTTATGCTTCATTGAAGTTATTGTACACAAGGATGACACAAGAAAAGAGTTTCTTGGGTTGGGGTCCAGAATCGCAGTAGCAAATAGCAGCAAACAGAACGCCACTGAGAACACCGAATCCTCAGTAGAAATAGTGGTTGCCGTATTTTTGTAGCTGATTGTTTCGATGTGGTCTATTGTTTAATGTAGTGTGATGTCTTTTTAACCCCAACAATTTCTTCCATGTATGCAATTGTTATTCAGAACTAATAGTCATCCGTATGACAAAAGGGAGACTATTTTTGGCATGGGTTAAAAACAACAGTTAAAAGTTTCTAGTTTCCACTGTCAAGAAAGATTGGAATTTCTTTGAAGCTCGTAAAATTTTGTGTGAGAAGCTTCCGTTTGAATTGTTTACCAGACTCTTGATTTAGTGGGTACATGTAAAATTGACAGGGTTTTTTGTTTTTATTTTATTTTTGAAATTGTTTATGGAAGCAGAGGAATTACTTAAATGCAAGTAATTTTATAAATTTATTATGCTCATTTTGAAATGAAACTTTCATCATTTTAATTATAATTGGCTCATGTTCACTTGTTATGGAAAGGCAAGGACTAGGTGCCTTTACCAGCAATCCTTGTTCTTATTTCAAACTAGAAAAATTATGTTCGTTCACACATTTTATGATTTAAAGGTCAAAGACGCGCTACCCATTGTTGGCTCGCACATTTTATGATTTGGAAATCTCTGAAGCGCTATCCATTGCTTCGTTAATTCTTCCTGATTTCGGATTTCAGCTCAAGGGATTTCAGATGTGCTATTCATTTTTTTCATTGAATCCTGAGCATTGTTTGCATTCTGAAATACTATCAAACACAGCGGGGACTCTATGTGGATTGAGACCTCGGAGGCCACGGTGGTCCAGGTGGAAAAGGAGGGCACGGATAAGGCTATCCTGGCTACAGTAACCAAAATAAACAACGCCAATTTTCGATATTGAATGCCAAGAAACGTAGATCTCGCACCTCGGAATCACAGAACCGAAATTATAAAATGTAGAAGTTTATTTTTAATTTATTTTCACATATTTAAAATTTTAGATAACATTTTTTTGGGATTCAATTGTTTTAATTCTTTAAATAATTCATTTATTTATAACTATTTCCATGAAAATAATGTTAACTGATAAATTTCTCATAATTTTTAAATAACCCACTTAATCCATATTTAAAATTTATTTAATAATTAATATATACCTTAAAATATATTGATACATCTTACTGCTGAACAATACGAGGGTAACATCGTATAACCAGTTTTTTGAAATACCTAACTCACAAATCACAAGATCAAATTCCAAATGCATTTTGTACATGCATATCCCAAGATCCGATGTCAAATAAAATATGTAGAGTAAAATCACAAGGAAATTTGGTTAATATCTGATGCGAGCTTGGTTGAAGCTACATAAATTTGGTTAATATGTGCCTATTTAAGGAAATTAATTATAAGTGTTTAGGCTATGCAATTGTGTATAAAAGGATGTGGTGATGGAAATTTGGTTAGTATGTGTATATTTAAGCAAATTAAATATAAGTCTTTAGGATATGCATTTTTGTTTAAGAGGATGAGAATATATGACATCTTAAATTTAAGTGTTTAGGATATGCATTTGTGTTTAAGAGGATGAGAATATATGACATCTTTTTGTATACTTCGGTGAGAAAAATTTTGCACGGTATTTTCATAGAGATTGAGATGAATAGAATGTTGACTACTTTGAACATGATTTAAGTATAAAAGTTTTCAATTGATAATAAATATGAAAGTTTTAACTTTTAATCATGTAAAAAGGCATTATCTCATAGTAGATTGAAATAATATATTATATAAAGAGCATTGTGTTTGTGTTATATGAAAGTTTAAATTGATATAATATTTTATAGAAAGTTGAATTGATTTTCTTCTAACTCTCAAATATTTGAGTTTCGATAAAATATGTGATATGATTATCAGTTTTGCATAATGTATGGTTTTCTAAAATTTCTCCTCATCATATCAATGTGTTTACTCATATCTCTATTATCATTTGATGTCTCCATGATCTCATTTATAAAAACAGAATGATCGAACTATTTCTTACAAGATATAAATTAATGAATTCTCATTTCTATATGTATCTATATGTATATAAATATATTATATTAATATATAATTCAGGATGTTATAGAGGGTTGAGATTAAAAAAAAGGAAGATCAACTATAAAAGAGCATGATATCTTTAAAAGCTTTTATTCTATTGTATAGACTATTCATTAACATCAATATATTAAATGAGTATAAAAATACTCACAAATGAGATAAAAATTTGGGTTTTTATGTGTTAAAAATTTACGTTTTCAGTTTTTAATAAAAAAAGAGTAACAAATTATTTTATTTTGCAAAACGAATGAGAATATAAACCGTTTCGTTATATCTCATCAAATTGAAGTTTAAAACTATAATTAAACTATAATTATATATTTAAATTTAAATAGTTCAAATTGTATATTCGGTCAATAGGTAATCAAATTTAACATTAAAACTACAATTTAATTATATCACGTTGTTCCAACTACAAATCCAAGACATTACATTCTTAAACTAAATCGTTATTATGTGCCAACATACTTTAATATTTACTCATTATTTTTTATTTTTAAGGGTAAAGGAAATATAAGTTTTTTTCCCTTTTCCTATACCTCGTCAAATTTAAGTTGGAAATTGCAATTATAATTTAAATTTAAATAATTGAAATTGTATATTTTATCAATAGCTAATCAAATTTAACATTAAAGCTACAATTTAATTATGTCACACTATTCCAACTAAAAATCCAAAACATTACCTTCCTTAACCAAACTATTATTATTTGTCAACATACACTAATACTTGCTCCATAAATAAAGTATCTATCTTTGGTTAATCGTGTCACACGATCAGTGAAACGATAAATAATATTGAGATAGTAGGGATGTGATTTTTGGAAAGTTTAATTTTCTAAATAACAAGAAAATATATGAATATTTTAGGCTTAATAATGATTTACGAATATTTTAAGGAATAGTAAACCATGTTTTGTGAAATAAATCATGGTTAATCATGGTTAACCATGCTCCAAAATTTCATTGTGATAAGCATGATCTCAATATGTAAATCGACCTTTATCAATGATGTTTATTTTAGGGTTTATAATATTTATATTAGGATTTATATATTTTGGGTTTATAATATTTATTCCTTGGTTTTAATATTATTCCCTTGGATTCATAATAACTTGTGGTTATAATATTAATCCCATGGGTTTATTATTCCTTTCGATCTATAATATCAATCACTTTCATTTATTAATCAAAAGGTTTATATTCCTAGGGTTTAATGTTATTCCTTTGGTTCAACTGTGGCCGAGCATGGTCCAACATCACATCGTGATAAAGAATGTCTCAATATGAAAATCAAATATGGTCAACCATGTTAATTTAATGGTTTATAATGCTTATCTTAGTGTTTATATACGTTGGGTTTATATTATTCCCTTGGGTTTAATGTTGTTTCATTGGGTTTAATGTTATTCACTTGGGTTTATAATCCCTTGGGTTTTTGCTATTAATCTATTGGGTTATTTATTCCCTTGGGTTTATAATATCAATCATGGTCAAGCATGATCAATCATTGTCAACATGGTCCCAAGTCGCATTGTGACAAAGATTGTCTCAATATGAAAATCGACCATGGTCCCATGTTGCATTATAACAAGGATTTTCTCAATATGAAAAGAAACCATGGTCAACTATGTTTATTTTAGTGTTTATAATATTATTCTCTTGCGTTTAATATTATTTATTAGGGTTGCACTATGATAAAGATCATGGTCAACCATGGTTTGATGTCACATTGTGGCAAATATTCTCTCGATATGAAAATCAATCATGTTCAACCATGGTCCAATGTTGCATTGTGACAAGAATTGTATTAATATGAAAATCAACTATGGTCAACCATGGTCTGACGTGACATTGTGACAAATATTCTCTCGATATAAATATCAGTCATGGTCAACTATGGTCTAAAGTTGCATTATGACAAGGACTTTTGCGATATGAAAATCAACTATGGTCAATCATGTTTATTTTAGTGTTTATAATATTTATTTTAGGATCTATATACCTTGGATTTATAGTATTAGTCCCTTCAGTTTAATATTATTCCCTTGGATTTATAATATCAATCCATGGTTTATGAATCTAAGGCTTCAACCATGGTCGAGCATGGTTGAACATTGCATTGTGACAAATATTGTCTCAATATGAAAATCAGAAATGTTCAACCATGTTTATTTACGTGTTTTTAATATTTATCATAGGGTTTATATACCTTGGGTTTATTTTATTCCCTTGGGTTTAATATTATTTCCTTGAATTTTTAGTAGTAATATCTTGAATTTATTATTCCCTTAGCTGTATAATATCAATCATGGTCAACCGTGATCAACCATGTTCAATCATCCTAATCCATGGTTAAACGTGGAATTGTGACAAAGATTATCGCAATATGAAAATAAACTATGGTAAAAATTGGTCCAATGTTGTTTTCTAACAAAGATTGTCTCGATATGAAAACCAATTATGGTCAATCATGGTCATACATGGTCCAACATCGCATTGTGATAAGGATTGTCTCAATATGAAAATCGACTATGGTCAACCATGTTTATAATCTCTTGTGGTTTTAGTATTAATGCCTTGGATTTATTAGTCCCTTGGGTTTATAATATAAATCCGTTGGATTTATTTATTTAAGGGTTCATATTCCGAGGGTTTAATTATCCCTGTCATTCTATCATGGTTGAGCATAGTCCAACGTCACAATATGACAAAGATTATCATAATATGAAAATAAACCATGGTAAAACATGTTTATTAAAGGGTTTATAATATTTACCTTAGTGTTTATATACATTGGGTTATATTATTCCCATGGGTTTTATGTTATTACATTAGGTTTTTAGTGTTAATTCCTTGGGTTTATAATATTAATCATGGTCAATCGTGGTCAACCATGTTTTATAAAGTCAATCATGGTCAACCATGGTCTAGTGCCACATTGTGACAAGGATTGTCTCAATATGAAAAATCGACCATGGTCAACCATGTTAATTTTTGTGTTTATAATATTATTCCCTTGGGTTTATAATATCTATCATCATCAACCATGGTCCAACGTTGCATTGTGAAAAATATTGTCTCAATATGAAAATCAACCATGCTAAACCATGGTCCAACATCGCATTGTATCAAGTATTCTCTCGATATGAAAATAAATAATGGATTAAGCATGGTCAACCATGGTCCAATGTTAATGGATCAATCATGGATCAATGAGATTCAACCATGGTCTAACTTCATTTTGTGAAAATCTTTGTCTCTATCAGGCCAAGAGGTAACTGCATAAAATAAATCATATGAATTGATTAAGGGTGCCTATGAATATATACATGGAGGTGAGACTATTGGGATTCATTTCCCAATTTCTCTTAAACTTACTTATTTTCTATTTTACATTAATGTAAAATTTCACCCAATCCATTACGATTATGTTTCAAAATTTCCCCCCTTAATATGAAGGGATGTTGGTGAGTCCAAGCATTGTTATGATTTTTTCAAACTTTTCTCTTCCAACCGCTTTAGTGAATATGTCTGGAATCTTCTCATTTGGGGAACAATGACATAGATGGATTGTTTTGGACTAAACATGATGTTGAATTAGATGTTATTTTGTATTTATGTGCTTCGTTTGATAATGGAACTTTGGGTTCTTCGCCAACTTTATTGCAGAATTATTGTCGATCATGCGTGGAGTTGAATGCATTTGTTTCATCTGCAAATATTCTAGGATATTCCTGAGGCACACAATTTCCTTTGTCACTTTAGCTGCTTCCACATATTCTTCCTCAGTTGTGGAATCTATTGGAACTGATTATTTGGGTGATCTGCAAGAGAAAACTCCTTATCCAAGATTCATAGTATAGCCTGAAGTAGATACCCTAGTTTCTTTGTCTCCATCAATGTCTGAATCATAGTATCCAATCAAGCTGAGGTCACCCACCTGTTTATATTTGAGTCCAAAGTCTTCAGTCCCTTTCAAGTATTTAGAACTCTTTTCGTAGCAGACCAGTATCTCTGACAAAGTTTTTGCTTAAACCTAGAGAGAATGCCAACATCAAATGAGATGTTTGGTTTGGTAGTAGTGAGGTAGATGAGACTTCCTACAAGTTGTCTATACTTCATTGCATCCTCAAATTATTTCCCTTCAATGGATGTGAGCTTCAAGTTTTGTTCCATTGGGGTGGTCAAAGGATTGCATCGAGCCATGCAAAAACTATTCAATAGATATCCAATGTACTTCTTCTAAGAAAGGAATTTAAATTTAGGATGTTGAGTCTCTTCAATACGAAGATAGTAGTGAACATAGCCCAAATTAGTGATTTCAAAACCCTACTTCAATTTATTCTTGATGGATGAAATAAAAATCTCATCATTCCCTGTCAACAAAAGATCAACTACATACACCACAAGATATACAACTGTTTTTCCAAATTTCTTGACAAACAAAGTTGCATCATCAAGATAAAAATGTTTGAAGTTAAGTTTCATAAGATGCTCAGTTAGCTTCTCATACTAGTCTCACGGTGCTTGCTTAAGGCCATACAAGGATTTTATAATCTTGCATACTTTGTGCTCTTGGCCCTTCACAACAAATCCTTCTGGTTGGGACATAAAACCCTTCTTCTTTAGATCTCCATTCAGAAAATCAGTTTTTACATCAATATGATGGACTTTCCAACCATTCTGAGCTGCTAAGGCAAAGCGTGTCTGGATGGTATCCCATTTTTCTATGGAAGAAAAAGTTTCTAGATAATAAACCCCTTATATCTCTGCAAAAAAAATTTCCACAGGCTTGGCTTTGTGCTTGTCAAGTGAGCCATCTTCTTTGTACTTTTTCCTGTAGACCCACTTGCATGCAATTGGTTTGGTTCCCAATGGAGGATCAACCATCTTTCAAGTGTCATTCTTTATCAAGGCATCATACTCCTTTTGCATCACTTCATTCCATTCATCATGAGAAGCAGGTTCTTTGAAGGAAGTTGGCTCAAGATACATAGACAAATTCAATTCACAATTATAAGAAACATCCATATAAACACGTGAATAAAAATCATATAAATCACCTGCATTTTCCTTGGTGGATCTTCTTGTTCCTGTATTTCCAACCTCATCGGGAGTAACATTTTGAAGTGTCTTTGTCATCCATTTTGGCGGACCTTTCTGATATGACCCAGGATGCTCATTTGACTAAGTTTGGATTGAATAAATATTCAGTCTCCCAATTCTGTCAATCACATCATTCAAGGTGTCATCCGTGGTTCGTTCTTCATGTGGGGAAGAGAATGCTTCAGAAGATGATTCCAAAAATTGATTCAGTATAGGAACTCCCCCTTCAAGATGTGGAATTTGATTATCAATTTCTTGAAATGACTTTTCATCTATGAATCTATCCAAGCACTCAAGTTGCTGCTCAAAAACAGTTAGTATTGGAATATTAGAGGAATATGACATCTATATATTCTACAAACTTCTTATTGACTTCATCATAGAGACTATATCCTTTGGAGATATTGGGATACCCAAAGAATAAACATTTTCGACTTCTAACACCAAGTTTATTTCCTCACTCCTTAGGTATTAAAGCATAATAGGTGGAACCAAATACCTTGAAATGCTTAACTAAAGGAACGTGGCCATGCCACATTTCATAAGGAGTTTTATTTATAATTGAATTAGAAGGACACATATTATTTATGTACACAGCACATAGAATTACATCAAATCAAAACATCAATTTAAGAATCTCTAAAATCGTCATGCAAAAAACCGTATTTAAAATTTTCTTATTCATTCTCAAGGCTACATCGTTTTGTAGGGGATTATAGGGCATGGTTTTTTGATGTTTGATCCCATGTTGGCGAAGACAGTTTTCAAATTCATTTGAAGTGTATTCTTTTCCATTATCAGTGCGCAAAGAGCCAATATGATTTTGCGCATCATTTTCAATGCATGCATGCAAATTATTGAATGTTTAAAAAACATCATATTTTTTATTCAATAAGTAAACCCAACACATTATGGTGCAATCATCAATAAATTTCATCATATATTTATTTCCATTTGCAGAAGGAACATGCATGGGGCCACATAAATATGAATGAATAAGCTCAAATTTTCTATGTTCTCTAGAGTGTGAATCATGAAAGGGCTATTTTCTATGCTTTCCTAGAATATAAGCATTGCATTGCTTAAGTTTCCTAGGAAATGTAGGCAATCTAGTAACACCATTTTTCTTCAACAATTTAAGGTTGTCATAGTTTAAGTGTTGAAATATAGCATTCCATGAAAGACTTTATGGGAATGTACCTCCATCATATTGAGAACTAAATGAAAAGTTTTGTGCATGAGAAGAGGTACCTTGCAGCTTTATGAATATACCTTCTTCTATTCCTCTCATGACAAGTGAGTGATATGATGCTTTTCTGAACTCAACATTCCCATAAAAAATGTGAATGGAGTGTCCTTGCTTGATTTCGCCAAGCCCTGATGGCTTGAGTTTATATTTTCCTGCAAAGTATAATGTTCCATCAACCTTGTCAGTAAATTCTTAAAAAGATTCTTTTCTAAAAGTCATGTGACATGTTGCTCCTGAATCTAGCAACTAATAATTTATCTAAGAAGTAAGTGAAGCATTAAACAAGTCTCCAATTGCTCCAATTCTACAATTTTCTACAACATAATGAGCAGATTCAGGTGCTTTACCTTTTTCTCTTTCACGGCTTTTACCTTTTTCTTTATCTCTTTCCTATTCAATTACGTCCCAAGGAAGTGTACATATAGATGCATTATGCCAATATCTATTGCAGTGCACGTAATGAATATCATATTTTTCACTTTGAGCTTTCCTACTGCCCCTTCCTATGAAATTTCTTCTTCCTCCTCCTCTTCGGCCACCTCTCCCTCTCGAAGAATATTGAGCATGATTCTTCTCTCCATGTGCAAAAAATAAAACTTCTTCAGAATACTAGGGGGTTGTCTTCTTTCCAAAATCCTTCTCTCTTTCTGCAAACTTTTTCTTAAGGGAGTCAAAGGTGATATCCTTGAGGTTTCCACTTGCTTGCAATGACTCAATGTAGTGTGAGTAAGTGGGACACAATTCCTTGATAGATGCTATGATAGGTATGTCAATTTCTACATTAGTGTTTTTAATGTCATGCATGATAGAACTTACATCTGATGCTAAAGCAAGAGGGTCATCATTTTTCAATTCAAAGCTGAATAGCTTAATCATTAATTGAACAAATTCAAGCTTTGAATGTGATTCATAGAGTTCTTTTAATTTTGTCAAGGCTTCATAGGCCATTGAAAATGGTGTAATATTGCGACTGACCTCTTCATTTATAGAACCTACAATCAAGGCATAGGCCTTTCAATTCTCATTTTCCAAAATGGTGATATCCTTGTTTGAGGTCGTCTTTTTAGGTGCATTGTGTCCTTCTCCTTCACAAATTCCTCTCCACGTCTCATTAAAAATGAGTGTGTGTTTAATCTTCTAGGACCACTTAGGATATTTCTCTTTTCCAGAGAGAACTACTCCAACAATTAGTATCAATGAATGCATTAAAATGTGTATTGGAAAAAAAAAAATCTAATTCTGGTGGAAAAAATCAATTCTAGTGGTAGAGAGAAAAAAATTGTATTTCTGGTGTAAAAGGGAATTCTTTAAAACAATTATTATTGGAAAAATAAATGGCTTCTTTTCTTTTTAAGAAGTAGTGTCTAGGGGAGGTAGGACCGAGGGGAGGTAGGATCTGGGGGAGGTAGGACCGAGGGGAGGTAGGACTTGGGGGAGGGGTGAGATCGGGAGGGGAATATGGGAAGGGCCAAACATCGACGTCCACCAAGGGAAAAGAAGTAGGGAGAGGGAGGCAAAGAGCTAACAAAGGGAGGGATGGGATTGACAGAGGGAGGGAGGGAGCCGACAGTGAGGAGGGAGGGAGTTGATAGTGAGGAAGGATGGAGCAGACGAAGGGAGGGAGGGAGGCAGCCGGTGGTTATGAGGGATCCAACAGTGAGGAGGGAGGGAGCGAATAGAGGGAGTCAGGGCTGAGGGAGGAGAGCGGACGAGTGTGGGCTAAGCATGGTAGTGAGGGAAAAGGGATCAGATGGGAGCATCATCTAAGATGGGAGCGTCTTCTATGGGAACACCGAGTCCGAGCCCACGTAACCAAAGAGGGAGGAGGACCTCTGGGAGTGAGAGCGAAAAAGAATATGCATACAAATGTGAAGGAATTTAGGGACCGTAGTTCGACTCTACATAAGGGAGGCCTCAAACAAAAACGAAAACATAACTCAATAGGAGCGCAGAATGCAACCAGTTGTCATTAGGGAATTTTGAGGTCTAAAATGGGCCTCCTAAGGAAATGTACAACCAAAATAAAATTTATAAGAACCAATAAGTCTCAATATGATGATGTCAAACATGGGGGATGATTCACCATTTTTTAAGTAAAAGGGTAAAAATATAAAATAATAATAAAATAATAAAACTACTTTTACAAATCGTATTTTTAACTTATCTCCCAAATTATTTACTCTAATTTCTAGTAGGAGTACTCGTTGGATGAAAAATTTAATTCCTCATCCAAGGAGTAAACATATTTCATACTTTTGATGGACCCTGCTACACGAAAAATGAGAAATACATGAAAAACATGATTGCAATCATGTTTTTCATGTATTTATTATTTTTCTTGTAGCAGGGTCCATAGAAAGTATTCAACATGGGTACTCCCTGGATGAGGAATTAAATTTTTCATCCAACAAGTACTCCCGCTCGAAATTTGAGTAAATATTTTGGGAGATAAGTTTAAAATATGAGTTGAAAAAGTAACTTTTTCTTTTTTCACTCTAAACTCTGATGATGTAATCAAATATTATTTTATTATTTCAACTATTATTTTATAATATTCTTAGGAGGCACATTTTATACCTCAAAATTCCCCTAATTTTTCACGCAAAAAAAATTACATATCATCTGTTGAATTCCACATAGAAAGCAGCGGACTGTATGATAGCAAAGGAGTATAGCTGTAGGTCATAGCAGAGAGGCAAAGAGGGAGTTACATGGGTAGTAATGTTAGAAATACAAATGGATCTGATACCATGTTAGGGAAGGAGGTAACTCCACAAAAAAATCATACGAATTGATTAAGGGTTCTTAAGAATATATAAATGGAGGTGAGACTGTTTGGATTCCTTTCCCAATGTCTCTTAAACTTGCTTATTTCCTATTTTACATTAATGTACAATTTCACCCAATCCCTTAGTATTAGGTGTCGATAGTCTCGATATGAAAATCAATCATGGATCGAGCATGGTCAACAATTTTGCAATGTTCCTTTGTTACAAGGATTGTGTGAATATGAAAATCAACCATGGTCAACCACGTTATTTTAGGGTTTATAATACTTTTTCCCTTGGGTTTGATATTATTCCCTTTGGATTTTAGTATTAATGAGTTGATTTTATTATTCCCTTGGGTTTAAAATATCAATCCCTTGGGTTTACTAATTTAAGGGTTCGTATTCCTATGTTTTAATATTATTCCCTCCATTCAACTATGGTCTAGCATGGTCCAACGTCCATTGTGACAAATATTGTCTCAATATGAAAATCAACCATGGTCAGCCATGTTTATTTAAGGGCTTATAATATTTATCTTAGTGTTTATATACCTTGGGTTTATATTATTCCCTTGGGTATAATGTAATTATTTTGGGTTTATAATCCCTTGGATTTTTAATTTTAATCTTTTGAGTTTATTTTTCCCTTCAGTTTATAATATCAATCATGGTCAACCGTGATCAGTCATGGTCAGTCATGGTTAACCATGGTCATACATGTTTTATAAAATAAATCATGGTCCGACATCACATTGTGACAAATATTGTCTTAATATGAAAAACAACCATGATCAGCCATGGTCCAATGTGGAAATCTGATAAAGATTGTCTTGATATGAAAATAAATCATGGTTAACCATGGTCAACCATGGTCCAACATCACATTTTTACATGGATTGTCTCAATATGAAAAAGCACCCATGTTCAACCATGTTTATTATAGTGTTTATAATATTATTCCCTTCGGTTTATAATCCCTTGGGTTTGTTGTATTAATCCTTTGGGTTTATTATTCCTTTGGGTTTATAATATCAATCATGCTCAATCATGGTCAACAATGGTTCAACATCATGTTGCGACAAAGGTTGTCTCAAAAATAAAATCAACCATAGCTAACCATGGTCCAATGTCACTTTGTGACAAATATTATCTCGATATGAAAATCAACCATGGTCAACCATGGTCCAACATCACATTGTGTAAAGGATTGTCTTGATATCAAAAATAATCCGTGGTCAACCATGTTTATTTTAGTGTTTATAATATTTATCTTAGGGTTTATATACCTTGGTTTTATAATATTAGTTTCTTGGGTTTAGTATTATTCCCTTGGGCTCATTATCCCTTGAGGTTTTAGTATTAAAATTTTGTCGATATGAAAATCAATGATGGTCAAGCATGGCTAACTATGATTCAATGTTTCATTGTGACAAGGATTGTCTCAATATGAAAAATCAACCATGGTCAACCATGGTCAACCATGCTTATTTTTTTGTTTATAATATTATTTCCTTTGGTTTAATAGTATTCCCTTGGTTTTATAATCCCTTTGGTTTTTGGAACTAATCCCTTGGGTTTATTATTCCTTTGGCCTTATAATATCAACCATGGGCAACCATGGTCAATCATGGTTAACCATGGTCCACCATCTCATTGTGACAAAAATTGTCTCACTATGAAAATCAACCCTAGTAAACTAAGGTCCAACGTTGCATTGTGAAAAATATTCTCTAGATATGAAAATCAATGATGGTCAAATATGGTCAACCATGTCCATTGCTGCATTGTGACAATGATTGTCTCAATATGATAATCAACCATGGTTAACCATGTTTATTTTAGTGTTTATAATATTTATCTTAGGGTTTATATACCTTGTATTTAGAATATTAGTCCCTTGGGTTTAATATTATTCCATTGGGTTAATAATCCTATTATTAATTCTTTTGGTTTATTATTCCCTTCGTTTTATGAATATAAGGGTTCAATTGTGGTAAAGCATGGTATAATGTCGCATTGTGACAAATATTGTCTCAATATGAAAATCAACAATGATCATCCCTGTTTATTTAGTGGTTTATAATATTTATTTTAGGGATTATATACCTTTAGTTTATATTCTTTCGTTGGGTTTAATATTATTCATTTGGGTTTTTAGTATTAATCCCTTGTGTTTATTTTTCCCTTAGCTTTATAATATCAACCATGGTAAACCATGATCAATCATGGTCAAACATGATGCAATGTGACATTGTGACCATCGGGGTAATTTTTAGGTCTAAAATGGGCCTCCTAAGGAAATTATAAAATAATAGTGGAGATGATAAAATAAGATTTGATTACATCATCAAATTTTAGAGGGAAAAAATAAAAAACTACTTTTTCAACTCATATTTTCAACTTATCTCCCAACGTTTTTACTCAAATTTCGAGTGGGAGTACTCGTTGGATACAAAATTTAATACATCATCCAAGTAGTACCCATGTTTCATACTTTCGATGGGTCCTACTACATGAAAAATGAGAAATACATGAAAAACATGATTGCAATCACGTTTTTTTATGTGTTTCTCATTTTTAGTGTAGCAGGGTCCATTGAAAGCATGCAACATGGGTACCCCTTCGATCAAGAATTAAATTTTTCATCCAACGAGTAATCCCACTCGAAATATGAGTAAACGCTTTGGGAGATAAGTTGAAAATATGAGTTGAAAAAATAGTTTTATTTTTTGTTATTTTTTATCCTTTTTACCCTTTTACTTAAAAAATGGCGAAGCATCCCCCATGGTTGACATCATCATCTTGAATCCTATTGGTTCTTAAAAAGTTTATTTTTGTTGTACATTTTTCATATGACGCTCATTTTAGACCTCAAAATTCCCCTAATGAAATATTGTCTCAATATGAAAACCATGGTCAACCATGTTTATGTTAGTATTTATAATATTTATCTTAGGGTTTATGTACCTTGGGTTTATAATCATAATCTATTGGATTTACTATTATTCCTTTTGGTTCCTTATCCCTTGGATTTTTAGTATTAATCCCTTGGGTTTATAATATCAATCACTTGGGTTTATTAATCTAATGGTTCAACTGTGGTCGAGCATGGTCCAACATTGCATTGTGAAAAAGTTTGTCTTTATATCAAAATCAAACACTATGAATATAAACCATAGGGAATAATATTAAACACCTAGAATATTAATGATTGGGTTTGTAATATTAATAATCCATTTGGTTTTTAATATTAATCCTCGAGGTTTTTAATATTAATGTGTTGGGTTTATTTATTTCTTAGGTTTGTAATATCAATAATCCATTGGGTTTTTAATATTAATTCTTTTGGTTTATTATTATTCTCTTGGATTTTCAATATTTATTCCTTAGGTTTAAAATATTAATAATCCCTTGGGGTTTATAATTATTTGACTTTATAATCTTAGAGTTCTTAATATTAATCTTCGATTTGATGTATTAATTTATTAATGTATTAATATATTAATTTATCATATTAAGTTTGTATTATAACATATATTAAGTTGACGCCTACGACATATATCAACTACATTTATTAATGTGGTTGTGCTAGTACAACATTAAACTGATTAGTTTTTAATTCTTATGTTATTTGATATTTTATTTATATTTATACTTAAGGTGTGTTTGACTTATAGGAGAAATTTTTATTTTATCAAGACAATTGTTCTCAATAATTTTAACCAAAATCCAATAGAGATTTTTATAAAGTTATTTTTTAATTCCTTTCTTGTAGAATTTGAGTGCCATAGGGTTTTTAAATGATGTTGAATCCATTTATGCATTCAAAAATTTATTCGAAACAATAAAAAAGTACAATTTTGGCTGAAATTTTATGACCAAATTATGGTGAAAAAAGTGATCTAGTATCTAAATTAATTACCTGTGTATATATTTCAACTTATAGATGTGGGCTTGGTGAATATAATTTTTTTTTAAATAAAAAATTGGGATTCTTCATCATATAATCAGATAGAAAGCCATGATTTTAGGTTACAATCTAATTTTAACCATTACAATGTTTAATAAATATTTTTTAATTGTAAACTCAAAGGGTCGCCTCCTCCATCTTCCATCAGTGATTCAACCGTCAGTCATTTATTTTGTCTGGGAGATGGATCGTTTCAATACACTGAGTGTTACCCATGCTCGGTTCACCGTTACATTCTGCCGAAACATATTATTAAATAACTTCAATCATTGTTTAATGATCTCTTCAACTCCAATTTTTTTTGTATATCATGTACTTACCTATTTTGATGGTAATCATCATTCTTTTAACATCTTACTCAAACAAAATTTTTTCTATGGTTCTAGTGGTCCTCTAATTCAAATCCTTATCTCTAACTAAGACTCTTAGTTCGATGTCTCAGTAGGTTGGATCCTTAGTATTCAAAGGGTTCTAGCCACATATTAATTTACAATACCTTATTATAGGTTAACATGGTTAACCTATCCTTTATATAAAATAACCTACACTCTACCTTTACTTACCTATTTATACCTCACATACCTTTACCTTTTTATTTCCTAACCCATACTCTATATAAAATCTTTAATGATGCATTTACCTAACATTGTTAATTTCATTATTATGGTCTCATTGCATTAACATTTCAATACGCCTATTCCTACATTAAAATAGATAGGACCTACGAGGATTTAATACAAGTAATAAATACATGTATGGTTCCATAAAAGGTTAGTATGAAGGTTTTAACCTCATACTATACTTCCATTTCGAATTTAATATGTGAACCCCACTTGATGACTTGTCCCTCTCCATAATATCCAAGTGGTAGTGATCATGTGATTTCACATGGCCCTCACCTATTTTGAGGTCACAAATGGACGATGGAGATCACATGAGGTTAGATCTATAACTCGGATGCTTTGTGAAAACCCTAACAGTTTAACCTACATGTCTCTACCTCATTTCGACACATTCTCCACGTGCTTTGCAGTTGTCTACATTGTGGAATTTATGCCTCCATAGCTCGACCTGAAACTTGTTTTTCAAGAGACCCTGTTGTTCGATTCCTCTATTTTTAGCATGCTTTTTGTGGACCAAACTTGGTACTGGGTAGAGAATTTGTTGCCATGCCCTCAAAGGTAACAATTTCATGCATTTTATTTTTGGTTGTCATGACCTCTTAATCATGTTGGTTTCTAATATCTTTTGGTTGTTTTTGTAGGGAAACCCCATAGTATTTCGAATAGGCATTCATCATTCTCTCAGGTAAACTTTATAGAAGCCTTACCTCTATTTTAGTTATGTTTCTCCATCCGTTTTAGCATACCCATCTGATTATGGGTTGCCTTGTGTTCTGTAATATCTCTCTTGCACAAATATATTTTTTTTCTTCAAATCGAAGCAACTGTCCCATCAATTTAATTGGATTTATATTCTAACTTTATTGTTCTATCACTGTTAGAGCTATTTGAATTATCAAATTCATTCTATACATTTATTATGCAGGTTATTACTCCATAACCTTAAGTCACTACATTCTAATTATTTTAATTATTTTTAGCCTTGGTGATATTCCCAATTCACTTGAGGCATGAATCTTAACCTCAACCCTCCACTTGTTCACTATAGAGGGGACAAATTAATAATATATAAAATATTTATCATAAAATTTTATACAATTAACATTCTATGTCTATATGATAATTATCATAGATCTTCATTATACCCATGTTTAATATACATCTTAACTTCTACATACCCAAATTGTTTTAATACCTCAACCAAAATATTCATATCAAACTTCTATATGTACTCAATGATTATGTCATTATAATCCCCTCTTTAATTTAATATAATTACTCCAACTCCAACCTAACTTTACCATCTTCGTTTTATAACCCAACCCCGCTCATCATATATACATATCTATTTTGGCAAAGGTGTTTTCATGGTCCATGAATTTAAAACTCAATTCATTTATTTTAGTTTAATGGTTCCCAAGAATTTCAATGAATATAATGAATAGGTTACCAACCCTAATACATCATTTTAATATCATTGACACGTCTTTATGGTAGTTGAACATATTAACTGTGAAGTCAATATGGTGTGTACCTCGGGGATCATATGCTCAGGAGTGTTATGGTTGAATATGACAATGTACTTGAGACCTTATACGATTACCACTATTACCCATATGAACGGTTCTATGGCTTTTAATACCATTTAACTTTCAATCCTTCTCGGGATTTTCTTCCACTGGTGATCAAGGAGACCTAACTTCAAATCTTAAAAAAACTTTCTCCGTTCTCGATCATCCAACACGTGGATGGTAAGATAATCACTGCATTTAGGGTTTCGTATATGGATTTAAGACTGAGGATTACTTCACTGTTTCAATATTGACATTTTTGCATTTACGTTTCCAGGTTACCTGAGGTTGTGTTCGGCTCCGAGGCTGACTAAGAGGGTATTAATGGTTTCTTCTCCACTATGGCCTCGTCGTATTTCTTCTATTAAGTTCTTCTTATCACTATACCAAAATTTTCATGAGTTTCTTTACTATCTATGCGAAATGATGGTTTAAATGGTTATCTCTCATTTTCGGCGAATTGTTAAAAGTATAATAGCATCCTTTGTGAAATTTCTTGATAGCTGTGTATGCCATCAACCATTTTTTTTTTTTTTTTTTTACTTATCTAGATGATTTCCTTTCTTTCAATTTGCATGCATTTTCATTTTTCATAAGAATTTTTTGGTTAAAACCAACTGCTAGTTATTGTTTTAAAATGAGTCTATTAAGGATTCTTAACTGCATTGGGGCATATCTGGATTCGAACCCTTACTCCTTACTTTGTTTCGTTTTATTTGTTTCTTTGTTGTCAAAGGGAGAAATACGTCTCTTTATGGAGAAACTTCTCTTCAGTAGAGGCTTTGGATGTGTCTCGAACTTTACCTTGAGTTCCCTGAAGAATTATAGGGTCGTCTTCTTTTCTTGGCTCCCAACAAAAGGTTGACCCCAAAACCAATACTGTGGTCTTTTTTATGCATAGCACACTATACTGTATTGAAATATCTTCAATAGATTTAATAATATATTTTTTTTTGATTACCGGTGTAGGACAGTGAGCCATTTTGCATTTTTTTTAATGTTCAGGTAAACTTTCATTCCCGTTTCCTAATACGATTCATCTGATTTACGCCTTCCCTAATTGTTAACTCGTACAGTGTTTATCGAACCTAACTCTTCTTCTGTTATTCATGCAGGTATAAATATTTTCAAATTTTGTTCCAGGTTTCAATTGTTTTACTTTCAGTTTACCAAGGTAGGAAATTTATTAAGCATTCCTCTTTTTGCCCAGGTTTCACCCAGGAACGAATCCTGTTTAACTCTAAAAAAACATTTTTAAGTAGCTCAAAAGCTTTGGAAAAATTCTAGTTCGTATATGTATTTCAATTTATAGTTACTTTGCTTAGACTGTATTAACATCTTTATATGGTTCAGTTCACAGTTTAATAGACTTTCATCATATAATTGTTTTAGATACATATATACAGATTTATATAGATATATAAGTTTATATATATATGTGTGTGTGTGTGTGTGTGTGTGTAGTTTTCCCAGACTTATACATTCTTATATATGTATTTATTGAGTGTTATATAAATATATTGCTTCACTTGCATCTAGTTAACAAAAATGATCTACTCATTATCCGTCATGTTCTCAATAACTATTTGGTACTTTGCTTCCTTTCAACATTCAGTTTCACTCAACATATATTTATTTTGTATTTGTATCTGGTATTAATGTCTAAATACTGTCTCAGTTAGGCATTATTCCTTCCTATGCTAGTATAAAATTTCATTATAATTTTAATGCGATTGTTGATAATGTGTATTTCCTTCTCGAAGGATTTCTATTTTCAATTTTGCATCCTGTACAGAAAGTTCTTATCATTTATTTCATATTAAATGTAAGATGATATTTTATCAGGACTATAGCAGTTCAAGTTCACATTCTATTATTAATATTTAGCCTTTTCAAGTTTCAGTATGCATATAGTTAACTAATATTCACAACTATATATACCAATTACAACAGTTTGATTTTTGTACACTACATCTATTGCATATCAGTACTAACATTTGCTGAAATGTAATTATAAATTTTCTTTCTGCATAATATACTTTTTGTTGATAAATTTTAACAGTAAGAAAATGTTAGAAGGATATGTAAATCTATACCAGAAACTACTTGAACTAAACCACTTCTAAATGCACATTTCTTTCTGTTTCAAGTGAGTGCCTATGGCTAACGAAATAATAGTATAATTTATTTACAGAACTAATACTCTTTTTGAGAGAGACCTATCGTCAGATTTAAACCATTTCAAGGTTTAGACACTCTGGTAGATGGCTCTTATTAGGTGACTCCTATGCAACAAGGTAGAATATTGAATGAAATTCTACGACATAAATTCTGCTAAATGCATAGGAATTCATGAACTGAACACATAATTTTCTAACTCATTAAAATTCCCACAGCCCTGCCTATCTGAATTCAAATATTAATGAAAAATAGAATAATACAGTGTGCATGCCACTTTAGTTGACTAGTCCTCCCAACCATAAATTTTTATCTCCTTAACTCACCCCCGAGCTGAGACCTTAGCTTCCAGTGATAGAAAACCCCTTTGTCTATCCTGGAGCAACTTATTTAAGCAGTGCTTTCCCAAGCCTGTTTCTAATTTCTGCATCCATAAATTCTAGGAGGCTTTATTCCTATTTTTTCCTAGGCTTCCCTCAATGAGGTACTTTAAAGTTGTTTTTCTACTTTTACAACTTTTCTTCCTCTTCCCAATTACTTTCCTCTTCATTGGGGAAATTAGATTTTTCTCTCCCAATATAATTTAGTAATATTCCTTTCAAGGTTTTTCTGAAAGTTTTTTGGAAAATTCTAACCTTGTCCATATCCTCATGGATCAAGTTTTAGGATCTCCATCTCAATCTAGTCATATTGCACTCATAATTATTCCATTTATATTTATTGATAAATATTTAAATAAATACACACATTGTTTCTCCATTGGGGTCCATTTCCCCTTTGGATTTTGTTCAAATGTCAAATTAAAAAACATATCAATTTGGGTTGTTACACATTCCCCCACTAAAAACAAACATCATCCTCGGTGTTGACAAAATAACTTTAAACAGTTCACTATAAAAACAGTGATGGGTGCTTTTCCATCATTTTAGTTTCTCTTTCCCAAGTAGCTTCTTTAGGAGTAAAGTGCTTCCATTGCACTTTTACTCTGGATACTGTTTGATTCCATAGTTCAATTTCTTCCCGCTCCAAGATTTGAAGTGGCTTAGGAAGAAATTCCCTTTCTGGTTCCACCTGAATCACATTCCAATCAATAATGTGAGCAGAATCATGTACATATTTTTTTAATAAAGAAACATGAAACACATCATGAACCTTAATATGCATGGGTAAGGCCAGTTTATAAGACATTGGTCCCACCCTTTCAAGTACTTCAAACGGTCCGCAATATCTAGGAGCTAATTTTTCACAACTACCAATGTAAAAAGTTATATTCTTGGGCTTAATCCTCAGATACACATGATCACCCACATTGAACTCTCGGTGTAATCTCTTCTTTTCTGCATAGCTTTTCTGCCGATCCTGAGCCCAAGAACTAATTTATCTTCAGGTTTTCTCCAACTTAAAGGAGTGTGGCATTTTCTTCCATAGAGGGCTTCAAACGGACTCATTTTTATGGAAGTTTCATAACTATTATTATAGGAAAATTCTGCTAAATGTATATATTCTTCCCATTTAGTTGGCCTATCCATTACATACATCCTCAACATATCTTCTAGAATTTGATTTGTTCTCTCAGTTTGACCATCCATTTAAGGGTGATAGGCAGTACTAAAGTTTAATTTAGTACCCATGCCCCCAAAAAAACTCTTCGAAAATGTTGCAGTGAACTTGGCGTCTCTATTAGAAATAATCATTTTAGGGACCCCATGTAGGCTTACGATCTCTTTCATGAACACATTTTCTACTTTGGTTGTTCCAAAGGTAGATTTAACAAGTATGAAATGTGCAGCCTTCGTCAAAGTGTCTACCACTACCATCACTGAGTCATCCTGATATTTGGTCCTTGGTAATCTGGTTATAAAATTGATCGAAACAGTTTCACATTTCCATTCTACAATTGGTAAAGGATTTAGCAGTCCAGCTGGATGCTGATGTCCAACTTTTACCTGTTGACATTCCATGCATCTGGCTAGGTAGCTTGCTACATCATTTTTCATCCTTAGCCAAAATAACTTCTTTTTCAAAGTTGTGAGTAATTTTTGATAACCAGGATGTTCAGAATAAGGTCGTTTATGATATTCATCTAGAATTTCCTTTTTCAAAGAGTCTACATTGGGGATGTACAATCTTTCTCTATAAAAAATCAATCCTTTCTGACTTTGTGTATACCCTTTCATTTCCTTTTGCAGCAATTGAATTTGCAGTTTTTCATAGCTTGGATCTTGATCTGCTACCTTTTGAACTAATCCTTCTAAGTCAAAGTTGGAAATACTCCCAATGTTTCTTATGTTTTGGGAAGCATTTCTGCTTAGCGAATCAACAATTTTGTTTTCTTTTCCTTTAATATGTTTTATTTCCATGTCAAATTCACTCAAAAAAGACATATGTCTAGCTTGTCTGGAATTCAAATCTGTTTGAGTGAAAAAATACTTTAAACGGATGTGATTTGTCATCAGAATAAATTTCTTTCCTAGAAGATAGTGTTGCCACATCTTGAGAGCGTGAATTACTGTAGCTAACTCAAGATCATACACACTGTAATTTTTTTCATGTTTCTTAAGTTTTCTAGATTCATAGGCAATAACATAATTTTCTTGCAATAATACTCCCCTTAATCCCTTTCCACATGCATCAGTACATACTAAAAACTCCTTATTAGGATATACAATCTTCAGTATAGGCGTTGTAGTAAGTTTCAATTTTAGTTGTTCAAAGCTATTCTGGCATTTTTCAGTCCATTCAAATTTTGTACCTTTCCTTTGCAAGGAAGTTATGGGATAGGCTAAAGCGGAAAATATTTCTACAAACCTTCTGTAGTACCCTGCAATCCCCATAAATGATATTATTGATGATACATCAGTAGGTACAGGCCATTCTCTAATAGACTTTATCTACTTAGGGTCAACAACCAATCCTTGTTCTGAAATTATATGCCGCAAATCTTGAATTTTATCCTTATAAAATTCACATTTGCTAAACTTGGCATACAACTGATTCTCCTTAAGAGTCTGCAACACAATTCTAAGGTGCTATTTATGCTCTGCCTCACTTTCTAAATATATTAAAATGTCATCAATAAATACTAGTACAAATTTATCTAAGTATTTATTCAAGACACTATTCATTAAGCACATAAAAGTGGTGGGTGCATTTGTCAACCCAAATGGTAGGACTACAAATTCATAGTGTCCATACCGGGTTCGAAATGCTATTTTACTAATATCTTCCTCTTTAATTCTCAACTGGTGATAACCCATCCTTAAATCAATCTTGGAAAACACAGAGGATCCCATAACTTGATCAAAGAGGTCATCTATTCGGGGTAATGGATACCTATTTTAAGAGTCAGCTTATTTAGTTGACGATAATCAATACACATTTAGAAGGTACCATCCTTCTTTTTCAAAAACAACACCAGTGCTCCCCAAGGAGATACACTCGATTTGATGTATCCTTTGTCCAACAATTCTTGTAATTGCATTTTTTACTCCATTAGCTCGGGGGGGCTCATTCAGTAAGGTGCTCTAGAAACAGGAGTTGCCTTAGGCACTAAATCAATTGAAAAATCGATTTCTCTCTTGGGGGGGAGATGAGGAATCTCATCCGGAAACACTTATTTAAATTCTCTTATCACTGGTAAAGTCTCTAATCATTTTTCCTCTCATTTTTGTCCTAATTATTCAACATGCACTGCATACACTTGATACCCTTTTCTAGCAGTTCCTTTTAATTAAAGGGTTGAGATTTGTCTTACAAAGATGGGTTTCGGTTTCCATTTTAGTATGATTGATTTTCCACCTATATCAATGCAGTGTAATGTTTTGTTTAAACAGTCCATCATGGTTTTCTATTTTTCTAACCATTTCATTCCTATCAAATAATCATATGAACCCAGTGAAAAAATATTTAAATTTACTTATGTTTGGTAATCATTCAACTTCATGATCATTTGAGGTAAATTATGAGTTATCTTGCGTTTGGTACCAGTGGCTAACTAGACCAACCAAGATTGTTGAAAATTCTCCTTTTGGACTTTACATTTTTCTACTAGTTTCGGACTAATATAACTCAAAGATGCATCTGGATCTATTAAAACTGTAACAGATTGGTCAGCGATCATACCTTCCATCTTGACCATAGTAGACTGATGTTTTGCTTGTTGATTTTCTATGGCTGCACTGATGGTGGGAATGTTCCTTGCTACATCATTTACTGTAGTGGCCTCTCGCAATACTTGCACTGTCTGAATATTTCGATGTGGACAGTTCCTCAATAAATGAGGCTCTTCACAACGCCAACAATTCAAAGGCTTTCAAATTTTAACAGTTCCTTCCTTCTTATTATTCCCATCTATTGGTTTTGAATCAGTTTGAGACTGAGCACTTTTATTTTCAGTTATTTTGCTAAATTTCTTTCGCTGATGGTTCCTACTAAAGTTCTTCAAATAAGCTGATTTCTATTTATTTCCCCTGAAATCACCTTTGTTTTTCCAGCTATTTCCTTGCACAGTCTTACCCCTGAACTGCTAGTAGCATATTCTGGCTTTCCTCACAACTTCGTCCATTTTTTTTGGATTATCGAACTCTATTTTCTCCTTGTATACCATAGTCAAAAAGTTTGGAAATATCTTTAGCTTTGCCTTCTCCTCTCAGATATAAGGAACATATCATAAAAAATTTGTGAAGTTGGTGAAAAAATCATCTATAGTGAGTTGTCCCAATCTGAGTTCATGAAACTCCATTGCTTTATCATCATAGTAACGTTCATTCAAATATCTATTTTTAAACTTGACTTGAAAATCTTCCCAAGTCATTGTTTTTTCATCAATGGCCTGAACCATTTTTGTTTCCTCCCACCACAAGGTAGCCTTACCTTGTAGCTAGTAGATAACTAATCTGGATCTTAAATTACTTTCATATTTGTAAACTTGAAAGTACTCAATCATATTTAGAAGCCATGCCTCAACATCTTCTTCCTTCTCTCCATAATAGGATGGGGGTTTTATTCTCCGGAATTCGCCCCGCAATTTCTTCTTCTTTCTAGACTATTTTCTAGTGGCCTCATCTTCCTCAGACTCATATGAGGAATTGAATCTTCATTTTCTCTTTCTTCTTGAACCTTCACCTTCTTGGCTATTCTGAGAAGTCAGTTCTCTGATGAGTTTTTCTTGCTCCTCACTGGCTAAAGATAGCCTATCATTATGTCTTTTAAGTTGTGCCATTTCTCGTTGCATTCTATGCAACATAGCCATCAATGGAGCATTGGGGTATGGTGTGTTTTCTCCACCACCCAAATCTACATACAACTCATCCCCTTCTGTCATGGTCCGCATCTATACTTTTCAACATTGTTCACTATTCAACATTACATCATTTGTAAAAATTTAAAACTCATAAAATTTTATGGCAGCATAACATTTCTGTGTGAGCACATAAATTTCCCAGTAATTGTTCCAAAAGCTCTGATACCATTTGTAATATCTCTCTTGCACAATTTTTTTATTTTTTTTCTTCAAATCCAAACAACTGTCCCATCAATTTAATTGGATTTCTACTCTAAATTTATTGTTCTATCACTGTTAGAGCTATTTGAATTATCCAATTCATTCTATACATTTGTTATGTAGGTTATTACTCCATAACCTTAAGTCACTACCTTCTAATTATTTTAATTATTTTTAGCCTTGGTGATATTCCTAATTCACTTAAGGCATGAATCTTAACCTCAACCCTCCACTTGTTTACTATAGAGGGGACAGATTAATAATATATAAAAGATTTATCATAAAATTTTATACAATTAATATTCTAGGTTTATATTATAATTATCATAGGTCTTCATTATACCTATGTTTAATATACATCTTAAATTCTACATACCCAAATTATTTTACTACCTCAACCAAAATTTTCATATCAAACTTCTATATGTACTCAATGATTATGTCATTATATTCCCCTCTTTAATTTAATATAATTACTCCAACTCCAACCTAACCTTACCATCTTCATTTTATAACCCAACCCCGCTCATCATATATACATATCTATTTTGGCAAAGGTGTTTTCATGGTCCATGAATTTAAAACTCAATTCATTTAATTTATTTTAATGCTTCCCAAGAATTTCAACGAACATAATGAATAGGTTACCAACCCTAATACGTCCTTTTCATATCATTGACATGTCTTTATGGTAGTTGAACATATTAACTGTGAAGTAAATATGGTATGTACCTCGGGGATCATATGCTCAGGAGTGTTATGGATGAATATGAAAATGTACTTGAGACCTTATACGATTACCACTATTAACCATATGAATGGTACTATGGCTTTTAATACCATTTAAATTTCGATCCTTCTCGGGATTTTCTTCTACTGGCGATCAAGGAGACCTAACTTCGAATCTCCAAAAAAAAATCTCCATCCTTGATCATCCAACACATGGACGGTAAGATGATCATTGCATTTAGGGTTTCGTATATGGATTTAAGGCTGAGGATTCCTTCACCGTTTCAATCTCATCATTTTCGCATTTACGTTTCCAGGTTAACCGAGGTTGTGTTTGGCTCCGAGGCTGACTGAGAGGGTAATAATGGTTTCTTCTCCACTATGGCCTCGTCGTCTTTCTGCTGGTAAGTTATTCTTATCACTATCCCAGAATTGTCGTGATTTTCTTTACTATCTATGTGAAATGTTGGTTTAAATGGTTATCTCTCCTTTTCGGCAAATTATTAAAAGTATAGTAGCATCCTTTGTCAAATTTCTTGATAGCTTTATATGCCATCGACCATTTTTTTTTTTTTACTTATCTGGATGATTTCCTTTCTTCCAGTTTGTAAGAATTTGCATTTTCCATAAGATTTGTTTGGTTAAAACCAACTGCTAGTTATTGTTTTAAATTGAGTCTATCAAGGATTCTAACCGCATTGGGGCATATCTAGATTTGAACCCTTACTCCTTACTTTGTTTCATTTTATTTGTTTTTGTGTTGTCGAAGGGAGAAATACGTCTCGTTACAGAGTAACTTATCTTCAGTAGAGGCTTTGGATGTGTCTCAAAATTTACCCTGAGTTCCCTGAAGCATTGTATGGTCATATTCTTTTCTCAGCTCCCAACAAAAGGTGAACCCCAAAACTAGTGCTCTAGTATTTTTTATGCATAGCACGCTATACTATATTGAAATATCTTCAATAGAGTTAATAATAGATTTCGTTTTGATTACCAGTGTAGGACAGTAAGCCATTTTGCACTTTTTTTTTATGTTTAGGTAAACTGTCATTCCTGTTTCCCAATACGATTCATTTGATTTATGCCTTCATTAATTGTGAACTCGTACAGTGTTTATCAAACCTAACTCTTCTTCTGCTATTCATGCAGGTATAAATATTTTCAAATTTTGTTCCAGGCTTCAATTGTTTTACTTTCAGTTTACCAAGGTAGGCAATTTATTAAGCGTTACTCTGTTTTCTCAGTTTTCTATAATTTTCTCGGTTCCCTTCGAAATTACGAAATGGTTTTGGCATTCAGTCAACTTTTTTTAAATTTCCACTTCTGTTAATTTTATAATACCGATTTAGCTAAGAAATTCTGATGAGAATTCGATCTCATCTGTACAAGAACATTTTGGACTTCCTTACTGTACTAAAGGGGTAGCTGCATAAGTATTATTTAGTTGGATTCATCTGTTAGGTCCCTATATTACTAGTATAGTCCCTTATTGTTGTTATTGTAACCCCCTTATTATTATTATTGTACCCCTGTAACCCCCATATTGTTATTACTGTGCCCTTAAATTATTATTTTTAGGTCGGCTAGGATTACATTGTGGCCCCATGGACTCCTATATATAGAAAGGAAGTTTTGTAATTTGTATCATCCAAGAATTGTTCATTCATGTGATGTGTTGAAGGCTGCCCCCTCAAAGTGGCTTATTTCTAAGGCGTTGATATCTCTTTTCTTCTATTTTTGGAGCTGGCTTCATAACATTTGGTATCAGAGCTTTGGATTCTAGGGTTTCACTGCTCCAAATAGGTCATTGTGGCATTTTCGCTATAATTTTTTTTTTACGAAGTTTCAGAAGCTAAAATTTTTAGGGTACGAAGCCGAAATTCGGAGGAACATCGTCACAAAATTTCAGAGCTTGGCTCACAACAGTTTCAGAGATATGATATGTGGAAGTTAGGTCTTTTTTTAGGCTCCTTAATTTAATCTAAACAGGTCATCATGGAATTTGCGCTATAACATTTTTTCTACGAAGGTTCAAAATCTGAAATTTTTAGGGCGTGAAGCTGAAATCTTGAGGAAACTATTTTCAAAATTGCAAAGCTTTGTTCGCAATATTTTCGGAGATATCATCTGTAGAAGGTAATGCTATTTCAGGCTCCTGAATTTAATCTCAAAGAGGTGATCGTGGGAAAATATTCATAACTCTCTCTCTCTATGCATCGGATTGGAGTGTCGTAAAACGTGGTCACAAGTACACAGACCGTAGTTTCTTTGCTATAAATTTCAGAGTTAAAAGATGAAACAGTGACACGTGGCAAGTCATACAAGTTCTCTCTACTGAACCAGTCCATAATTAGGTCATTATGGGAGATTGGACATAAATTTTCCTTGGAGAATCCAAATCAAGTCAGACCTGTGGAATTTGAAAGATAATTTAGAAGGCTACCTAAGTGCCAAATGTTAGATATTGAAGAGCCGTAATCACAGAGATAATCCAATTTCAATATCAAGCTCCTCGAAAGCAAGAAAAAGGTGTGTTTTTTTTTTCCAAAATTGCATAAGTCTTGTTTGAATAATCAATCTAAATTGATTCCAAGGGCATATTGTAGAATAGATATCAGTATTGGGTTCTGAAAAATGCCCCGTAAAAATAATTCAACACCCATTAAGCCTTCAGAAGACTCTACTATGACTCATGAATATGAAGAATTGCAACATGATCTATCAAAATTACAACAGCAAGTGCACCAAATTTCGCTCTCACAAAGAGAAACAAAAAATTAAATGGAAGTTTTCAAGAAAGGCGTGGAAGCGAAGATGGATGGTTTGAAGAATAATATGGATGGTTTGAAGAAAGGCGTGGAATCTAAGATGGATGGCATGGAAGGTTTGACAAAATTGATACAAGAAATGTTTCCTAATAGTGAAAAGATATTAGAGGAAACTCATGATGAGAACAAAATAAATGTTAATCGTGACTTCTTAAACTCTGATGTTGGCGGGAAGAACCATCATACTCCAAAAATGGATATTAGGAAGTTTGATGGAAAAGATCTTGTAACATGGATACTACAGATGGAGCAATATTTTGATCTCCATAATATGCAAAACAAACAAAAGGTACGCATTTCAACTTTACATTTAGAACAAAATACATTTGTATCGTATTGATGGCTTTGATCCTGTAAAAAAATTGTCACCTGGTCAATTTTTATGGAGGAAATGATAGCACATTATGAGGATACAAAGAGCAACACCTTCTTTATCCAATTGATAAATCTCAAACAAAAGGGTTTAGTGGGGGAGCACATTGAGGACTTCCAAAAATTGAATATAAGGGTAACTGATAGTCTAGAGGAACACAGGATTGATCTCTTCATAGGTACTTTAAAGGATAAAATCCAACATGAAGTTCACTTTTTGGAACCTGATTGATTAGAGAAGGCATTTAGGTTGGCAAGAAAAATTGAATGTAAAATTATGGTGGCAAGGAAGCCTACCACTCACTTCTATAAAGAAGGAAGTGTTGCTATGCCTAGATTTCCACGACCTACAAGGTTGACACCACAAAAATTGGAAGAAAAAAGAGCAAAAGGGTTGTGCTACAGTTGTGATAGCAAATATACTAAAATTCATAAGTGTGTTGAGAAGAAATTATTTTACATAGATTGTGAAGAGGAAGCAGAAAATGAACAAGAAGAGGATATACACCAGGAACCAGCTCTAGAAGAGGAAGAAATGAGTCTGACCATATCGTGTAATGCATTGGAAGGAATTACCACTCCTAAAACTCTCAAGATAAAAGGACATATCAAGAAGAAAAAGGTAATAGTGTTGATTGATTCAGGTAGCACCCATAACTTTATTCATTGTAAGGTAGCCAAGGAATTGAATTGTTTCCTGTACCCAGCACCAGAATGTCAAGTGATGGTTGCAAATGGAGGAACTATAAATTTCTTTGGAAAATGTCATAATATCAAGCTAACCATGGGGGAATATGTATTGAATAGTCCAATTCTTTCCATTCCTATGGGAGATGGTGATGTTGTACTAGGAGTACAATGGTTACAATCTTTGGGGACGGTAACTTTTAATTTTCAAGAGCTTTTCTTGAATTTTTTTTCAGAAGGAAAGGAATTTCAATTACAAGGTATTGCAGGGAAGCTAGGAAAGATAATAAGTTGTAATGTCATGAAAAATCTTCTAAAGAAAGAACAAGAAGGTGTAATTGCACAATTATTCTCACTAGAAGTTCCAACATCAAAATCATCTATTTCTGCAGATCTCCAACAAGTCTTGGACAATAATTCCAAGGTGTTTGAAACTCCGAAAAAACTCCCACCTCTTCATTATCATGATCATGATATTCATTTGATTCCAGGAAGTGTTCCTCCAAACATCAGGCCTCATAGATATCCTTATGTCCAAAAGAGATAAATTGAACGTATGATTGCAGAAATGTTAGAGGCAGGTATAGTTCAACCTATTCAAATTTCTTTCTCTGCTCCTGTAGTATTGGTACACAAGAAGGATGGATCATGGCGCATGTGTCTGGATTATAGGGAGCTAAATAAGCTCACCATTAAAGATAAGTTTCCCATTCCCGTGATTGATGAATTATTGGATGACTTACATGGAGAAATTTATTTTACCTAGTTGGATCTTTGTTCAGGATATCATCAAATTAGAATGAAGACTGAAGATATTCCAAAAATAGAATTTAAAACTCATGAGGGTCATTATGATTTTTTTGTCATGCCTTTTGGCCTTACCAATGCACCTTCTACATTTCAAGGGTTGATGAATTCCATTTTCAAACCCTTCCTTAGAAAATTTGTGCTAGTATTTTTTGATGATATACTAATCTACAGCAGGTCTTGGAAGGATCATGTTGAACATGTTGACAGGGTGCTCAAACTATTGCGGGAGAAACAATTATATGCAAAAGCATCCAAATGTTTCTTTGGAGTACAAGAGGTGGAATATCTGGGTCATATTATATCTCACGAGGGTGTTAAAGTAGACCCTAACAAAATTAAAGCCATTAAGGAATGGAAAGTCCCCAAGACAATAAAGCAGTTGTGAGGATTTCTCGGGTTAACGGGCTATTATCGCAAGTTTGTTAAGAATTATGGGAGAATAGCAGCACCTCTAACAACATTATTGAAGAAAGATGCATTTTCATGGACTCCTGAAGCAACTAAGGCCTTTGAACATCTTAAAGAGGTAATGTGCCTAGCACCAGTCTTAGTTACGCCAGACTTCACAAAAACCTTTATTGTGGAATGTGATGCCTCAGGAAATGGAATTGGTGTTGTTTTAATGTAGGAAGGAAGACCCATTGCTTTTGAAATTCTTCCAATCAAAGGAAATTATTTACAGAAACCTATTTATGAGAAGGAAATGTTAGCGATATTGCATGCACTAAAGAAATGGCGATCTTCCCTAATGGGAAAACACTTCAAGGTAAAAACTGATCATGATAGTCTTAAACACTTTTTGGAACAAAGACTATCTTTAGAAGAGTAGCAAAAATGGGTCACAAATATGTTGGGTTATGACTTTGAAATAATCTACAAAAAGGGAAGCTTAATGTTGTTGCATTTGCACTCTCAAAAAATAATGAAGAGGTGGAAGCATTGCTTTGTGCCATTTCTGTTATCCAACCAGATTAGATAACTGAAGCAAGAGATGAATGGAAGAAGGAAAAATAAGTATGGACACTCATTCAAAAGTTGCAGAAGATGCTAGTACATCTAATACATTTAGCTGGAAAAATTATTCTTTATGGTACAAAGATTGCTTATATCTTTGTAAGAATTCCCAACTAAAACAAAAGATTCTTTTGGAATTGCACACTTCTCCTTTAGGAGGACACTCAGGATTTTTAAAAACTTACCACAGGGTGAAGAAAGAGGTTTTTTGGGATGCCCTTAAATCTGATATTCAAAATTTTATGGCAGAATGTTTGGTTTTCCAGCAGAATAAAGTTGACACAATTAAGACCCCGGGACTTCTACAACCTTTATCCATTCCAAGTCAACATTGGGAGGATATTTCAATGGATTTTATCATAGGTTTACCTAATTCATCATGGTGTCATCATGGTGGTAGTTGACAGACTTACCAATTATGCACACTTTTGTGCATTATCTCATCCATTTAAAGCAAGTACAGTTACTACTACATTTATGGACACAATTCCAAAGCTACATGGAAACCCAACAGTTATTGTGAGCAAAAAAGATCCCATTTTTACTGGAAATTTTTGGATGGAGCTATTTTCTTGTTTGGGTACTCAATTAGCTCATAGCTCATCTTATCATTCTCAATTTGATCGTCAAACTGAGATAGTAAATAAATTTTTGGAAGGATATCTTCGTTGTTTTGTATCTGATAAACAAACATAATGGGTCAAGTGGTTACCTCTCACTGAATGGTGGTATAACACTTCCATACTGTAGCAAAAATGACCCCATTTATGGCACTTTATGGATATCATCCACCATCCATCACATCATATTTAAGAGAAAATTTGAAGGTTTAGGTAGTGGAAGATCACATCGAGCATCAACAAGAAGTTCTCCAACTCTTAAAGGATAACCTGAATTTGGCACAAAATCGAATGAAACAACAGGCAGATCAACATCGCAGCGAGAGATGTTTTGATGTAGGAGAATGGGTATTTTTATGGCTACAAACATGCAAACAAATGTCCCTCAAGCAAGCTAAGAACGATAATAAATTATCACCATAGTAATATGGTCCTTACAAGGTTTTGAAAAAGATTGCTACTAAGGCATACAAATTGGAGCTTCCTCCTTCTTCACAAGTGCATCCAGTTTTCCATGTTTCATGCTTAAAGAAGGTTATAGGTGAAAATCTCCCAGTTCAAACAATATTTCCAGAACTTGATGAGGAAGGGAAAATCATATTGGAACCTGAAACGGTCACAAAAACAAGAACTCGACAGCTACGAAATCCATCAATTTCAGAGTATCAAATCAAGTGGAAGAACTTACCCACTGAAGATTCTACATGGGAGGATGAGAATTTTATACAGAAGTACCCAAAGCTACTCAAGCATTGAGGACGACACTTTTTTGAAGGAGAGGGGCATGTTAGGTCCCTATATTATTAGTATAGTCCCTTATTGTTGTTAGTGTAACCCCCTTATTGTTATTATTATACCCCTGTAACCCCCATATTTTTATTATTATGCCCTTAAATTATTATTGTTAGGTCGACTAGGATTACATTGTGGCCCCATGGACTCCTATATATAGAAAGGAGGTTTTGTAGTTTGTATCATCCAAGAATTGTTCATTCATTTAATGTATTGGAGGTTGCCCCCTCAAAGTGGCTTATTTCTAAGGCGTTGATATCTCTTTTATTCTATTTTTAGAGCTGGCTTCACAGCATCGTATTTTACCGGATTTCTGTTCGCTGGGTTTCACCCAGGAATGAATCCTGTTTAACTCTGAAAAAAAATTTTTAAGTAGCTAAAAAGCTTCGGAAATTTTTTAGTTTGTATATGTATTTCAATTTACAGTTACTCTGCTTCCACTGTATTAACATCTTTATGTGGTTCAGTTCACAGTTTAATAGACTTTCATCATATAATTTTTTTAGATACATATATACATATTTATATAGATATATATAATTTTACACACACACACACACACACACACACATATATATATATATATATATATATATATTTAAGTGTCTATTTTTCCCGGACTTATACATTCTTATATATGTATTTATTGAGTTTTATATAAATATATTTCTTCACTTGCATCCAGTTAACAGAAATTATCTACTCATTATCCTTCATGTTCTCAATAAATATTCGGTACTTTACTTCCTTTCAACATTCAGTTTCACTAAACTGATATTTATTTTGTATTTGTATCTAGTATTAATGTCTAAATACTGTCTCAGTAGGCATTATTCCTTCCTATGCTGGTAAAAAATTTCATTAGAATTTTAGTATGATTTTTGATAAAGTGTATGTCCTTCTCGAAGGATTTGTATTTTCAATTTTGCATCCTGTACATAAAGTTCTTATCATTTATTTCATATTAAATGTAAGATCATAGTCCGTCAGCACTATAGCAATTCTAGTTCATATTCTATTATTAATATTTAGCTTTTTAAAGTTTTAGTATGCATATAATTAACTAATATTCACAACTATATATACCAATTACAATAGTTTGATTTTTGTACACTACATCTATTGCATATCAGTACTAACATTTACTGAACTTTAATTATAAATTTTATTTCTACATACTATAATTTCTATTGATAAATTCTAATAGTAAGCAAATGTTATAAGGATATGAAAATCTATAGCAAAAACTACTTGAACTAAACCACTTCTGAATGCACATTTCTTTCTGTTTCAAGTGAGTGCCTATGGTTAACGAAATAGTAGTATAATTTATTTACAGAACTAATACTCTTTCTGATAAAGACCTATCATCAGATTTAAACCTTTTCAAGGTATAGACACTCTGGCAGATGGCTCTTATCAGGTAACTCCTATGAAACAAGGTAGAATATTGAATGAAATTCTACAAAATAAATTCTGCTAAATTCATAGGAATTCATGAAATCAACACATAATTTTCTAACTCATTAAAATTCCCACAGCCCTGCCTATAAGAATTCAAATATTAATGAAAATAAGAATAATACAGTGTGCATACCACATTAGTTGACAATTCCTCCCAACCATAGTGTTTTATCTCCTTAACTCACCCCTGAGATGAGACCTTAGCTTCCAGTGATAGACAACCCCTTTGTCTATCCTGGGGTAGCTTATTTAAGTAGTGCTTTCGCAAGTCTGTTTCTAATTTTTGCGTCCAGAAATTTCAGGAGGATTTATTCCTATTTTTTCCTAGGCTTCCCTCAATGACGTACTTTAAAGCTGTTTTTCCATTTTTACAACTTTTCTTTCTCTTCCCAATTACTTTCCTCTTCATTGGGGAAATTATATTTTTCTCTCCCAATATAATTTAGTAATATTCCTTTCAATTTTTTTCTGAAAGGTTTTTGGGAAAGTCTAACCTTATCCATATCCTAATGGATCAAGGTTTCGGATCTCCATCTCAATCTAGTCATATTGCACACATAATTATTCCATTTATATTTATTAATAAATATTTAAATAAATCCACACCTTTTTTCTCCATTGGGGTCCACTTTCCCTTTGGATTTTGTTCAAATGTCAAATTAAAAAACATAGCAATTTGGGGTGTTACATGTTCTTAGGGAGGAGCCCTCTGGTTCTAGTGCATAGCCATTTTGGCAAATACCTCTTTCTTCCTTCACAATGTTTCGATGTCATTCGTTTGAGTTTAAACTGGAATCCCTCGGGTCTTTTTCATCATATCAAAGGTAACGATTCTTATTTTCTCCTTCTAGGTTTAACATTTACCCTATGGTTCACCCTTCAATTTCTGAGTTTAGCTTCAGTTGTGGTTTTTTTATGCCTACTATACCGAGAATTTTATGGGTTTTTCATTATGCATGAAAATTTGAAAAGGATCTCTTCAATTTTGAGTCCCCTTCTATAATTGGTCTCTGGTTTTTCTGGTATAGATAGTTAAATCCTCTGCCCTTTTAGATTTACATATTATTTGATGCATAACCCAACTTATGAATGGCGAGTTAAATTTAGGGTTTTTAGTTACAAATTGTGTCTGTTATTTAACTGTTTCCATTATACAGGGCCACTCTGCCATGATTCGGTTCAACTATTTTTTATGTGTATACGCTGACCATTCCAGAGAATTAATCCTTGGGTTCTGGGTTTAATCATGAAATTAGCATAAATTGGGTCAGCCTAACTCTCTCCCTTTCCAGTCCTCTATTTTCTAGCTTGCTGGTTTATTCCATTTTTTGCATTCCTCAAGGAATTGTGATTTATATGTTTAGTAGAGATAGAGGTTTCACATTGTGATATTATTATGTAGACAACTTAAAGAGAAAATGTAACCCTTAAGATTTCTATGTATTTCTCATATGACTTATGGGTATGTGACAGATATATTTATAATTCCTCTGATTCTATTTCATATTTCTTTTGACATGTAAATTTATGTTGTATTTATCCATCCCACCCATTCATGATAATTTTCGATTTCTTGTTATGATAGCATGCTGCTGAGAGTGTAGGGTAACTCCTCATTCTGTAGGTGCTAATTATTTTAAATGATATTTGTATGATAGTGTGTGGACTATCCTATATTTTAAATTTGATTATGGGGTTCTCATTTTCCAATTACGCCCTCTATACAACAATAACAAAGTTTCTTATTTTACTCATATAATTTTTTGAGATATATATTTATCTCTTACTCATAATTTTGAGTGTATCTGGTTATAATTAATTAGGGTTGTATTTCACTTTTGTATTATTTATACCATTATGGTTTAAGGCCTCATCCATAATTTCATTTACTTCTGAGTATTTCCTTTATACTTCTTCATAGAGTTATATAGAAAATTGGGGTTTTTGCATCCTTGTACTATGCATGTAAGTTGTGTAAGAATTCCTCGGTTATTCTTCCCCTCCCCACTACTAAAGAAGAATCTGTAAAATTTGTGGGGTTCTTCCCCTTAAGGTATTTGCAGAGTCTCTTAAAAAATACTTGATTTCTCATTGAGGTTTGGCACAACCCCTTTTCTTCTAAGTCTATTCCTCTTTTTCATTAATGTTGTGTATTTAATTTTGTATTATATTCATTACCTTCTATGTTACTTCTCATTTTATAATTTGAGTTTTAATATCGGTTGTTTCCACCGAGGTTTACTCATTGGCTTAGATCAAGAATTTTGTCAAGGAGATGACATCCTATCATATTCATGTTAGAACCAATACATTATATTATTGTTTATTTTCTCATTTATTATTTTCCTGTGTACATGTTGAAATACCACCTTACTAACAACATTTTGTGATTTTTATGCACAGGTGGAGAAATCAAGGACATAACAACATACTCAGGTAAGCCATCTTCATGTCTTGTGCACTATAATACTTTTAATTCATTAATCTATTTGATTTTCTCTAACTCTTGCATTCCAATTCTTTTGCAGGTATGCTCTCTGAGTTTTTGGTTAGTTTGCTTGACACTATTATTTCCTTCAGTGCCCATGCTTACCATCTATATTCTTTCTCAGTTCGGTAGCATGTTGTTCCCCCCATGCTCTCCTTATGGTGCATATCTTATACATGTGTTACTAGAGTTTATATTTCATCGCCATGCTTGGCCTTTGATAGTAAATTAAGTCGATGTAATGTTTCTTATTTTTCACTTAGTGATATACATATGACAGTGAGATACTCAAGGATGTTCAAGGATTATTGTACTTAGACAACTTATATATTTTATAATTGGAATTCTGAGTTTTCATATTCATGATGGATAAATATGTAATTGTATCTGATTTTCAGATGTTATAATGAATTCCTCAGTTTTGAATAATTTCATATGCTATATTTAAATCTCCAGAATTGTCTTATTTTTAATACTGGCTTACTTGGTTAATTTTCTAGTAATTGTTTCATGTATCAATACTCTATACCTTAATTTATTTGTAATTTTTGATTTATGTCTCTCCTTCTATCCTTAGATACATGATGTATTATTTAATTTACTTTGATACATATATGAATAATTACACATTACTTATTATCAGACCATAACCCCTTGGGTTTATAATTTCACATATTATAATTGTATCTACTTACAGTAACTTCGTTTGTGTACAAAAGACAATATCTACATTGTATTTACTACAGTGCTGACACTATAAAATACACATTACTAATATTGTATATATTATTAACCATGTACATGCCACTAGTCTATATTAGGACCTTAGCTTTTAGTATTGATATTGTTTGTAACATTAACCAGGTATAGACTATTAACATAACATTAATCCATATTTTCAAGGTAGAATTTGTCTATTAATTTAGACAAAATTATGATCTAGCCTTTACTAAGAACATAAGAAGTTAAATATAAAATCTCAACACATGGCATGTAATATCCCTAGCATAAGCCACAGTAAAAACTCTCATAAAATAAGAGTTTTTAAATAATTAAATATTATTAATTATTATATTGATATTACATGAAGAATATTATTGTAATTCTTAGTTATAATAATATTGGAAGAATTATTTCTTAATTATTATATTTAGAAGAATTTATATTCTTCTATACAAATAAATTATATTTCCATGTTAGTATCTTTTATGAGTTTTAGAAACAATGAGTAATAGTTTTGGAAAAGCTATGGATAAGTGATATTTTTCTCATAAGGGAAAAGCAAATCTACCTTTAAAAAAAAGCACGACAGATTTATGGAGTGCTTTTGTGGTTCAGGAAAAATCATATTTATGGATTCTTTATGGAATGCTTTTATGATTTAGAAAAGCTATTCCATTTTCTTAATTATATTTATTGTAAGTCTATGAGAAAAATATAGGAGGAAAGGAGAGAATGTATGGAGGATGGATCCAAGGAAGAGGAACAAGGAATTCCAAGCATGCATCAAAATATAAGTAACTATGTTCTTTAAAAATTCTTTTGTTTGCATATGGGACATGATGATATAATAATTGAATTTATTTTCTAGGAAAAATTCATATGATAAACAATCAAGATTATTTCTTGAGAAAACCTCTATATAATTTTGTGCATAGAGGAGCAAGTGTTTTATTCATTGAATTATGAGAAGATTCAATGTGTCGTGAATTCATAAAATCTTTTCATGGCTAAATAATTCTGTGAATTGCATGAGTTATTGGAAAATAGAGTCCAATAAGCCTTTAAATCTCCCAAACCCAGATAGATATGTAAACAGAGAATGATTTTTTTGTAAAATATGATGTTATTAACAAAAGCCTCTTTCATATTTTAAAAATTCTCTCCCATGTCTTAAAAACCGTGTCTTAAATTGATGTAAAAAACAGGGAATTATTTATTATTTAAATCTAGAAAAATGAGCTCCAAAGAGTCGTTCAAATATTCCAAACCGTAACACCTGTGTATAAACTGAGAGAGGTTATTTTGAATTAACTCGTTAAAATAAAAAATCTCTTTCGGTTTTCCAAAAATAATTTCTGTTTGGTTGGAAACTATGTCCAATTTTGATGACAAAAACATGAAATTATTTAATATTTAAATCTGGAAAAATGGGTTTCAAATATTCATTTGAATATTCAAAACCGTGACACCCGTGAAAAAAATGAGAGAGGTTATTTTTAATAAGCCTCTTCCAAAAAAAAACCTCTTTTTTTTCCGAAATTCGTTTCCATATGATCGTAATATGCGTCCAAGTTGGATGACTAAAACAGGAAAAAAAGAGTAAAACATAGTGCTTCCATTTCAATTTTCAATGAGAAAAGAATATTTTTTTATGTACATATAGATATAATAATTATGCTGATGATTATTTACAAGGAATTAATTTACATAATTACCAAGTATGTTCTCATGATGCATATGCATTAAAATTTTTAAAGAGAAACGTTGGACTCTTGAAGAGAGTATGTGCTTAGGTGCACATGAATAATATCTAGTATATTTGATCTAGTAGAAATTTATTATGTGATTTTACATGCATGAAGAGCTTGAGTCATGTAAAAATATATAAATAACTTATGTGAGGGGTATCTTACATAAAACCCTTGGGTAAAGGCAATTGGTTGTGTTATTTGAGAAGGATTTGTTATTCATGTTATTTCTTCAAGAAATATTAGAAATCTCTCTAATGTGTGAAATGATAAGAAAATATTTTGTATTTCTTGCATAATAGCTAGTGAGTTAGCTATCTTTTGGAAAAAGAATAATTAGAGTGTAAAAATACTTGGAAAATAAATATATATATCTGTATGCAAGGAAGCAATTATTATGTTATAACTCTTTAAAAAGAATTGAAGAGAAAAATATATCCCTGTGCATGTTATTGGAATAGATTCTTAGAGAAGAAAACTAGTCATCACATGATTTATTATGTGATATTATTTAGAGAAACATATATGCTTGCATGCATAGGAAAAGTATAGTTTTGGGTATTAGATTTCTAGAGAAAAGGAAGATGCAATCACATAATATTTATTGTATTATCATTCATTTGGGAGAAATAATATGTATTCTACAAACCTAAAGGGATTGGCTATGGTATTAGCTTTATTTTCAGAATATTATGCATAGTTATTGGGTTATACCTTTTGGATGAGATGGAAATGTCCCTTTGCATGCATGAAATAATAAGTGATATGCGTTTGACCAATTGGAAAATAAATGTGTTTATTTTTCCATGAAATATTTATTTAGTTTCTTTTGGAAAGAAATATATGTTTTACATGAAAGAAGAACAGCTATGTTATTGCATGCACAAAATTATAACTAGTATTTTAAATTTGTTTGAAATTGAGCTGGCATGGTTATACATAATAACCATTATGAATAGCTCTTGGGTGGAAAATATGTTTTTGGAAAAGAACATGTATTCACATGCATAAGTATAGAATCTACTGCGTTAATCCCTTTGGAAAAAAAAACATAAGAGTAGGGAAAAAAAAATTTCTTGTTGGGATAGTTATATTGAAAGCTTGTTATGCATTTGCTTGTACAATATTATTATATAATATGTTAAATTTCCTTTGGAAATAATATGAAAGTGCATGCAAGATTTTGATGTTGGAAAGATGATGATTGATAATGATTTATTTGTTACTAATGCATGTGAAATTATGTTAAAGATTGAATTTCATGTCAATGTGGTTCTGTTTTATACATGCATACCAATATTGTTGAAGTGTCACCAACAAAGATATCAATAATTTATCTAGTCATGATATCAAGTGTTCTGACGATAGAAATCACATGAAAAGAGGGTGACTTGAGAAAAATATTTTTCAAGTTTAACATTGTGGAAGATAAAGATTTTTTAGTCCATGCAGGTTTAGTAGCTCCAACTGCACGATGACCCACTGAATGAAACAACCCAACTAGAAAGACTGAGAGTGAGGATTCGTGGGTAAATAGTATCATGATTATTGTAATAACTTATAGCTATTTATGTTTCATTTAAGTTTATTTTTATATCTAATTTTTATGACAATGGTCAAGGGATGGTCTCCCTTATAACCATTGAGTGAGGGGTGACAACCCTCGCAATCGTTTAATAATAAAATTAAATGTTTGCTAGTTTTCACCCTACAGGGTTTCCAGGGTATTTCAGTGTCTAATGATGTGATTGTTCATTGTCTCATTTTCATGATGTTAATTTTTTTCATGATGTGATGTTTATATTATTAATTAGGTGATTTACTAATTGAGTTAAAATGATCACGGGATCAATGCATAGTTATAGGAGGAAATTTAAGTTAATATGCTACAACAAGGAAAATTAGTGGCTGTGTAACTCACTATGATTTTTACTAAATATTTGTCTAGGTGATGATGATGGTTATTCAAATGGTTAATGCGAAAATATAGAAAGTAATTTATAAGGTTACACATTCATAATTGTTGAAAAAAATTCCTAACTCCATGCATTTTCCTTCGAGGTTACTGGGGTATGTTACATGGCATAACAATTTGTAAAGACGAATTTTCCTCCCAACCATGAGATTCTCCTCAAAGCTCTCCCCCGAGTAGAGATCAATATTCCCTAGTGTTAAAAACCTATTTTAACACAAGTAATGGAACATTTAAGCCTCCTTTCCCCTGCATGTTTCCATAATGGTGTCCCATTTTTATGGGTTGTTGTTTCCCATAGCTTAGGCTTTACTTTTGTTTTTTCCACAAAAGTTTACTTGAAAAATATTTTTTCCTCAACGAAGCTTTTCTTACCTCTTCTGAGTAACTTTCATATTTACTCGGGATTTTTCTTAGATATTTTTCTCCCATCTAATTTAATATTTTTATATTTCTCCAATTGATTATTTTGGATAATTTTGGGAAAGTTTGAAATTCTATCCTATCCTCATGGATAAGAATTTCCTAATCTCAATTACTCTGTCTTTACAAAATTTTCATAACTTTCTTAAATAATTATTAATTTAAAATGTTTTTTCCAACATCATAAGTGTTCCATAGTTCCACCTAGACCTGCGTCTTATTTACATAGACATAAAAGCTGTAAACTAGGGGTATTACATAGCATCCCGAAAAAAAAAACATCGTCCTCGGTGTTACCAAATAACTCTTGTTATTCTTTGACCAATGCTAGAAACACTTCTTTCATACTTTATTCTCGCTCCCATGTAGCTTTTTTAGGTGTAAAGTGTTTCCACTACACTTTCACGCGAGCTACTATTCTATTTTGGAGCATGGTTTCTTCCTGTTCTAATATATGAAGTGGTTATGGAAGAAAAAACCTTTTTTTTTCAACCGGTATCAAAGTACAATCAACCACATGAGAATTATCATGAATGTAATAACCCTATTTTTATTTCTTTTATTAGAAATTTGAACAATCCTAAAGGTTAAGTGGAACTAAAGAAAAACAAATATTGTGGACATATTTTATTATTTCAAATTTAATAAATTTGTAATTGGAATTATTGCACAAATACTAGAGTATAAATGGAGACCACGATTTCAAGTCCATAAATATGGATAAGGTTCCAAATACTTTCCCTGATTCTCCAAAAATCCTTGGAGAAAATAAATAAAAATTCAATGTTGGATTGGAGATAAAAAATCCAAAAGATACCTCAATAAACTATAAAGTTACTGAGAAGAGGTGAAATAAAACTAAAAAGAGGAAAAATCTTGTTTTAAAGTATTTTTGTGGAAAAAAAAACAAAAGGAAAGCCTAGGCAAAAAGGAAAACAACATCGCGATTAACTAAACGCGGTTATGGAAACATGTCAAAGGGAAAGCATTCTTAAATAATCCATTCCTGGGTAGATAATAGGTTGTCTACACCTTGGAGGAATTGGTCTCTACTCGGGGGGGAGTTGTGGAGAGAAAGCTCAAGGTTGGGTGGAAAATAGTCTTACCAAAATTGGTATGTGCAAAGAAATTCAATTCTCTATTACGAATTTTATTATTACAGAAATTGTGAGGTTTTTTATTTTTCTGAATTAGATTTTAATTCTGTTACATACAAGTGGTTAATAAAATTAAATTTGTACATGATTATTAGTGATTTTCTGTGTAAATTTTATTCATATAGTCTGGTGTATTGAACAGACAACAAATATAGAAATAGTAGTTTATCTGTATGGTTACACAGAAAATTAGAATTATACACCAACACTCAGAATGTCTGAACCCCATAAATAGGTTTAAATATAAGGTTAGGTGTTAAATAATAATTATGTACAAATATACAATATAGAGAAATACATTAGAGGCAAGGAAAATTAGTGTGCTTATTAGAAATGTATTATTGACGGGACTATGTAAATTACAACTAAAATTTTCTATCATAAAACAAGTTGAGTACAATTACAACTTATTGCATATTCTCAGAAATAGCATAAAAGAAAAAACTGAATGAAATACATATGTGAATGTAATACCCCAAGTTCCTATGCTTTTTAATTGACATTTGAATAAGTCCAAAGGGGAAGTCGACCCTAATGGAGAACTAGTATGTGGATTTATTTTATTTTTAATTAATAAAAATAAAATGGAAAATTATGTTTGCAGTTACTAGATTGACAATTGAGTTCTAAAACCTAAATCCATGAGGATTTGGATAAGGTTATGAGACTTTCCCACACCTTCCAGAAATAATTGGAAGGAATATTACCAAAATTAGATTTGGATATAAACATCTAATTTCCCCAATGAAGAGGAAAGTATTGGGAAGAGGTAGAAAAATTTAGAAAAGTGAAAAAGACAGCTTTAAAGTATCTATATGAGGGAAAGAATAGGCAAAACAGGAAGAAAGCATCCTGAAATTACTAGACATAGTAATTGGAAATAGGCTAGGGAAAGCAAAGATTAAATAAGCTGCTCCAGGATAGACAAAGGGTTGTCTATCATTGGGATCTAATTTACTGGCTCGGGGGTGAGTTACGGAGAGAGAACTCTACAGTTGGGTGGAACTAGTCAAAGAAATTGGTATGCACACCTAACTAGCATATTTCTGGGTGATATGAATTCCACCTATGTGTTAAATGATATCTGATTAGGAAATTGTTAAGATATATATGTATGTGAAATGGTTTAATTTAAGGCTACTGTAATTTACTTAGTTTAATTGTCAATTTGTACAATGAGCTATAGGAGGCCATACATTTAACAGATTCTATTATAGTAGTAGTAAATTTGTATAGTTGTATGGGTAAAAATTGAGTGAGCTTCAACAACCAGAATGACTAAATCTGGTTACACATTTAAATATGGAGTTAGGAAGTCTAACTGAGAACTATGCTAGTCTCTGGAAGTAATAAAATGGTTATTATTACAGAAAATAAATATCATTAGACATATATTTCAAATTCATATCTGCATAACATTCTAAATAGTGAAATCCAACTTCATGAATGCATGTACCCGAGTTAATTATATGTCTAGAACTCTTAAGTCCTGATATGAAATAAATCAAAGCTTATAGTAGTATGATAATATAAGGAACTCAGATAGATATATGTAACATATATATGAATTAATTCTATCCTAATCCATCTATAATTATTCATAAGTCAATATAAGAGAAAGAAATACTATTAAAAGTAAATTCAAATGAGAATTTTGCATTATGTACTCTGCACGGAAATATTTAACATGCTGGTTGATACAATATTCTAAACTACACATTAGAAAAATTAAAGACTTAAGATATGTGAGTAATATGAGATAGGAAACATTACACATTTCTGTGATTTAGTAATCGAATATAAATGAAACTACTGTTGTACTAGAGATGTGTATAGGGTTATATCAGTAACCAAGTAACTATTAAACGAAAATAAATGATGTTAAATTATCAGGAATACCTATTAGAAACACAAAATAGTTCTGATGAACGGAAAATTTGATATAGAGATACTGAAATCATACATCTAAAATGTACGCTATGGTCCTCAAAAGATTAACTTATTCATTACAATAGCATAGTAAACGCATAATAGCAAAAGACAATCACAATGCTTCTGAATGGTGAAAATTTATGAAAAAGTGTAATATAGTCCAGAGGGTGGATTTTAAACCCAACCATGTTTAATTATATTACAAAATTAAATAGCTATAATAAAAATGATCTATTACTATCTCGAGTCGCTGCAAATAAAAAATATAGGTCGCTGGCATTTCGGAAAGATGGCCAAGGTAGCCGAGAAACATAAGTATGTCGATAGCGACTTGTAAAAAACTGATTTTAGTGTCAAGAAAAGATCATGTCTGCGTAACATGATTTCTATCAACAAATCGAAAGAAACAGAGAAGGGACATACCTGCATACACCAAGAAATCGAAATAAAAATATTAAATGCAAATAATTTTTTTATTAATGATAGTCAGAAGAAGGCTATACCTTCACGAGGGAAGGCTATACCTTCACGAGGTTCAATCTTCATGGTAGAAAATACCTACAATCCCAATAATCACATGAAGAAGTGAGGGGGATTATTAGAGCTTAAAACAAAACCAAAATGAAGAAATAAATTGAATTGAAAAAACTTAAAAACCCAGAGTCTACATGTGCAAAGCTTCATGGAGGAAACAAAACCTTGAGACGGTAGCACGGAAATTGAAATTTCATTCTGGAAAATTCCATGGGAAATAAAAAACCATCCGAGCCAGATCGAGTGGAGCTGCTCAATCTGCGTTGAGTCAATCTGCGTCTCAAGTAGGGCATGGCAAGGGTAAAACCCTGATGAAAACAGTAAGGAAAAAACAAAATTGGGGTTATACAGTTAAATTACTTGGTACATTTCTGGGTGAGTTAAAATCCTACAACCCCAAATAAAGTACGTTCAATCCTATGGTTTCACTAACAGTAAACCTTTCTCTAACAATGGTGAATCAATAAAATTGAATACATTAAAGATGAATTATTTTCACTAAAGAGAAACAAAACCACAGGTTCACAATTATAAAAATAACACATACAGAGATGGCGCTTTTTCACAAGGGAAGAGTCTTGGTGCAAAAAACAAATGAGAGTTTCCAATAGGAATCCATAACAATAATTATTCCTTCCAAGACGTAAAATAATAATTAACGAAACTAAAAATCCATGAAAAAAGAGAACAATTTCTCTATTTTGTCATTTACAATGGAATTGGAACAAATCAGAGTGACAATCTATCATTAACCAAACTAAAAATCAATTAATGGAAGGAAACGAAATAAAATACATGAGTAAAGTAACGGAATCATATGGAGAGAAACCTGGACTTTTCGTGGGTTCATTCCAAACATATGCGAGAGGAGGCGTAGTAAAAATATTTGATGAACCACGAAAATGAGAATGGAAAATGAAATGTAAACTCAAAAAAATCCAGATGCTATACACCTTTGTAAACCCTAAATGGTATAACATCTCCACCATCCACGTGGCAGAAGATGTGAGGGTAAACACTGGATCGATGAGATGGTCTCGGAAAATGATGTAATCTCATGTCAACACTGTAGAAAATCTCACGAGGTAAATTGTAGAGATCTTCGCATTTAATAATTAGTGCAAGGTCACATGGGATGCGACCGAAAAGGATTTAAGAGTTGGTACTACCTGTCTCTTCACAATTATATATAAGTTTCTGGGCACAAAAGATATGCATTGATCACTAAGATACCATTAACATCCTCGAACCAAATGACGAGTCAGTGAATGCCAGCATGTTTATTTCCAACGTTAAATATAAGGAGAGCCTATCCTGGGATGTGGTAATAACCTAATATAATACATATGGAAGGGCTATAGTTAGGAGAAAAATTGATTAAGGTCTCAATAGGGTTGATTTGGAATGTGAAATTCACCGTGATGTGCTATAAAAACATAGGTAGGAAGATATGTAAGTGTTGCATTGAATATATTAGATAGTTATATAGTATATGGGTAACATGTAGAATACTATATAGTTTCCCTTCAATACATGAGTTCATGGTATATAAAAAAAAAATGAATAAGGGAGTTAGCAATTAAGTAAGTTCTCTAATAGAAAAAAATGAAATATATATTTAATGAGGAGACCTCATATATATAAATATATATATATATATATAAATATTATCAAAAGGAGTACCAATAAAAATGAGGTGAAGATATAGGCTAAAGATAGTTAAATTAAAATAATGAGCTATCATAGAAAGACCATAAGAAGTTTCTTTAGCCTTAGTTGTTGTATACAATTATGCACAGAGTATTGTTTTCAGTAGTAAAATAAATAGTAAAACTCAAGAAGAGGAAATGATAATTTTAGTATTGATGTCAGAGTCTCGTTGATTTGCGAGGAAATGAAAAAGACGATAATCTAAACTTGGTAATAGAATATCATCGAATTGCGATAAAAACTTATAAAAGTTTTAATAACATTTAGTTGTGAATAATGAAAAAAAAATGAATTGTGTAAGGTGAGAGACGTTACAAATGGTATCAGGGCATTAGCTAAAAACACTAGGAAAATTATGTGCTCACACAAAAAATGTATACTGCTGTAAAAAATTATGAAATTTAAATTTTGCTAATGTTATTTTCATGTACAGTGAACAGTACTGAAGTATACAACTGTGAACCATGACTGAAGGGGACGAGCTATACATAGATCTAGGTGATGGAGAAAACACACCAAATCCAAATGCTCCATTGATATCTATGTTGCATAGAATGAAACGAGATATGGCATAACTTAAAAGCCATAATGAAAGGCTATATTTAGCCAGTGAGGAGTAGGACCGACTAATCAGAGAATCAACTTCTCGAAATAGTCAAGAAGGTGAAGATTCCAGAAGGAAGAGAAAGGGAAGGGTCGATTTCTCAGAAGATTCTGAGGAAGATGATGCCTCTAGAGAAAATTCTAGACGAAAGAAGGAATTACAGGGTGAATTTCAGAAAATTAAACCTCTCTCGTATGATGTAAAGAAAGAGGAAGATTCTGAAGCATGGCCTTCAAATATGATAAAGTAATTTCAGGTTTACGAATACGAAAGTAACTTAAGAGTCAGGCTGGTTATTTATCAATTGCAAGGTAAGGCTACCTTGTGGTGGGAAGAAACAAGAATGGTCCATGTCATTGATGAGAAAATGGTGACTTGGGAAGATTTGTAGGTTAAGTTTAAAAATTGATACTTGAATGAATGCTACTATGATGACAAGGAAAAATATTTTCATGAACTCATATTGGGACATCTCAAGATTGATGAGTTTGTAACCAAATTCACAAATCTCTTACGATATGTACCTTATATCAGAGAGGAGAAGGAAAAGGTACAAAGGTTCTTGAACTATTTACCCACTATTTGTAAAGAAGAGATAGAGTTTCATAACCCTAAGACTATGGATGAGGTGGTGTGTAAGGCCAAATTGTGTTATCTGCAGTTCAAGGGTAAGAGTGAGCAAGGAAAGAATTGGTCAAACAAAGGTGACTTTAGTGGAAAGAAAACCAAACCAGCATATATGAAAAAATTTGGGAGAAACCACTAAAGAAAGAAGTTCAGCAAATGGGTGACAATCAAACTGCTCAATCACAAACTGGGTCCAAACAAGTGAATGGAAATAATAAAAGAGAGGGGACTATTAGAATGAAAGAACTTTTCGAGTGTTGGGGTTGTGGACAACCTCATTTATTGAGGGATTTTCCACATCATAATGTTGGCAATATGATGTAGAGTGTTGTCCTTGATGGCAACCCACTCAATGAAGATGAAAACATGAGACAGTTGACATGTGTTGTCCTTGATGGCAAACCACCTGATGAAGTTTGTCTTGACCTGATGGACTCGGTAAATGATGTAAATCTGATATGAAATGATGTTTGTTAGCAATATGATGCTGAGTTTTGTCCTTGAATGGAAACCCACTTAATGAAGATAATGACAACTTAATTGATAAAGTTGTGCTTGATAGAATATGTCTTGATGAACTAAATCTGATGTATCTACAGTGAGTACAGAAGGAAATGAAGAAAGAAATTCAGCATGTGCTAAATCTATGGTGAAAAGAGTATGTCTCAATGCATACGCGGGTATGTCTAGGAGAAGTCGCGTATGCACGCGGGAAACAACGTTCCAAGTCGCGTATGGGCAAAAGCGCTCATAAAGTGCAAAACCAGGGGTAACTATCATGGTATTGACCCATTGTATTGGGTAATGACTCGTCTAAATGACCCCGTCCAGGAATAACATCGGAAGTAATGTGGTTTTGGCTCATGGTATTGAAAAAGGGTAAACCTATATAAGGAAAAGAAATTCATTGTGCATATCATGAGCGTGGGTGCAAGATGTCTGAGCTTGAATGAATACTTCTCTGTGAAGTATATCTATATGGAAAGGCTAAAGGTTTGATGATAGATCTGAATCTATGATGCCCAAATAAAGAAATGATGAAGAAAGGAATCTAGATCTGGAATGTATTTATCTGCTAGATTTGTTTATGGAAGGCTTAGATCTGAGATGAGGCGAACATCTGTCTGAAGTAAAAGGGTAAATCTGAACTGAATATCTGATCTGAAGAAGTATGCTGCTTTATAATGGTTGAAGATCTATACGCTAGTTCGCCGCAGAGGAAGCGCGTATATACGCGGCTTCGCTGAAGAGAAAGCGCGTATGCGCAATGAAGTGTTATGATATGAAGTATCGTGTTAGTTTATGTAAATGGAAAGAGAAGGCATATCGCATTTGTCGAGTGAAGGGAAAGCTGATATACAAACTAGAAGTTTATGAGTGCAGTATTAGAAATGTACGATCTGTTCTGTGGTTCCTAACGATATACAATCGATGAGTTATATGTATCTGTTTCGATGGTTGCGTAGCAAAGTATGGAAAGGTCAGTAACGCCCTTATGATGAAAGCAGTAACTGCAAGTGGTAGCTCTAAAAAGACTTTGGATCCGGTGTGAAAATTGATGAAACGTAGTCACATTAGGAAAAATCTTGTGAGAGGGGGGTGAATCAGTATTTACTGCATATTCAACAATTTTTACCTTTTCATTCCTTAAAACCCATACGCTACTTTGTTGAAGCCAAGTAGCGTATACACGCGGATATCCTTCATAAAACTCGCGTATACACAGAGATCTAATTATGCCATTAGTTCTTCACTTATATCATTTCATCATTCATTCATTAGATGTTCTATAAACAGTAAACATGTGCAGTAAGAACAGAATAAACCATCACACAAAGCATCACACATGAACACCAGGATTTTTAGGTGGAAACCCAAATCGGGAGAAAACCACCGCTGCAGTTGCTCGGCCTTCAATATTTTATTATAGAGAAAACATCTTACAACATATGTGCTGGCGCAGACTTGACCAGCACGCAGGCACCCACCTGCGCTCGTTTACCAGCCTCTCCTGGAAGGGAGCTCCAACCCCCTGACTCGTTTACCAGCCTCTCCTGGAAGGGAGCTACGACCCCCCGATCTCGTTTACCAGCCTCACCTTGAAGGGAGCTACAACCCCCTGACTGAAGGCTACAACCCTCAGCACCACCTTGGACCACGTTTCATCAATTTTCACACTGGATCCAACCACTTTAATAGAACACAACTTGCAGGCCACAATTCATCATATTTCCAGACCGAACCCTTTCCATACTTTTAAGCACAACCATACATCATCAACAGATTCATATCAACATAGATCAGATAGCAGAAACACAGCAGAACAGATCAGATATTTCATACCCCTTGCTTCAGCAACAAGCCGGAAACCACGAGCTCCCAAGAATGCTGTAATAGAAATATAAGCAGAAGACGACGCAAGAACAAGAAGAACTATTACAAACACAGGATGGAGATAAATGAAATTTATTTGGACTATGAAGACTTGCATAGGAGGGTGGCAAGCTTGCAGAAACGTGCTGTAATTGGACGGTGGATGTTTCCTGACAATAGCGATTTAGATAATCTTGTTTGAATTTGGCACAATTTATTTTTCTTATGTTGGTTTTTGTACACGAGCTGGCTTTCGTTTTGGTTGGATCCACAGTCATCATCAATATTGTGCACCTTTTGGAGCAGTCATGGGTTCACACTTGGTTTTCACAAGCGAGCCTGATCTGAAGACTGACATCTGAATGTCATAATTGTGCATCAGGAGAGCCGGTTTCTTCTAGCTGTTTCTTTCATAACATCATAGTTTTTATTCTCATAAGATGCAATGGCTTATAGCTTTCTACGGGGCCAACATTAGACACATCAAGCGAGCCTGTTTTTGTCTATGATTATTATGTTTTTTCTTCAATCCTTATGAGTTCAGAAACAAATGGCAACATTTCCCCTTATTAAGGGCTGATCTGTTGATTTTTCTTTATCTGGACTCGCAATCTGTTTGGGATGTTATGCACCCATATTTGTATGATCCCCACATATTGTTCTCACTTCAAGACTCCTCCTTTCTTAGAAGTTGTCACTTTGGAAACTGTTTCGGATCCGGTTTTCTTATCACCACATGATGGGAATGTAATGTTTTGTTAAATGCACTATTAAATAAATGAATTTTCATTCCATGCTAAACAAGATACAAACATTATGGAACGATTGACATTTCTTCCAATGAAGTAGAATAACTTGATAAATTGTGTGATGGTTATCACTGTTGATCAGATGTTAAAGAAGAGAATTTCTAGCATATGCTTTATAATACCAAGGGTAAATAGTGATTAACCCTCAAACCAAGTATTAGATTCGTTTCTTTCCAATTTCTTGTTGCTGTGTTCTTGCTAGTTATGATAGGTGCTGAGTTTATTTAAATTAATTGTGAATCATCGGCCTTGATGACAAGCTAAAAATTTAAATCTCTGTAATTATTCAGTTTTCTTATTATTGAATCTTGCTCACTTCCAAAAACCTTGTTTGTAAACTTATTGGTCCTTTATATTTTAACCAAGACCTTTCTCACAAGTAGGAAGCCATTGTGAAGGGCAATTATTATAATTGTTTCATGTATCCATTCTCTCTGATTACTGTACTCCACTGTCTTTAGATAATAATTCAAAGCAAATTATAAGTGAAAATTTTGTCAACTTACTCACAAGTAGGAAGCCATTGTGAAGGGAAATTATTATAATTGTTTCATGTATCCATTCTCTCTGATTACTGTACTCCATTGTCTTTAGATAATAATTCGAAGCAAATTATAAGTGAAAATTTTGTCAACTTACTGGAGGCTTGTAAATCTACATTTCATTGGTATTTTAGTGATTGTTTGAAGGATCCATTTTCTTTGATTACTGTACTGATTGGCTATGGAATATGAGAAAGCTAGAGAAGTAACACAATCTCAAAACTATGGAATATCACTTTTGGTGTCATCGACACTTTCTTGTATGTCTTATGGAAGAAAATTCCACAAAAATCACCCTGTTACACATGCAAAATATTCGGGCATGAAGAATTTGATGATAATACCTGTAAGCTCAGTTAATTTGGTGTCATCAATGATCCAATGTTGGGTGGAATGGTTCAAAACTCTTTTCCATCCTACTTCTGCAAGTAATCTCTGTATGAAAGAAAAGGGAAAGAACACAATGATGCTCTTTTGGAAAATGCACTACAAGCCTGGCTTTACCTCCCTTCACCTTTACATCCCAAACTACAAACTCTAGTTTCCGAAATTGAGATTCTTAACTTTTACAAATCCCCATTGTTATAACTGCTTGTGTTGCAATCTTCAATTATATCTCAAAGGAAGAAAGAGAAAGCACTGAAGATATATTCAATGAATAACTGTACCAGAAACAACAGCACTGCGGATTTTTCACAATTGCAATGGCAAGTTCCACTATATCTCTTCTGTGGAGTGGCTGCCATGCTGCTTATAATATTTTTTTCTTCTCTGATTTTAGTTTGCTCTTTCTGGAAGTTATACCATCGGAATAACAGTGAGCTGCCTAGCAATAATGAGCTGAGAGAAGAATGTGGCATAAATTTGTGAATGTGCAAACACATTCACTATAATTGTGTCATGTACTAGAACTCTATTATTAAAATCAAACAAGCAAAGAACTTCCCACCTGTACCACAGTACATTGATCACAAATTTGACATGAGTAAGATAACCTATAACAACTACATGTTCTACTCGATTTGGTGTGGGATTTTTCTCTACGAGCCTCAACGTCTCATCTCATCATCTAGTGCTCATCTTGAATATAATTTAATGCCGAGGACTAAGGAAATTGGACTTTTCTCCATCTTGAATTTGGCTACTACTATTCCAGGCTTCTGTACATTTCTAGTTGCTTCCATTCCTTATTGTTTCCATGATGCCTTATTTTATGACCTGTTGGTCCATTTGTAAATCATGTAGGATCAACAACAATACTGCTATGGCTGAAGTCTTTTCTTGAATTGACCACAAGGTGGATTTTGGTTCCATTTTGTCAAATATGATTTGCAATCCCCAGTGGATGGAACTAATTGATGATGGAATTGATGATGATTGATTAAAGTGTTTGAAATGCACATGGTGGGTAACACCTTTCTAGTATATGAAGGACAATGTAAGCCTTAGAAAATCTCATCTCCAAAGCTAGAGACATAAAATGAACACCTAGTTAGGTATAGGAAGATACCCCTTATACTATTGTCACCTTTATAAGAGTGACCATCTGGAAAAAATTTATTGGACATATTGAAAGTCATGATCTTCTTTTTTGCATAGGTTAGCTTCTAGACCAAGGCTGTAACAGAATATCCTCAAAATGTGAAGATTTTGGCTCATGTTGCTTCAATAAATTGAGACTGATGTCTGTTTCAACTTTGCACCAATATAAATATTTGGTTATGTTGTGGGAAACACAAGTACATGGTTGGTACCATCACCAAACAGTGATTTATTTGATTTTATACCATCGGAATAACAATGAGCTACCTAGCAACAATGAGATGCCTAACTTGTACTCGTGTTGTGTAAAATTCCACACAAATCACCCTGTTACACATACAAAATATTCAGGCATGAAGAATTTGATGATAATACCTGTAAGCTGAGTTAATTTGGTGTCATCAATGATCCAATGTTGGGTGGAATATGTTATCACTCAGGTTTTCCTTGAAGTTGTGGAAGAGGAAAGTATACCCGAGGTAACCACAAACCAACCTTCAGATGCAGAATCTAGCCAATCTGCATCCAGAGAGGGCTCTCTCTTTATAATTTATCTTTGTTCTTAGAAGTTTTTAGGCTAGTTATAGATCCAAGAGTTTGTTTTGAGAAATGGTGGAATCCACAAACTAAGGGCAAGGTTGAAGGTTTTCAGTCCATTGGGCTATGGAGTCAAATGATGGCTTTACTGGATTTCTATTCTACACTCAAGATGGCTTTACAGGGCAAGGTACCTAGACAGAGAACAATCCTTAAAATTTAAAGTGGATGGGATGATCTTGAAGGGATGAAAGGCAGCTAAGAATATTTCACCATGTTCAAAGAAAGAAATGAGATGACTACAAACAAAGAGCAATGAAGAATTCTTTATTATAGTAATCAACAATGTTTAAATTAGCAAAGCAAGAGCATTTAAGAATTCATGCTTATAACCAATTTAGAGGAAAACATTAAGAACAATCACATCTGAAATCAGAGTACAATTAAGTAAATTCTAATTCAATCCTTTATGTAAATTATTCAGAAATGGACATAATGATATTATAAACTGATATAAAATTTAAGACAAAGAGTAGAAAGACTTATTGAACTGCAGTCCAACACATGAATCCTGCAAAAAGTCCTGAAGCTTCAAATCGTCATCCAGTAAGCCACGAATAAACTTCTCCAAAATGCTTTTATTCCAAAAATCTCAATGTTACATCAAAGTAATAGAATCCACCCCAAATGCTTCCAAGAGTGGAGTATTTATACAAATTCTAAACTAAAATATCTTGAAACAAATATCAAAATTGGTTCACAAATCTCTCCAACTATTTACATAAATAGAACTTAATTAAAGGACAATCAAACTAATGCATCTATTTGGCACTATTTTGTATGGATAGGTGAAGAAAAATAGAAGAATTCGAATTTGATCCAACTCTTAGTTGATGATGAGGCATCCAAGTCACTAACTGCTTCCTTTCTTTGTGCAATCTGCTCCAACAATTCTGCAAACTTTGGGTCCAATGATATCTTTGTATTTCTCAATCCGTAATAGATATGTAAAAAGTGAAAGAGGTTATTGTAGATAAATATGTTGGTGAGATAAACCTCTTTCATTTTCCCAAAATTACTCTCCAGCTATGCATAATAGTCTCTGTAAAAAATATGTGTAAAACAGAGTTTTACAGAGTCTGAAAAATGGCCTGTAAAGATGCACATGTATCTCTCATTATAAAACCACTGTGAAAAAACTGAGATAGGTTTTTGTAGATGAGTCTCTTAGGAACAAAAACCTCCTTCAGTTTTGTATGAAGTATTTTGGATTGGCCACAATCCTCTCTGCAAAATGATGACTTAAACTAGAATTTTCTGCAAAAAGTGCTTTCCAACATTGTTTAATATTTCCAAAACCATAATGGCTGTTAGAAAAGTGAAAGAGGTTTTTGTAGATGGCCCTCTTAAGAACATAAACCTCCGTCAGTTTTGTAAAATTCATCTTGGATTGATCATAATAGTTTCTGCAAAACTATGACTAAAATATGCAATTTCTGCAAAAATGTTCCTTTTTGTTATGTTTTTTCATCTTTTTACTTTCTTGCTCTTTTGACTGTTTTACTTTCACTTTAGACAAAAATCACTATTGGTGAAAATATTCTCATCTCTTTTTACCATTTTACTGCCTTCTGTATTTACTTTTACTCTTTACCTTTGACTGCTCTGTAACTTCATTTTAACTTTCACTGACTTTTACCTGATACACTTTAACCACTGATACTCTTTAGCTGTTATGCTTCCTAACCTCTGTTTGAATAGATTTGATAAAAATATTGGAGTAAACAAGTCTTATGACTAGTATTAAGACTGTTTATCCAAGGATGTGATCTTCTGGTCACCTCTTCAGGGGACAACTAAGTAGATTTTCAAGCAATTCCCCAATGGAAAAGGGAGTGAGGTTTTTACCAGGTTCAAAATGGAGCATCATTCAAGGCTGCCGGGGCTTCCATTTTGGTTCTTGTGGATTCAAAACGGATGTCTCTGGGTTTTCTTCACAGGCTGGGTGCAATTTCAATTTAAATGAAGGAAATTAACACAATTGCAGGTTCGGGGGAACAATTGAGAGTTTAAAAACTCAGGGAATGATCTTAGGAATATGATTTAAACACTAATTCGGCGAAAAACCAAGAAAACTGAGTTTTACTTGTAGTCGGAGCGGAAAAGGATAAATACCTGTTTTTTAGAAGAAGGCTGGTTCTTAACAGGTAACAGGTGATGGCGGGAATGTACTTGAACACGGGTGCAGCGAAATCTTGGAGTGAATCAGTCAATTTCAGTAGAAATTTCGAAAATCGTAGCATGGAGCGCTGTCGTTTTTAATAACGAAAATAACAGAAAAACACGGAAAAATGGCTTTATTTACAAGTTAAAAGGGTTTTTTATTTTTCCGAGGAGTGACGTCATCGACGTACGGGCTGACGTGAGCGGAGGTCGGGCGGTAAGTGGTAAGCGGTAACCCCGCACCGCTTTTGGTTGAGGGTGGTATTAATCGAGAGGGCAGCGATTCCACAAAGTGATCGCCACGTGGAAGGTGAACTGTTCAAATACCACCCGTTTCCCGCTCGTTAAAGTTCTCACAAAGGATGGGTAGCGGGGTTCACGTGGATCGTTGATCTGCGGAGGGTTGATCCGACGGTTGAAGCGATGGGGGAATAAGCGGAGGATTCAGGTGTGGGCCCGTCGGGCTTTAAAACAATTTAAGGTTTAATCTAATCACCCCGGGAGATATCTAATAGGCGGAAAAAGGTTATTAATTAGTCCTGATGACTAATTAATCCCTTTATGTGTAAAGAAAGGGGTTGCGGCGGGGTTTGGTTAAGTGGAATGCCAGGTGGACAAACCACGGTGGCACAAGACTTTTCCGAAGTTTTATTCATATTTTTGTGTTTAAACATACATATCGCATGTTTAAAGTTTTTGTATATATGTTTTTTATTATATGGTAACAAATAAACATTATTTAATTACCATAAGGGCAGGATTAATGTATAACGCTATATTTTAACCAAAGGGCTTGTAGAAGCGGGTTTTAATGAATATTAGGGAGGTAAATACTTTGGTCAAAACATTATAATAAAGGGGTTTTGGGGGTATATATAAAAAAAGGAATTATATACTTAGGATAGGGTATTTCACTAGGGATTTAGTAAATAGAGTTAAATGTTGATATGGCAAAGGACAAGGAAACTCAAAATATCTTTGCACATCTAAGAAAGTGAGAACTTTTGAAGTAAATTGCAATATCTTATCTTCAATACTTAAACTTAGAATAGCAAGTTATTATGAGGGATTTTTATGGAATTTTGCATGATTTTCCTAAGCCAAATAGGATTTTACTTAGGACAAGGTTAAAGATGGATGATTACAATGATGAATTATCTCAAGTACTTAGGTCTTTTTGATCATTAGGCCGAGGGTCCAGTCCCTCCAGAAGTCAAGGAAATGCCTTGAGCCCTTTTGATCTCCAAATACCTTAGCACTTTGGGGGAAATTAGTAAAACTTTTGGGGGAAAGTGATAAGGGAAGTTAATGATTTTGACTTTGCTTGCTGTGATTTTCCAGTGTATTTCCTGCTTCAGTATTTGTGATGAAAGTAAAGGATCAAAAACATGTAAGCATCATTCATCAGATAGAACTTTGCAACACCATCTACCTACCCTATCTACTACTACCATTTTCTCTTCTTTATTAGGGTGCATTTAGACTTGCAAACCCTTATCAATCTTCTTTTCTTTTACATGGTAAATCTATCTATTTCTACCCTTATTACATCCAAGGGCCCAGATTAAACTGTTGAGCACCTTTTATTAACTCTACCTATCTACTTATCTGCCAAGATTAAACTGTTTGGTCAGATATTTATTCTCTATTCTACAACATGAAATTGAAAATGAATGAGTCAAGTTTAAACAGTTTGAATCTTCATAAATTCTGGCAAAAGTTTGACAAGCTGCACACAATTTGTTTATTACATCAGAGTAAAAAGTAGTGGCATTTAGACTTGCACACTTTCCTTGGCCTTTGTTTTTTATGGGGTTCATTTCTTTTACTTTTTGGCCATTTTTATTATTTTTACCCTTTGATTTTTCTTTTAGGGTATACCCTCTTTACATTTTTTAAATTTCTTGATTTTTTGGTTTTTTAAGAATATGGAACACCTTTGCTCAAGTAAGAAGGTTTGAACATATTCCACACTTCCATCAAGACAATCATGAAAGATGAAACCTATTGCATGAGTCTATAATAACTTTTCCATCCTATTTCGCTAGTAATCTCGTATGAAAGAAAAGGGAAAGAACACAATGATGCTCTTTGAAAATGTACTCACAAGCCCGGCTTTACTCTCCTTCACTCATATCCTAAATTATAATTTCTAGTTTCCGAAATTGAGATTCTTAACTTTTACAAATCCCCATTGTTATAACTGCCTGTGTTGCAATCTTTAGTTATATCTCAAAGAAAGAAAGAGAAAGCACTGAAGATATATTCAATGAATAACTGTACCAGAAACAACAGCACTGCGGATTTTTCACAATTGCAATGGCAAGTTCCACTATATCTCTTCTGTGGAGTGGCTGCCATGCTGCTTATAATATTTTTTTCTTCTCTGATTTTAGTTTTCTCTTTCTCTAAGTTATACCATCGGAATAACAGTGAGCTACCTAGCAACAATGAGCTGAGAGATTATGTTGACCATTCAATTCAGCCCTCGAGTGGAATCGATTATAAGGAAGAAGCTGAGAAAGTGGTGGTGATGATGCCTGGTGATAAACAGCCCACTTTCATAGTTGAACCTACATCTGTGATAGAAGGCCTTAAATGTAATGTTTAATTCCTTGGAGTTGCTTTCATGGGTTAGTGTCTGTTTATGGATATCAAATATGTCAAATTGGCTATTTGTTGTTCAGTGGTGGGTGGAAGATACTTTTAGTGTTTGTATATATTTTACGATGTGTGGATGGAAATGGATGTCTCTATCTTTATGATTAAGAGAAATCTTCAAACAAATTTAATGTGGCCTTCATTTTACAATGGAGATAATTTGTAGTATAATGACTAAATTTTATAAATCAAGCTGCATCATAACTTTTTGATCTTGAATGTTGCAAATGAACTTCAAAGGTTTTTGAAGATTGTGTCTCCAAAGAGAATCCCATTTCCCATCTCTGCTTCCCTTAGATTCTGGTTGCACATTCAATATCCTTCCATAATAGAGGATCATCATTATCCGAGTTCAAAGACCTGTTACATGTTAATAAATTTTTGGAATTGACTTTTGGAGTGTATCTGAAATTATTTTTGAGAAATTTAAGTGACTGCAATTTGATTGATAAAGTGTGATTTGACTATTAAACTTCATTGACATGTACATATCTCCTATTTAAAATTTGAGCATATAACCTTTATTTATAAAAAACCAAATTAATGACTCAATGAATCAAAACCAAAATTAATGACTCAATGAATCAATTACAGAGAAATGATAATCATATGGTAATGCAACAAGTAAGTTTAATTCAGCCAAAAATTGTTAGTCTCACATAAATTTTTCACAGCCAATATAACAATAATCTCAATACACATCCTTCAAATACTTCGGCACAAATTTTTACTACCTTTCCTTTTCTTTTGATAGACCAACTTGCAGGTCAAGCAAGTTGGTCAGTTAAAAATCAATAGTTTGAGTTCTTTCATATCAAGCTTTCTGGCCAGAGGGTGGAACAATAGCATTAGGTCAACTTACTGATTGCTTTTCAAAAAGCACAAAACAAAATAAAAGATTAAATGGGAAGTTTGGTGACTATCTCCATTTCTATTAAATGTTGTTCTTTCGATTCTTAAAACAAGGGTGAGTGAATGTAGAAGTATTGATTAGACAAAATCAATCAAAAGTTTGTGTGGAGTTGCCATAAAAAAATGAATGAACAATGATTTGAATGGCTAGCAAAACTTGTTTGAGGAAAGATTTTAGAAATAATTATTAACTTTGCCTTTGGATACTTAGGAGGAGTTGAATTTGTTCTGAACAAACATCTGATGTAAAAGTAGAAAACATTCAAATACATGTCCTTTTGTTAAAACGGTTTCTTGCATTGTTACATGGCCATAAGTCAATAAACTACTGGATTTCAGGACATGATTAAAAGGAAATGACAATAGGCAACAACATCATGTGGCATGGGAACTTTTGGTTTAGACAGTAATGTTTGAAATCATATCTAACATTCTACTATAATTATCCATATTCTTTGAACACTTTATTTTCTTTTGAATAAATATTTTATCCAATATGTTCCCTAACAAAAATTGCGAGCACAGATCACAGCCTTCCTTGATGCTGCACAGTTTGTTCTTTTTTGGATGATAACAAAATGTAGAATCTTCAAATACTCTTGGGCACAAGCTTTTTGCACATGGTCATAATATGGCTGATAATTTTGTGTAGGTAATAATAAGTGTTGACACTGATAATGGACAACTGAGTACACAAGAACAGAATATAGTCAATGCAATAGTGGAAACCAGGTAATCGTATTGATAAAATAGTGTGGATGGTAACTTTTTTATATAGAATTTAGTGAAATTTTTTTTTAAAGTTATCTGTACAAAAATTAATAGTTATATAGGTGAAAGTTTTCTTGAAGTTTCTATAATGCACAATTCTTCTTGAAGTTTCTACAATGCATAAATTTTCTTATGATATTTTCATGTAATGCCATTTATTTAAGGGTATGATGACTACATTGTAAGATGGATTTGGCCTATAAGATGGATTTGGCCTAATGATTAATAAATCTAATATCAAGAATTGTTTTTTCCATAAAGGTTTCCAGGTTAATTTAGGGCATCCATGTGTCCTATTTTAGTGTTGCTATTATCCTCTAATTCCTCTCTTTCATTTTATAATATAAAAAGGACATTTTTCTTTTAATATGACGTCATTCAAAAAATAAGTTAAAAAATAATTTATGGTTTAAGGTGGTCTATCTTCTTTAAATTCAAGTAATTTTACAATCCATGTGGTAAAAACCAATCCTTTTGTAAAAGTCTATTGTTAGAGCATTCAAGTAATTTTACAATCCATGTGGTAAAAACCAATCCTTTTGTAAAAGTCTATTGTTAGAGCACTCATTATTAAAAGTTGATCGCTAAAATTCTAATTTACTCATTTATGTAGTAATGGTAGTAATCGACAAATAATAAGACAAACACTAGTGGTCAAAATCAACTTCTTATCACAAAGATAAAAATTTGATCAATTTGAAGAAAACCACTTAAAATAATTTTAGAAATTAAAATAAATAAAAAATATTATATACATTAATAAGCTATAATTTATTAAAATCCAATGTTAAACATTTTTAAATGTTTTGGCCTCAATATTTTATTCAATATGCAATAGATTTAATGGATGTTTTCACACATAATTATTTTTTGAATTATATAGGTTATAAAATATCCATTACAAGCCATCTAATATTAAATAATTTGTATTTATACTTCATAGCATCATTTCAAAGCTATATGACTAGCTCTATGCATTCAACACAATATACAACGAAAAAATCTTGAACCCTCCTCTTGAGTTGACATAAAAAAAACTCTACTCCTCCTTTGACATGATTTTGTGATGTATCTATATAACTTCACATTATATCCATGTTTCAGTTCTCTAATATAAATTAGTTGGATATTAGTTTGAATTTTGATTAGTTTAATTATATAAATTTAATTATTGATAAAATTAGATAACATTAATTTATCAAAACAATTTTTATTATGTTATTTTTAAAGTTGTTGAAATTAAAAAAAATTATAAAATATAATTAGATTATAATTTCATCTTTAATTATTAAATTTTTACTTTGATTTCTTTTGTAAGTTCAGCAAAGCCTTTCTATTTTCCATTAATCAAAAAGGAGAAAAGTAGGTTATAATGAATAATGCTGGATAGCCTCAACCTGCTTGTAAGAAACCAGGTCTGTTGGCCACCTTAAAGAGTTATAGGCCAACCAAAATTCATAAAGTTTGAACCTAATACTGTTTGCTATATCCAATTTACTGTCCATTACATACAAGAACTTCAGAAATTAAATGCTACCTATAATATGCATGTCAAAATGACAAAAAAGAAAAGGATTTCATAAAACTCAATCATCAGATTGATCGATATGTGTCGAGTCCTTAAAATTGGAGCTAGACGTATCCACTTGATTCATACTTTTCAGTTGGCACTTCATGCGGCCTAGGAAGAAGTTATGGTGGTGTTGCAGAAGGTGGATTTCTTGGATATCCCTTCTCATTTAAGCTAAAATAGAGGCAGCTTTTGCGTCCCCTCCAATTTTCTGAACATTGACTATGGCATTTGCCAGTCTATATTTCAATGTCCAATAAGTATGGATAGACTATTGAAATAATGATAGTCTACTTCTAGTATTACGTGGATCCCTCAGAAACTCCATTTCTTCCTCTTGTATTTCACCCTCCTCTTTGGTTTCACAGTCACGCTCCCAACCTGAAATGAGTTATTTTACTTGAGAAGGAGTACCTAACATGTAGGTATCAAAAATATTTTCAATAATTTCTTCCCCTCCTGTTTGGGCCCTCTTTGGACTTACTCTTGTTCTTATTTCCTTTTTCCTATGAAAAATTTTACACTGCTTGACCTTTCACCATTCTGTCTTACAGGTGGAGTACCAATCGTTGGATTAACTGACACTGTTGAGGCGAGTACGAAACCATGGCTAGACGAACACCTATATATGATTTAAAAATACCTGTGAAGTGTAACATAATTTCAATAATTTATTTAGTTAAATAACAGAGGAAAAGATCCTGATTACCGAGAGTAGCATCCTCATTTTTTGCAGTGTAATGCATGTCATCATTCCTTATTCCAGTCATCCGTAGAGCTATGAAGGTTGCAATAGGAAGGCTAGGAGAGGCTATCATTTTCCAAAGAAACAGAAATTTCCTTAACTATTGCAAAAAATCATGCATGGATAGAGTGTTTCCATTCTCCTGCATCATGTGTACTAACACATGGAAGAGACTCCACTTAATAGGATTGAAACCCCACAGAATAGGACAAGAACCCCACCGACCAGACTCAAATCCCATAAAGTTGGACAATAACCCCTAGAAATTGGACCGAAACCCAACAAAACAAATGGATTGACAACAATCCAACCCTTTCGAGACCAGACTTTAGTAGTTCCACCATTACAATTAGGGCCCAAACCCCTCCTCTTCGTAACATTGTAAAAAATTTGAATAGGAAAAACCCTGGATGGGGTATCTAACAAAGTGCTACCCGTGAAAATGTCATTGGAGGCCATACACTGAACTTCATAGGATTGGCAGGCCAAGCTGTGAAGGTTACAGAGAGGGCAGAAGGCCGGTCTAGTAATGGAGATGGGGAAATGAGTAATAGGATAAGAGATGAGGAAATTCAAGATGGGGAAAAAGCAACCAGAGCCGATAGGAGGCCATGCAGAGCCAATTGAAAGACATTCAGATTTAAATTGGGTAAAATAAGGGTCGAGGAAATGAGTGACCTTCGTAGAAACTGGGACATTAACACCAAGCTCCTTAACAATAACTAGAATATACTAGAAAATAGAAAAATAAAAACCCTCAGCCCCCATACAGAAGAGGTAAGTAGGTTTAGAATAAAAAACACAGAAGAGGACAACAAGAAAATTTTCATATACTCCCCAATCCTTAATACAACAATATTTCAAAGGCTTAACGACTGTAAAATTCCGCATTAATTTCAGTAAGTTGTCCCAAAATCCATGTACATCAAACAAAACCCCCATAATTTTTCATATCTTTCATACGCAGAAAATAGAAATGAGGTGAAGACATGAATTATGTTTCCTATCGCAGCAACAGACATGATACAAAGGCTATGAACATACCCGAATAAGCACCACATAACCATCGTCTAGCCCTTCAACTACTCGCTGACTTCCTTTTCTAATCTCAGCTTCACGTTTAACTACCAGACCATATTACCACCTTGAACATTACCACCTTTAGCCTTCGTAACATTCCTTACATGCCAGCCCTGTTTCCAACACCCTTCTGACACCGTGAGTTTTCTACCACCCGCATTTAATTCCGTCATTATTTGGCGTGGGTGGTAGTACCCACCATCGTCTCCTCATGTCCACATCAACTATCCATGTGGTACACACGAGCTCGTGCCACCTCATCATTCGAATTAACCAGTTGGCACCCCAATCAGGGATCCCGAGTATCCTCGTTATCTCTATCAAAAATTTCCTATAGAGATTGTAGCTTCTCCACCTATACCATTTTGGCTTGGTTGATGTCCAGTTGTCACACCCCCGTGAGTACAACTCTAGTTCTCCAAGTAGTCAGTTGATTCATTCCCTCATCTCCGAATATGTGATGAGATAAGGTAACCAATGCTTGGAAGAATATCATTTATTTCCTGAATTAGACGAGTTGTTCACCAGCTTCGACTAATTTTCTCCCAACCTGTCCCCTACTGCAACTTCTACAGAACACTTGTTACCATGGCTGAATCCCCCTCTACTATAGTCCTCTGATATTGTTCTCTTACAACTATCAAAATGACTTGTTTTACCGCTATGATTTTGGCTTTGTTATTTGTAGTGAATCCAAAATCGGTCACATAAATTCTACTTACTAAACCCTTTGAATCACGAAATATACCTCTTTCTCCTGCTTGACCCAAATTACCTTTAGAGGCCCCATCATAATTAAGATTAATAACCTCCTATTGTAGAGCATTGAATTAATCATGCGGATGTCTTCCCAAAGGTTTTTGTTTCCATGAGGCTGGGGCGAGCATTTGGGGTTTCAAGTTAAGCATAGCTAAAATCCTATCCTCATGCCCATTAGCTTTCCGGTCATCTTCATGCCAGTTCTCGGTGAGGACAGTTTCTCTGATATTCTCGAGAACCACTTTCCATATCTCTTCAATTTGTCGATACTCATCTCTGAATGTTCTCCAATTTCTTTCTTTCCAGGCGACCCATATGAGAAATCCCATAAAGAGTCCCCACACTATGTTAAGAACAAGGATTTTATACCCTCCTTTTCTCCAGACTTCAATTGTATGCCTGAGGCTCTTGTTGTCCCTATCTGTTTATTGAAAGAGGGACGAAATTTTTTTCCACAAGGTCTCGGCGACAAAGAAGTTATTCAATAGGTGTTCCAATGTTTCTACATTCTTCTTACACATAGTATATGTCAGTCGGCCATGCATTCCTTTCTTCTGCAGCTGATCCTAGGTAAGAATCTTTCCATGACTAAGTAGCCACAAAAAGTATTCAATTTTCGGCCATTGTTTTTCCGACCATATTTTTTTTTCCAAAGTGGTACAACTACATTATGAATGTTATTTGATTTTATGTAATGGCCTTCTTGTATTGTGAACATGCCTTTCGTGCAATACCCCCATATGAGTATATCCTCTCATGTTGCTATTGTTAGTTTTCTAGATTTAAGTTCTTTCACATAGTTTTCCCATTGACAAGTTTCTGGAGCATTCTTTCACTGGTCTTTTAGCTTCCATTTTCGCCATTGAAGCTCTGTCCCTTCATCCAAAAATTGTGCTATTGTCTTAGTATTCGGCCTGTTAGTGAATAGGAAAATCTCCCGTAAATCAATTTCACTGAATATTTTCTCCTGTTGTTGTCATGATTCCTCCCAAAACTGGGCAATGTCGCCTCCTCTAATTTCCCAAAAATTGTGTTCTCGGATGAGATATCTATTTAGTGCTATCAAGTTTCAAATAATGGATCCTTTAGGGGTCATTTGAACTTTTAATTTCCTTACAATAGTTAAGGAAATTTCATTCTTCTGTTATGAGATTATTTTCCACAAATCTCTACCCCATTGTATCCATATTTACCAGAGCTTAGCTCCCATAACTTGATTTAGAAAATATGGATCTCTTAACCCCAAGCCTCCGGTCCTTTTTATTTTCGTAAGCTTATCCCATGAAAGGAGAGCCCATTTACAGGCTTGTTGAGATCCTTGCCATAGGATGTTTTTAAACGTCTTAGCCATATCATTACAACAGATTTTAGGCGTTTCCAATCTAGAGAGTTGATAGATGGGAATGGATTGTAAGACTGTTCTTAACATAACAACTCGACTCAGAGCATTAAGCGAATTTAGATTGAGAGGATTCCTAAATATTTCATAGGGAAGGATCGATGTTGATTCCCAAGGTAGGCAATAGGAATCTTTGGGAGAGAATATTAGTATTAAATATAAACACATTTTATTTGTCATTATTGATAAGAGTTCCAGAGGCTTGCATGAAATCTTTAAGAATGGATAGAATTTCCTTAGATTCTTTTAGAGTGGCTTGACAGAAGAGCATAAAGTCATCTACAAACTGTTGGTGCGAAAGTTTTAAACCTGCCCCCCAAAGATTAAGGCCTTTAAGTTGACCTCCCTGGATCTTACTTTTAATATGTCAACCAAGGCCTTCTGCTGCAATAATGAAAAGGAAGGGGGAAAGTGGATCCCCTTGTCTTAAACCCCAGGTAGCATTAAAAGGAGTTGAAGGAACTCCGTTAAGAAGAATAAAGTAATTAGGAGAAGAAATAAAAGGCATTATCCAATAGATCCATCTTAAATCAAATCCAAACACCTCAAGAATAGCTTTAAGATAATTCCACGACCTCCAGACAGGGCTCCTCTACACGACAACAACAAATGGATAAGGTTGTGGAGGAGTATGGGGACATCTTCACCTCACCCACAGGGGTTCCTCTGCACTGTCAGGTCAAGCACCCGATTGATCTGACCCCAGGTGCGCCGCTACCCAATGGACCGATCTATCGCCGCTCTGTTCTGGAGAATGATGAAATCAAGAGGCAGATTCAAGAGCTGTTGTAGAAAGGTCACATTAGACCAAGTTCATCGCCCTGTGGGAGCCCGATCGTGTTGGTACAGAAGAAGGATGGGACGTGGAGACTTTGTATTGACTATCGGGCGCTGAACAAGATCATTGTCCGGAATAGGTACCCAATCCCACGGATTGATGACCTTCTGGACCAACTCAAAGGTGCAAAATATTTCAGCAAGATCGACCTGAAGTCTGGGTATCACCAGGTACCAATTGAACCCTTTGATGTGTGGAAGACTGCCTTCAAAGCCAAGGAAGGCCTTGTTGAATGGCTGGTCATGCCTTTCGGGTTGACAAATGCTCTTGCAACCTTCATGAGGATGATGGATCACATCTTGCGGCCATTCACCAACTCATTTGTAGTGGTGTACTTGGATGACATTCTGATCTTCAGCAAGACTTGGGAAGAGCACCTTCACCACATCCGACAAGTCCTCCAAACACTGCGGCAACACAAGTTGTGTGCCAATTTGGAGAAGTGCACGTTTGGCATGACCCGGGTTCAATATCTGGGATACATTATTGATGAAAGGGGGGTGCATGTGGATCCAGCCAAGATCCAAGTCATTCGGGATTGGCCAGCCCCAACCACTATAACAGAGCTTCGCAGCTTTCTGGGTCTTGCTAATTTCTACCATAGATTCGTGTTGGGATTCTCTCATATCACATGGCCCTTGAGTCAAGTCACCAAGGGAGGAGCGAGAGAAAAATTCTTTTGGTCGGAACCTCAACAGAGGATGTTCACAGAATTGAAAAATCCCCTATGTTCTGCCCCAGTGCTCACATTACCAGACTTGCAACAACCATTTGAGATCGAGACAGATGCCTCTGACTATGCTATTGGGGCAGTTCTTACTCAACAGGGACATCTAGTGGCATATCACAGTGAGACATTGTCTGAGACAACTCGCAAGTATCCCACCTATGACAAAGAAATGTATTCCATTGTGCAAGCCTATTGACACCTAGTTTCACCTCCATCTCAAGAAAGAACAAAGGGGAGAAAAGAAAAAAGCCTCCGAAACCCTCCACCAATACAACCCCCACCAATACTGCCTCGACCCAACAAAACAACTTTGAAGTTTTGAGCAATCTTGACTCATTGGAGCACCCTATAGTCTCCCAGGCCCCCACTGATCAAGATCCGTCATTATTAAGTCAATATTTGATTACAACCAACGCCCCAAGCACAACCTCGGATTCAATCCACGCCCAGGCACCGCAACACAAACCATAATCCTCTCCCATTCAGATTAATACCAGCCACACCTCACTACAAACCCCTCAATGCACAGAAATGCAAACATAGCAGCCATCCTCAACCACTTCAAACAATCCTCTGGAGGAGATCCTAGGTGATCTAGATCTCCAAAAGGTCAATGAGCAATGGTCCAAACTGGGAGTCGATGCCATTCCCCAAGAACACTTGGAGAAGATAGAAATGGCATACCTGCAGCTAGAATACATCAACCAAAATGCAGCCAAAAGGCAATGGGGAAATAGCAACCAAACGGGCATTCAAGCCAACCTGGATTTGGATCAATACAAGCCACAAGGACCCGGAAGAAAAAGAGGGCGCAAATCCACAAGACACCAAATACAAGAACCAGGCAGACGCCTAATCAATGAAGGAAAAATCAGGGCCTTGGTCCTATCTGCTCCAAAGGTAGCTCAATGAAAATCACAACCTGGAACATCAGGGGGCTCAACGACACCACCAAAAGAAGGATCTTGAAAAATCGCTTATTCTCGCTACACCCGGACATCATACTTCTTCAAGAATCAAAATGCTCTCCCAAAGGCACAGAGACACTCAAAAAACTTGTTTCCAACAGTCATCACTGCATAAGCATAGATGCTATCAGGCAAGCAGGAGGGTTACTCACGTTCTGGAACAAAAGAAAATTCTTCTTGCAGAATGCTCTGTCCACCAAGCACTCGTTATCGATCATTTTCAACATGCCAGACTCAGGGCAATCGATCTGCATCACCAACGTGTATGGACCCCAACGAATCCAGGAAAAGCTGAAGATGTTGCTAGACCTGGACGAAGTCAGACAACACCATGGGGCAAACCACTGGATTTTAGGCGGAGACTACAACATGATCACCAATCTAGCAGAAAAAAAGGGAGGCTTACGAAGATTGGATAAGGACTCCGAAGCATTCAACACCTTTATTGTTGAATCCAAACTCATTGACATCCCCACAGTCAATGGTCTGCATACCTGGAATAATAAGCAAGGAGGAAACAGGCAGATAGCATCAAGGCTCGATAGGTTCCTCATGTCGGAATCCATTCTGCTGCAAAATATCGACATGGAGGCCAGCATTCTGCCTATCAGAGGATCTGATCACTGGCCAGTGCAGATTCACTTCACCAATTTGGATAAGCCCCACAACAGACAATTCAGATTTGAAGCCTTCTGGACAAAGCACCCATCATTCATGCAAAACATACAATGCTGGTGGACTCAAGCCACCATAAGGAGCGACAATATCATGTACATATTCCAGCAGAAGCTCAAAACAATAAAAATCAACCTCAAACGCTGGAACAAAAACACCTTTGGCGACATATTTCAAGCCAAAAAAGAACTCGAGGAAAAAATGGCGAACCTCCAGCAATCTTTGATCAAAGAAGGGCCCAATGATGAAATAATAGCTCAAGAATCAAATCTGCAAAGGCAATGGGAAGAACGGTTAAAACAAGAAGAGCTGCTATGGAGGCAGAAGTCGAGGGTGCAATGGTTAAAACAGGGAGAACGCAACACTAGTTTCTTCCATAAGTCAACCATCCAACATAGAGCACATAATCGCATCCTCTCCCTCAAAAAAGCTGATGGCGATCAAGTTTATAAAAGGGAGCATATAGGATCTGAACTCAACTCTTTTTTCACTTCTCTTCTCAGTGATTCCATTCAAGATAGAACCCAAGCCATCAATGAAATTATCGCTGCCATTCCCAACTTAGTTATAGAGGAGCAAAACTCCCTCCTTCTAAGAGAATTCACTGAGCAGGAGATTGAAGAAACAATCTTCAACATGGCCTCGAACAAGGCTCCCAGGCCAGACAACTTTACAATCGAATTCTTTAAAGCTTGTTGGCCCATTATTAAGGCTGACCTTCTCAACCTAGTAAGGAACTTTCACAGAACCAAGAAAGTGTTGCCTGCCATCAATGCCACATTCCTCACCTTAATTCCCAAATCAGACCAGGCTGACTCCCCCGACAAGTTTCGTCCCATAGCCCTTTGTAATGTCCTATACAAAATCCTTTCCAAACTGATGGCTAGCAGACTTAAATCTGTCCTCCCCTCAATCATTTCTCAGGAACAAACTGGCTACGTTGAAGGTAGGCAGATCACTGATAGCATAATCCTCACTCAGGAAGTGTTGCATTCTCTCAAAACAAAAAGGACTTCAGGTATGCTTATCCAGCTTGACCTTTCAAAGGCCTTTGATAAAATCAGCTGGCACTATATGAGAGCAATCCTCCAGGCTTTTGGATTTAGTCGGCAATGGACAAATTGGATAATGGAACTGGTCTCAGGTGCTTTCTTTTCAATGCTGCTGAATGGAGGACCCCTTCAACCCTTCATTCCGTCCAGAGGTATAAGGCAAGGAGATCCCCTGTCTCCGTTTCTCTTTGTCATTATGGCAGAAGGGCTAGGAAGATCCTTAGCCAAGGCAAAATAGCAGAATCAACTCAAAGGCATCAAACCGGTACACCAAGGACCCACAGTGACGCATCAGCAATTCGTAGATGATACAATGCTCATGGGCGCCCCCACAGTGCAGGAAGCTCGAACCATCAGCAAAGTGCTAAAGACTTTCTCGGAGGCCTCAGGTATGGAAATCAATCTCACAAAATCCAAACTATTTTTCTTCAACACATCCATTCCTGTGTAGAGAAATCTCAACAGAATTCTGAATATTCAAAAGAACTCCCTTCCAACCAAATACCTTGGTATACCACTCTCGGAATATGCCTACAAATTGGCCAACTGGGAAGCCCTCCTCAACAAAATGAGAGCCAGGTTAAGCAGCTGGACCCACCGGGCCTTAAACATGGCCAGCAGACTGATATTGGTCAAGTCCATCCTTCAAACCATGCCAGCATATATGTTTTCAGCACTTGCAGCCCCTAAGGCGGTTTATAAATCCATCCGAAGCATCCAACGATCCTTTATCTGGAATGAAGCCTCTAAGGAATCCAAATGGGCCCTCCTCAAGTGGAAAAACATCTGCAAACCAAAAATGGAGGGAGGTTTGGGCCTAAGAGACCCCAAGATATTAAGCAAGGCCGTAGTAGCAAAAATCTGGTGGAGATGGGTAGAAAATCCTAACTCCCTCTAGGGCACCTTGTGGAAAGCGAAGTATACAAATAAAATCAGGGACAAAGACCTCATCAGGCTTATAGGCACCACTCAAGGATCCCCCATCTGGAATAAAGCATGGGAAAATCGACATATTATTCAGCAGCATAGCTTCTGGGAAGTGCACCAAGGCAGCACTGCCCTATTCTGGGAAGATGCCTGGCAGCAGCTCCCACCCTTGGCACACCCAGACTAGAAAACTCTTAAAAGAGCTATGCAGGAGGAAGGCAAGATTACGGTAGCAGACTACTGGCAACCTGTGAGCGAGGCAACCACATGGAAAAAATGGTTATCCAGAGAACAATGGCATACCCAAGCAGGCCCAATGAATGTAGACCATATTCTACAAGACTTGGACAAAAGAAGAATCCTAAAGTCTAATAAAGAGGACATCTTGAGATGGGGAAGAAATCCCAAAGGAACGTTCAACCTCAAAGAAGCATATCAGATCTTGGTTGCCTCCTCGGATCCGCAACTAGATCACAAATGGCAAGCCCTTTGGAACAGAGGAACATGGCCAAAAATCACACTATTCTCCTGGCTGGTCATGCATAACAAGGCACTTACATGGGACAATTTGCAGAAACGAGGCTTCGTAGGCCCTTCACAATGTATGCTCTGCGAGAATGGTCCAGAAACTCTCAATCACATCCTCAACACCTGTCCCACAGCTTGCTCTCTGTGGGATGACATGGCCCTGGTCTTCAGACAATCCGATAGAGATAGAAACTCCATCCAACTCTCACTCAGCAAGTGGAGATTTCTATTTTGAATGTCATTTTTAATATAAAGTGAGTATTTCAACTTGTCTCTTAAACATTAACCATCGTTTTTGGTATTGGGTTGTAATTTAAGCATATTGTGTCCAAATATCATCAAATGTTTTCATAGTAAATTCATTTTAAGAACATTAAAAGAGATTTAAAACTGATCAAAACATTACATTAAAAATAAAAAATAAAAAATAAATCTTAAATCCTAAATTGGTATATATCTATTATTATTATTATATACATATATATATAATTTATTTATTTAAGTTTTAACAATGAATTATTAAAAAAATATATTATAATCACAATAATAAAGACTCTCAGACGAGAGTTCAAAAAATCTCGGACGAGAGTTGAAAAAACTCTCGCACGAGAGTTTGAAAAACTCTCGTCCAAGAGTTTCTCAAACTCTCGTCCGAGAACATTATATATTAACATCATCATAACACAAACATCAAATATACATCTCATGTTAAATAACTCATGCTATCACATATACACATCCATCTGCAAGCTAAACATTAAATGAACATATCTAACATGACCCAACAATATGCACCACATCATGATGATCACCAACATGTAAATTAAGTACAACTGCAACATGAACATAAAATACATGGATTATATATATATATATATATATATATATATATATATATATATATATATATATATATAACTGAATAATGTTAAAAATATACAACTCGTAATATAAATGTCATGATCACCTGTATAACATCACAGTGAGAAGTGAGGTCCGCTTCACAGTGTGCAACCCCTATGCTTACGTTTCCAGCCCGCCATGATCATGATCACTAGGCACCGATGGATGCATCACCGGTGTAGGGCGGTAAGTGGCAATATAGATGTAAGAGTAGAGGCTCGTCACCAATCCAAGGATTACTTCTATCGATGTCCAACCCGCCATGACTGCGACTAGTATCGTACGATGCCGCAAAGCCGCCGACCGGATGTGGCTGGCGTGGTCCACCATTCCACGAAGGATCGCGGTAGATGCCGCTAGTGGATCGCCTCATGCTTATCAAAGCGCGACATGAGGTGAACAACTGCGAGATGCATGTGAGTCATTGCTCGCGAACTGTCTATCACGTGCCACGGCTTGATTATGCCTATAGCTACGGACAGTCCTCCCTAGTCGCGTCACAGCTGTCGTAGCTCCTACAACATGTTGCATCAGGCCATACATGTCACGCGGCATGCCTCTCCTCTGCACATCTAGAACAACCCATCGCCCGTATGTCTCTCAGACTAGCTGCCCACGTTCGCATCTTGCATCAATCAATGCACAGAGTTGGTTGCCCAACTCCATCCTATATCTAGTCTTAGGTCGACCATGCCTAGAAAAAGGCGGTACCGGTGCACCATGAGCATGAGCATGTCTCTCTGCTGCATCGGCCTCATCCTGATCATGATCATCCTCGGCATCTGCCATGTCGTGATCATCATCAGGATCGACACCTGGATCATGTGGTGGATCTGGCATCTCCTCGCCATCAAAAGAGCCAATGTCTACAAAATATATACAAGTACACAAAAAAATTAGACAATTTCATTACACAATTTAATAAAAACAAGTTAAAGAACATATTAGAATAATTATAAATAAAACAGTAATATTACCTCTATCATCTGGCGGCTCATCATCTGTGAAGAGGATGTTGGGACACCCTCGCCAATCTAATCCAGCATAAGGACATTGGATCATAATGAATGGATGCCACCCTTCAACACTGGCTATTAAGTCTAGTGCATCATGCGATATCCTAGCTAGAAACATAGTGTCCCCTCTTGGGCATCATCTGCCCCCACATGTGCATCTGGGCCTTGAACATCGGCCTATGAGGCTGTCAAACAAAAATAGGTATCATCTCTGGAAACCTTTCAAAAAATAAACAAAACATCTCTGAAGAAAAAGGGAAGTTGACCCTCTCTTGTGCATGAGAACGACATCTATCTAAGGCCATACAAAACTGCCGCAAAAAAATGGCAGACCACTTGACAAGTTGTGGCTACTGTACTAAAGAATCAACATAATATAAAAGTGAGCAACTATTTCTTTGCCCATCACTGGTGTTGTGCAAAATGGTTGAGATGATAAGTAAGAGGCACTGCACGTCCTATCTACCAAATGCACCTATACGTAACTGACCTCGAGGTACCTGAAACTCTGAAGGAGACAATACATGTGCTCCAATGTATCTCTGGGAGTAAACTAACTAACTCCCTGCTACACAACTAGTTGGCATGTCTGGGAATGAGGGAAAATCCACCCCTCTCCTCGATGGTCCAGTAATAAAATAAATATACTTCTTAGTGGGTGTGTACCATTGGTCAGGACCAACCTGGAAAGCCTGTTAGTGGGCATTCCACCTGCGGATAAGATATCTCAGAAACAAACTATGGGCCTTTAGGGAAGTAGCCTCCTCATAAAACTTAAGGAGGCCTACATACCTAAGTATCCCCTAAGTATATGCTGTAATAGGACAAGGGTATGCATCTCTCTTCCTCTCTCGGGCCTCCTATTGATGAATCATGTCATACTATTCAACATGTTGTTACTGTTGTTCCTCCTCTTCTCTCTGAATCATTGACATATTAAATATTTTTTTTAAATTAAAATAGACATGTATTTAGGAATATACATATGTATATTTTTTTTGAAAAAAAAACAGACCAGTCAGTGCACCACAAAAATAGTCATGCATAGGTGGTGGTGCGGCTTAAGTTTGTAGTTCCTCATTCCTGGTGCCCCTAATAAAATACAACGCACCGGCCTCGGTGTAGCTGTCTATTTTTCAAGCACCATTGACTATATCTAGGTTCAAAATAACGGTGCGCTGATTGAAATATACACCCCAAAGCATATAGTCGTGTCAGCGCACTGGCTTCATGACAATTACATAGTCGACGGTGCGGTCTTTTACCCGGCTGCACCGTTAACCCTCTTGGAATGTAGAATGCGGTGTGCTCACATATACCAGGGCGAATAATATCGTCAACGCACTGCACTGGGATTCCCTTGGTCAACGGTGTGCCTAGATAAATGAGTGCACCACATTTTTTTTTTAAATTTAAAATTATGAGGGCACCTTTCGGTACCACCCCGGAAACGGTGCGGATATCGTTAGCACTGGTGGCGGTGTGGCCTGTAAATTTTACAGGCAGCACCGCTATCTGGTGCGAGCCGAATGGCTCAGGCGCACTGTGCGACAATTATTGTTATTATTTTTTTAATGGTTATTTTTAAGGTTATTTCAAATTCTAATCCGCTAAAAGGCTTAATTATGGAAAAACTAGAAAAATACGTGTACATTTCATCATCGTGGAGGCATATTGGCTGTAAAATTTACAAAAGAAAATTTGTCCACCGTTTTTCAAAATGCAAGTTGGAGATTGGTGGCTAATGCAAAGCAGCAGTCCGTGCAATGGGTACAATGAGAGCACCGATGTCAGGGCAGCTCAGAGAATGGGAAATGACACCGGTGCTTGAGAGCTTTGGAGCACTGAGGAAAGTGAAAAATGCGGTTTTTTGGCCGTCATTTTTTTTTATTTAACCCTGTTCCGGTGCGTGGGGTTTTATAGGTGCACCAATATGCTTACTTACAACCGCACCAGGCGGTGCCAGATTTGGCGCATTGTTTATAATGCACTGGGGCGATTCCCTAACACTGTACTGGGATGTTTCAGTTTTGGCGTGTTGTTTTGATGGTGCACCGGTCGGAATATTCGTAAAGCACCGGTGTGAAATAGTCGTAAAGCACCGGTTTTTTGGCCTTAATTTTTTTTTTTATTTAACGCTATTCTGGTGCGTGAGTTTTATAGGCGCACCGGTGCTTTTGGATAAGAATGCACCTGCACGTTTCTGTTTTGGTGCGGTGTTTTATGATGCACCGGTGCGGAAGAGTAGTGAAGCACTAGTGCGTTACCATAATTGGACGCCCCGGGCAGGTGTGTACATCACACACTATGTCCGGTGTGCCAATGTTTTGTGTGCACTAGTGCGTTCTATGGTAGAGAGCACACAAGTAATTGAGAGCTCAGGAGCACTGGAAAAATGAAAAATCCGGGTTTTTTGCCGTAATTTTTTTAAAAAATTTAACCCTTTACCAGTGTGCGTGGTTTATAGGCGCACTGGTGCTGTTTCTTACAAACACACTGGTCGGTTTGTGTTTTGATGCGTTGTTTTATGATGCACTAGTGCGGTTTCATTCTACCGCACCAGGCGGTTTCAGTTTTGGAGCGGTGTTTTATAATGCACCGGCGCGGAAGATGTGTGATGCACCGATGCTATAGAATAATACAATGCACCGGGCGGGTGTGTATGGAGTGCACGGTGTTAGGTGTGCCAATGTTTTTGTGCCGACCGGTGCTTTCGGTATTACGGAGCATCGGGGCCACGTTTAATGATAAGTGCATCAAGCTGAAAACATCCGCAAAACCCTCCGCCCGCCAACCTCCTCTTGTAACCTCCGCTAGAAACGAATGTATGGGGTATTTTTCTGTGGGGTTCCTCAAAAACATCCACTAGATGGTCTTTTCCTTATAGTGTATCTATGAGTCTCGGCCTCGCGCTGTTATTGTTACTTTGGGTAATAAGTTGTACAGGATACCAGAGGTACCACCGCTTGCCACTATCTCTTTGGTTACTGCAAAACAATGTAGTAAGCTCATTTCGAAAACTGGGAAATTTGTTTTCCTCATGATCCACCCCCAGGGAAAGAAGAAGACTATGGCCACGACCTCCAGACAAGGCTCCTCTGCACGACAACAACAAATGGATAAGGTCATGGAGGAGTACAGGGACATATTCACCTCACCCACAGGGGTGCCTCTGCACTGTTAGGTCAAGCACCCCATTGATCTGAACCCAGGTGCGCCGCTACCCAATGGACCGATCTATCGGCGCTCTATTTTGGAGATCAATGAAATCAAGAGGCAGATTTGGAAGTTGTTGCATAAAGGTCCAATTCGGTCGAGTTCATCGCCCTGTGGGAGCCTAATCGTGTTGGTACAAAAGAAGGATGGGACTTGGAGACTATGTATTGACTATCAGGTGCTAAACAAGATCATTGTCTGGAATAAGTACCTGATCCCACGGATTGAGGACCTTTTGGACCAACTCAAAGGGGAAAAATATTTCAGAAAGATCGACTTGAAGTCTGGGTATCACTAGGTACCAATTGAACCCTCTGATGTGTGGAGCACTGCCTTCAAAGCCAAGGAGGGACTTTTCAAATGGATGGTCATGCCTTTCGGGTTGACGAATTCTCCCACAACCTTCATGAGGTTGATGGAAAACATCTTGTGGCCATTCACCAACTCATTTGTAGTGGTGTACTTGGATGAAATTCTGATCTTCAACCATACTTGGGAAGAGCAGCTCCACAACATCCGACATGTCCTCCAAACACTGCAACAACACAATTTATGTGCCAATTTGGAGAAGTGCACTTTTTGCATGACCCAGGTTTAGTATCTGGGATAAATTATTGATAAAAGGGGGGTGCATGTGAATCCAACCAAGATCCAAGTCATTTGGGATTGGCCAGCCCCAACCACTCTAACATAGCTTTGGAAATTTTCGGGTCTTGCTAATTTCTACCGTAAGTTCATGTTAGGATGATCTCATATCACTTGGCCCTTGAGTCAAGTCACCAAGGGAGGAGTGAAAGAAAAATTCTTTTGGTCGAAATCTCAACAAAAGATGTTTGTAGAATTGAAACATTGCCTCTGTTTTTCCCCAGTGCTCATATTAACAGACTTGCAACAACCATTTGAGATTCAGATAGATGCCTTTGACTATGCTATTGGGGCAGTTATTACTCAATAGGGGAATCTGGTGGCATATCACAGTGAGACATTGTTCGACACAGTGCACAAGTATCCCACTTATGACAAAGAAATGTATTACATTGTGCAGGCTTGTTGAAAATGGAAGCATTACATTTTGGGGAAGGAAACAGTCATCCACACAGACCACTAACCCCTGCAATTCATACAGACACAAGGGAAGTTACAAAACGATCGCCATCAGAAGTGGTCCACATATCTGCAACAGTTTCATTTGAACATCAAGTACAAGAAGGGTAGCACCAATAATGTTGCAGACTGCCTCAATTGACCACTAATCATGACGCTAACCGCCATTCTCAACTCTTGTGGGCACGAGACTTGTGATTGAATGATTCTCTACAAGAGCGATCCAGAATTTGGCCACACATACAAGACACTCTTGGAGGGTATGCAAGTTCCAAATTTTCACCTCCAAGATACACTGATATGTCACCTGGGACAACTTTGTGTTCATTCAAGTGAGCGTGCCATGATGATTTGGGAACCACACTACAATCGAGTCGTTGAGAATTTCGAGGTCGAGAAAACAGTGGTAGTACTGCAGAAGTATTTCTATTGGACGAACCTTCGACAAAATGTCAGGAAGAACATCAGATATTGCACTATGTGCACCATTGCCAAACCAACCATCATGCCGCAAGGCCTCTATACTCCACTACCTACCCCTCTGATATTTGATGAATAATGTGTTCATAAACCTCTTGATGAAACATGCATTTAGCATTGAGGACATATGTACATGCATTTTTGGTTCTTTCATTTCCCTATCTTCATAATGAGCATTATGATATTTACTAATGAGAGAGAAGTGGTTTTTTTAACTCTAGTTTCATCTAGGTATATGACTTCCTGATATCCTCTCATCTTTCTGCTTGAGTGAGTTTCTATCAAATGGAGTAGAGTAGTAAATCCACCCAGGAGAATAATACAAGTAGAGAAAGACTTGAGGTCAAAAAAAGTTTCACTGAAAACGAGGAAAGATAGCTTTGATTGCTGCAACAAGTGATTCATGAACAAATCAGGGCATCATTTTTTTCTACAGATGCTTGGGGATTCTGTATAAAAGGAAGAATACCCTCGTAAGAATCTATACAAAACTGAAAGTGCCCAACTCTACCATATTATACATTGAAAACATACAACTACATTTTTGTAACAATATTCACAACCTGCACTGACTAGAACTAATAAATGATATGCAGGGAAGGCCTCTTCCTTTGTATTTTTCAATTTGACCAAAAAAGATATGTGAAGGGAAGTCACTTCAACAATAAGTAAGAGATTTTTCCAATCTGAAGCTACTCTTGTCTATTTTGATGGCATCTAGAATTGAAAAACATAATTGACCCTTTCAAAACATAACATATACCAAAAGTTAAAATAGATATTTTTGCATAAGTATTGAAAGATCAGGGTAGCTACCATCTAATTTATGTAAAGGATTTGATATTCATGAGATCAAACCAACTGTCATCTCAGTTCTAAAAACATAACATAATAGATCAATGGAACACCTGGAGTTTTTGGAGCAGAACAGAGGAATGCATATAAATTTTTTCCTGTAGGCAGTGGAAAATGATTTTCCAACGCCTACATGAAAAAATTTATATGCATTCCTCTGTTCATAAATAGTGAAATTTCTTATTCAACTTATTTACAAGTACTGGGCACACATGATTCATTATGTTTTCTGATTAACCATTCAATATTTGATTTTGATTGTTATTTCAAGGAAGAATTTGGACATGTTTTTGAAATGGCTGATTGTGGGATATCCTTAACAGAATTGAATATGGACATGTTTTTGAAATGGATGATTGTGGGATATCCTTAACATAATTGAGTATGGATTCCCTCGATCTGGCCGGTGGAGAAAATGATATTCTAAACTTCTATTATTCTGGTGTATGGACAAATCTATGAGATAGTTATTGTGCCCATTGTTTGCATTAGATGTTTTTATGGTTACATATGGTGTTTCTAAGGATGCATCCTAAGGATTTCTCATGTCTATATGTTGAGAATAATCCTTTGGAGAGGAATCATATTATATGTAATCATAGAAGAACATTAATGTGTTGCTTTATTATTGTGAATTTCAATACCACATGTTCCATGCACGATTAATATAATTCAGTTACAAGATCAAAAGGTAATGTATATATGTGAATTTTAATTTTGATTTTTTTTATGATTAATATGATGGTAGTTGTTCACATTTTAGAGTAACAAAATCTACAAGTAATTCCTTTTCTAAGGATGATATCCCAGATAAATATTAGAATTTTTAGAATATAAGTTGAGGTTAACAAATTTTCAATGAATCATGCATAATTTTAACAATTTTTTAACAAATTATATGTAACTTATCAACAATAATTTCATGAAAAAAAATATTCTACAATAATTTTATGAAAAGAAATATGTTACAGAAAGATATTTGAATTTAAGGTAACAATATTCATCAGAACTATTCAAGCCACATCTAATTTCAATTGATGTACTTTAAAAAACTTGAACACTCTTATAACAAGATATGAAACATATTTTTTTCTTTCTGTCTGAAATCATATATTTTTGGAAAATTTCACAAGTATTGCTATAAATTCAGGTTAACAACTCTTCAATAAATCATATATAATTATAACAACTTCTTATCAACAGTAGTTTCATTAAAAGAAATATTGCACAAAGAGAGATTTGAACTTAGGTGAAAAGAGTAATAATATTCTTCAATAAATCATGTACAATTATAACAACTCCTTATCAACAGTAGTTCCATTAAAAGAAATATCTCACAAAGAGAGATTTTAACTTAGGTGAAAATGGTAAAAATATTCCTCACAACTATTCAAGTTACATCTAAGTTCAATTGATATGCTTCAAAAATCTTAACACTCTTAAAAAAAGATAAGAAATATATATATATATATATATAATTTGAAGTCATATATTTTTAGAAAATTTCATTAGTACTTTTATAAGTTCAGGTTAACAACTCTTCAGATCAAGCCAACTATCATCTTAGTTCTAAAAACAGAACAAAACAGAGAAGAGGAACACCTGGAGTTTTTTTAGCAGAACAGATGAATGCATATAATTTTTTTCCTGTCAGCACTGGAAAATGAGAAGATTGGTTTATTACTATTTTTCTAAAAAGTTATGAAGGAATGCATATAATTTTTTTCCAAATATACGACCAGGATCGCGTCATTCCTCTGTTCATAACTTTTAGCAAAATGAAGTAATAAATTGGTTTTGTGGCCTTCCTTTATCAACCTGGGCACTCAACCTTATGCAGCGTATGCAATATTCATGGAAAATTTCAATTATTTAATTATGCTTGGTATAGCCTTTTCTCAACTGTCACTTCAAGAAATCATTATGCCATTGACCTGTGCATGCCAATTATAAGTGTGGAAATTCATACTCTCCTTTCTATCATCATTATGATCTATTATTTCTCTAATGTAGATATTAAAATTGAGCTTTCTCTTCGCAAAGGTTGGAAAATGCAGTGCATATTTTGAATGATTCCACTATTTCCTATATAGACATAGGATTTTGGTTTCGATTTGTAGAGGAAGGATACCCACCACTTTTTTTCAACTGGATAGAATAGAGGATTGCATATAAATTTTTCCCTGTAGGTGCTGGAACATGATTTTCTAGCGCCTACAAGAAAAATCTTTATGCATTCCTATGTTCATAACTTTTAGCAAAATGAAATACGTGATTAACTCACCAAGTAAAGGTATAGTTGCTTGCGCCCTTTCTGTTCTCAATCTCATAGGTGCAAGAATGAATGAGTAGAAGATGGTTCTAGGAATGAATGACAACTCTAAAGCATTCGAAAAAGTGTCAAGTGGAGCTACTCAACAATTTTCCCTAATCTAAAACAACAAAATTTCCCCATGAAAAAACACACAACTGTAACAATCCTTTAACTAAAATCAACTAGGCTTGAAATATGTTCTCAGGTTTTGGTTTGAAATTTTTTGGAAATTTGCAGGGACATTTTTTGAAATTTTTTTGGCACGTAAAAGAAACCAACATGCAAGAACAAGAATTAAGCCTGCATACAACCATTATATACGTTTTTTTCTTATCATGGCAACGTCTACATACAATTTTGCTGAAATAGTTTTGTTTAAGAACAATTCACATCGATTGCAAATACACATATTCACATCGATTGCGATTAACTCACCAGTGCGCGGACAAATTTGGCCTCCTTAGTGAAAAATGGTAGTCGGCTCTTGAAATCTGCTCACGCTCTTCAGTGGAAAATGGAAATGGTAGTCGAGCGTAGTTTTGATGAAATAATTTTTTTTATTTCATTCATGTGTACTACATCCGTACATAGTTGCACCAGTCCTTATCCTCGATATTAATTTTAATAGAATTTTTCAACACCTTTCATGCATTTTTGGTATCCTCATCTCATAAATTTTGTTTTTATATATAGTTTAAAAAGTGCAAAAGTCAAAACAACTTTATTTTTTTTAAATTCGTATATGGATTATTACATGCTTATGTTTTTATTTTCTACTCGGATTCGACAAAGCAAAACCATAAATTAAATTTTTAAAAAAGTGTTTTTGAAGTGTATAAATATATTCAACCATTTATATTTATTTATACAAAAATTGACAAAAATATTACTTAAAAAAACAAAAACATCAAACAATTAAACCACTACATTTCCATAAATTATATAAACATTAAACAATTAAACCACTACATTTCCATAAATTACATTGTTTAATTATGTTAACTTTCCTGCAAATTATATTTTTATTTATAAGAAACTTTGTTTTTATATAGTTAGAAAAGCATAATAGTTAAACAACCCCTTTCTTTATTGGGTTTCCTATAAATTATATTTAATCATATGACACATGTGTAAAATAAAATTTATATAAAAAGTTTATTTTAATATATTTTTATTCATATATTTTGAAATTTAAAACGTTTTTATTAAATATCATAATTTGTTAATAAATAAATTTTTCCCTCTTAAATATCAAGGTAAATTTCATTGTTTTTGATAATGTGAATAATTAAGTTAAAATATATAAATATAAAATTTTATATCAAAATTCTCATCAAATATATATAAAAATGATTATAGATCATATAAGATATATATATAAATTATTAGAGATCATATAAGAAAAAAAGTTGTGATAGTATTCGATGTAAACTTTTTCTTCTTATTGAATTAAATGAAGAAATAACATTCTCTTCCACTTTTTTGGATTTTTGATGGGAGGTGTTATTTTCAATTAACTTAAACTCCATTGTTTCATTGTGGAAATGAGGATAAAAAATTGTTTCATGCCAGAGTGAATGGAATTCACTTTGGTTAACACCATTGCATCTAGCTTATGTAACAACCCTCGTGAAAATTCCATGTAATAAAAGTTAATAAAGGAAAAATAATAACCACAGTTATGGGACACTTATTCCAAGATGAATGTTGGGGAAAACTATCCTAGTGCGAGTATTCATTTGGTTTATTATGGCTAAAAAAATTGGCAAAGGAAATGGAAATGCAAAATGACATTTTTGACAATTTATTTATGAAAATAATGGAAATTAGGAGAAAAGGAAGGTGAAAGGTCACATATCGCATGTGAGGAGGGATATGAAGGAAAATAATGGAAAATTGAAGAAATTAGAGGCCTAATTGATAAAAAAATCTTTTGAGGATCAGTTGGTACCTTTTGTCAGTTTAATTTTTTTTAGTTCAATTTTGGAGCTCTCTCTCTATTCTATATCTCTCACACTCTTGGACACTCAAGAGTTTTCTTGGAGCACTTCAACATTAGATTAAGAAAGGAAAATAAGGCAAAGAGGAAGAAAATATCAAGCAAGGAAGAGAAGGATCAAGTGGCTACAACAAGATTATTTGCAGGTATCGAATTGCATGTATGATTTCCTTGTTAGTTTTGGCATGCATGGGTATGAATGTAGGTTCTTGGTTCTTTTGTTGTCATTGGCATGGGTTTTTCTAGGTGTAAAAATGTTTTTTAGCCTAGCCTTGCCATTTCCGGATAACCATGGTGTGATGGGGTTCTCATGTTTTGGTTGAGTTTCATTTCCAGATGGATTTGAAACTGAGTAAGGTGGTCTCTGAAAGAAAGAACACATGGCCCATTGATCCATGAATCAGACTGTGGATTGCAGTAAAGCCTTGGCCTAGTGATCCCTGAACCAGACTATGAGTTGTGGTAAAGCCATATTTTTTTTGTGTTACCTCAACGAGCCTACGAATCCTCGACTAGTGAATGGTGGGATATACAATAAATCCTAGAGGTGGGTGCCCTTCATTGGGCCTAGGAATCCTTGGTTAATGAATGACAGGATATATGGTAAAGCCTAGAGGGTAAAGTATCGATTAGGCCTAGGAATCCTAACCGATGAATGGTGGGATATACGGTAAAGCCTAGAGATTAGGAGATAGGAAAATTCCTCACATTGTAGCGAGAGAAATCTATGGCATCCATGATTGTTTTGGGGCCTAGTGATCCAACGGGGATTCCGGTAAAGCCTGGTTCTATTGATGGGGATAAGGTGGTCTAGCCTCGGGAAGCCCTGGTTGATTTATGGTTATGAGTCCCACATTCATGCTTGGAATATGGAATAGGGATGATTGATTGAAATAAATATTTGGTTCAACCAATCTCTGGTCGGGTGGTATATGGAAGTCCCAAACCTGGTTTCCTTTTGCATTCATTAACAAAATTTCCTTTCCTTGGTGTTTTATGTGAAAGTGTATTGGTACATATGTGGAATTTATGGTTATTGTATCCTTGTCATTTGTGTTGTTTATATGTTGTTTATGAGTATGTTTTATGACAATGATGATGTATGGATCTCATCATGTTTTGATTTGTAAATGAATGAGTAATGAATATATGACCTAATAAATGATAATGCATCTAATGTGATAAGGCATCTATTCTTCTTAGCTATTCTCAGATAAGTATGAGACCCTATGCTCAAATATGTTGTTATGGCTTGTAGAACACATATTTGTGACATGTTTGACGAAATGTTTGTCATGGCTAGTAGGGGTCCAATCAATTCATTGATCAAATGTTTTCATTAGTACCTTTGTTTCACAATTATTTATCATTCCCAAGGTTTTCATGGAGTTCTGGGTAATGGCCTGAGTCTTGGGCTTGAAAAAGTGGCACAAAATCTGGGGTCGCTGGCACAAAACTAGCTAAAAAAGTCCACATTTGTTGGCTTTCCCTTGTTGTGGGAGTGAATGGAGGCCTAAAGTCACATGCATATCTTGTCAAGGGAGCGACTGGGGGTTTACTTAATTGAAAATTTAATTTCCTCATGGGTTGGTCACCTATAAAGGTTGGTTTACTCCTGGAGTTCTGTAGCATTTGTGGAAGGTCAGTTGGTTTTTTTTTTTTTTCCTGTTCCACTTCCTTAACTATACATGGGGATTTGAATCACATCATAGTAACCTCTTGTCACATGTTTACCCAGTAGACCAGTTAGCTTGGGTAATAGTAGGAGGAGGGTATTATAGAGTGGTATCAGAGCATGATTCACCCCTTGGACTGGATGGGCGGTGTGCCGGTCATGCATTCATGGCATATGCATGGTGGTGATCATGGTTGTAGTGGTGTTGCCATGTGAAAGTTGTTGGTGTTGTTGTGGAATGTGTTGCCATGAGTGTATGATTGGTTATGCATTGTTTATGCATGTTGGTGTTACATGTTGTTAATCATGCATTAATATGGTTGTAGTTGTCATGCATGAGGTCACGATGTGTGGTTGATATGGTCATGCATTGATGATTGTACTGTGGTTCGGATGATATATATATATATATATATATATATATATGTTTATACATATATTTCAATTAATCCGTTGGTCTTGGAGATGAGATATCCTCCCCGAATTATACTGAGGTACGTTGGTTTGTTTATGAGGTGGTTTAGCTGACATAGTATGCCTTGCAAGAAGAGATCAAAGATGAATAACAATATGGTATACTATAGTTCACGAGATTATCCTTATGGATCAGATGAGAAACTTGGTGTTGGGAACTCTTCGACTTAAAGGCATACACATTGAGAAGTTTGAAGGCATAAATAAGCACTATATGAGATTCGTGACAGAGCATGTGCATGGGGAAAAAATGTTAGTTAATGCGATAATCCTTCAAAGTTTGTAAGAATTGCAAAGATAGGGACCACTTCGGATCAACCATGGGCAGGAGGATAATACTAATGGGGCATATGGCAGTAGGTCTCATGGTGGTCATAGGTTGGATAAAGATGACACAGTTAGAGATGGTAGGCTCTTGGATACTCCTGATAGGAGGGGTGACAGACATAGGTACTATTTTAGTTCTAGTTTTAATAGGCATTATGATCATTAATTTTATCACCCTTACAGCAAGAGTGACATAGGATATTTTCCGGATGAGCTTAAGAAAGCAAAGACAACTAATTTTGATGGAGATTTGAAAAAGCCAGAGGATGCAGATGCTTGGTTATTTGGTATGAAGAATTTCTTTGAGTTACATGAGTACACAAAGAAAATGAAGGCCATAATAGATATCTTCAGGCTCAAAGGGAAAGTAGACATCTGGTGGGAAGATGTGAAATGGGTCAGAGACATCAGGATAAAATACTTGAGTTGGCATGAATTCAAGAGACTCTTCATGAAGAAATACTTGTTAGAAAGGTACTATGACAACAAAGCTAAGGAATTCTATGAACTTAAAATGGGATCAATGACAGATGAGGAGTATATGACCGAGTTCTTGGAACTATTTGTTAGGATATTCCGACATATATGAAATAATTAAGTATAACTTGGTCTAGCGTAGAGTTAGTTAAAGTGTGTTTCTTTAGTATGTACTTTTGTAACTTATAATCCGACAATCACGATATGTAGTGATCCGACGGTTCATTCTCTCCTCAGTATTACCGACACTTGATCCATGGATTAACCCCTGATTGGTCCATGATCTATATTTAAAGAGAATGAAGGGTGTCGAGAGGTAAATCCCCTCTGCTGACAGAGGCGATCCCTACTAGCCCAGCAGGGGTCTAGCAACAATCACGAAATGTTACGATGCAAGTTCCTAGTTACGAAATGAAAAGACCAAAGATGGAGGCCTACCTGGAATCCAATGCTACGATCTGAAGAAGAGAGCGTTCCCGTTCCTCAGCCTCGGCAGATCACGATCCTCTACGATCTCCGTGGATGGATACCTACACGTGCAAGAAACAAACAGATACAAGCATAAAATCCGGCATACGTAACTAAATATCAGTCAGAAAGGATATTACTCATATTAACATAATCGAAAACAGAGTGGAACCATAATTGTAATCATTCATTAAATAACAATCGAAAGAGATTACAACCAATGTTCTGACGTCGTGGTCTCCTTCGGATGGGTCTCCAGTCGTTCACGTCTCGCAAAGCTTGCCAGGGAAAGGGCAAACCTCTCCAGAGTCTCTCGACGATAGTCTCCTTACTTGAGTCGGCCTTAAGGGAAGAAAGAGGGCTCTTACAGCACAAAGGCTCTTGGGAATTTGGAGATTCAAAGTTTAGGCACTTCAAGACTAGCTTGCCATGGGATTGAGCAGGCTTTTATAGATGGGAAAGGAGGGAGTTGGGATCCCTATTATTGTGGGATTGGCCCTATCAACAAGGAAGGTTCCACAGAGGTGGAAACCACTTCCCTTCATAGCCACAAACAAACCTCCCAACTCAAGATAGGCAATGGTTTCGAGTTTGTTTAAAACACAACTTCCATCTTTATTTGCACTCTTTGGAAATATTATTTTCCCCATTGGCGCGAGTGCTGAACTGTCTGCCCACGCCAATGCAAAAGGAGATGTTTTTCATGATTTTTTCAAGGAGATGTCTTTAGGGAAATTGAAGCTCATGCTTAGAGGAATGCATTGATGATGTTTTCAAGGCATGACAATGTTCACAGGTCACAAAATGGGTCCTCCATTGTGCGGGACGGGGAATGGTAGGGACGGTGACAAATTACCGTGTAACAGATGCCCCCTAAAGTATGAGGCCCGAGAGAGAGAGGGGTGAAATGCTTTACGAGAACATGTTCAACTGAAGGCCCGCCGTCGGAAAACCTGTGCAGAAAAATACAACTGATATCTCAAGTACATGATGTATATGTGGTATGGGCACAGCCATCCGAAATAGAGTACACTATAATCCGGATCCAGGGTATGGGCGCAGCCATCCAGCGAGGATCAAATAAATAGACTCAGGTATGGTCGCAGCCATCCAATCAGTGAGTCATGTACATAATGATAATAATCCACAATCGTAGCCTGGATTACAACAGACACAATCCAGGGTCTTGCGCTCCATCTCGACCCAAACAAAGTACAAGTTCAAGCATGCGAATATGTGAGCTGAAGTCGAACATGCAAGAACATCGTCTGATTACCAGCCAATGATGAAAGCCGTTAACAGACGCGAGAGAAACCACCAATAATGACAGTGGTCCTCAAGGTACTACAGGTACAATCTACGGCGTGTGAATAAATGAGTTGGCGTCGAACACCCGCAGAATCACTCGATCGGAGGCCAATGATGAAAACCTCACGTCGAATGCGACGAACCTGCCATTGAGGCATGCAGGCTCCAAGGTACCATAAAGGAGTCTCTAGACCAACTTCCTGGATAATGAGCTGAAGTCGACAGGAAGTGACCTTGATCGAAGGTGGGCCATAATGTTTCCCACATCATCGACACGAGACAGAGGAACATGATGTTTTGTTGTGAATCGGGATCGTATGAGAATCAGAGGAAGGTTGATATTTGCAGAGGCCGACTTTCAACATATAAACGCACGACGTTGAACCCGCGCATTTGACATCAAAATATCAGAGGTCATGGTGACGAGGCAAAGAGCAGATGAGAGGTCAAAATGGATCACCCAAACCCACAGAGGCAAGTGAAAAATGAGATGAGATGTCCCCAACCTGACACGAATGTAGACAAGTTCCATGTTCAAGAGCGACATACTGCTGACACGACAATGATGCTGGTTCTATTTTTCCCCACCATCTTGGCGAGTACCTCTTTATTTTTACACAAGCTTGAAGATGATACCATATTCTTTTCATATAAGTCTGTCCTTCATACGAATCCATCCTAGTACATTTAACGAGCTCCTGGAAGGAGGAACTCGTGAGAACATCATTTCGACCGAATCCGTGTCAGGTCAAAGGTTTAACCAGTCCGACAAAGGAAGAACTCCTAGCGCTCTTTCATGCTTGAGAGTTTGAATAGACAAATGGTGAAGTAAACTCCAGCGGTCCCTTTTCGTAAATAGTTTCTCGGACCCGAAAAGGTAGAAAACAATACCCGAGAAAACCTCCTAGTCGCGATAGGCTAGGGTATTCCTTTTTCGTAAATAATCCATCCCAGCCCGAAAAGGGGTAAACGTATACTGGGCAGATGTCGATTCGCAGCCACTTTAACGAGATCGAAACGACAAGGGCCTCGGCAATATTTTCATGTTTAGAGAGTCAGAAAAGAGCTGAAAGATGACTCCTCCTAGAGGAACGAGTGGTATAAAGGGTAGCTACTGGTTCCGGTGATGGTGGAACTGCTCAAAACAAGTAAAGGTTAAGAGGCTGGCTAACAAGACCACTCATCGCAGCGGTTCCTCAGGAACGGGTAAAACAACCAAGTGAAGGCATATGATCGGCCAAGCAGATAGTGATGATGGAGTGAGAAAACCAAGGCTCATCTGGCAAAAACGGGCTGATAAAATGGCAATCACAAGGGGTAAAATGGGAATGGTTTCATTTTTACACAAGCTTGAAATCAGGAAACTTTGCTTGAAGTTGGTTTCATTTTTACACAAGCTTGAAACAAAGATAAACTATGCTTGAAAAGATAAGCATGCCCCCAGCATGGTGACTCAATTCGAGGTACATGCCCCCCAAGCTTCAGTCCATATGAAAGGCAGATGGAGTGAAGGTTCAAGTGACGAGATCAAGAGAAAGACTCGACTGGGATTTTACGAGATCTAAACAAAGACTCGAATTGAACGGGAACGTGTTTCATTATTTTAACGAGGTTGACACATTAAAGAACTATCCTCATATGACCTTGTTTCATTTTTTAAGGAGCTTGACACAAGACAAGGAACTCTGCTCCGACGACCTTGTTTCATTTTTTAAGGAGCTTGACACAAGACAAGGAATTCTGCTCCGACAACCTTGTTTCATTTTTTAAGGAGCTTGACACAGGAAAAGAACCATGCTCCGACCGACTTCATCATAATGAACAAGAAGTCATTGCTTCCAAGAGTTCCACTCTCGATGGAAGGAAAACATCCTGGAAGTCCGGACCCAATGCCCCCAACACCTTATGCATAATGGCACTATCACTGGGTACATGCATGGGGTAGGTAGCCACATAGTTGACCTGCGGTGGGGCAGATACAACGGGTGGATAAAAATCAGGAAGGGATGATGGCAGGCCAGCTGCCATATCAGGACCAAAGAATGAAAGCCGATCAATGGTCACGATCCGTCCTTCATGTGGAAAACATACCACACGAAATAGGGAGGAGACAAGCGCTCCCATGGCATAGGTGTAATCGCACCCCAAAATCAGATTGAAATCCAAGGGGCTTGGAACAACCATCACGTCCATATGGACGGTTTTACCTCCCAATGTAACAGGTAACCTTGGAATGATCCCTAATTTTTGACTAGTTCTTCTGTTGAACGCCAACAAATTCTACATAACAGGCACAAGCGGTGGTGAACCGAAAGCTTTCCAAGTAGTGGAGGATAAAATAATAATAGACGTGCCTTCATCTATAATGGTGCTGGGTACGACCAGACCAAAGGCCTATACTGTTATCTCGAAAGGCACATAAGACGAAAGGCGATATCTTGGAAATCGATTCCAATCAAAGGAAGCGACCAAACTACTCGGAGGGGCTACCATTGAACTGAGATGGTTTTCCCCGGGGTGTTATGTATGAAGAAGGCTAGAGCATCCTCCAATGACCTCCATCTCGAAGGTGGAGGAGTATCCTCCGTGACCTCTATCACAGAGGCTGAGGAACAACTTCTTAGGTATGTGACAAAGAGAATATTTCAAGTCTCGAGGAATCCGAGGGAAACTAGAAGGACATGGGGTGTGTGAGATGCACTCTCAACGGAAAAGACCTGGTGCACCGTAGACGGAGCCAGCTCAACCGTTCCCACGACCAATGGTTGGTCAGGGATGGATTCGTGAATATAAATTTCCGAGGGAGTGGGATCGACCAAGGATGACTCTTGACCAATCTGAGGATCAACTGGTGGAGGGCTCAAAGAAAGCTTGTTATAACCAGCCGGGAGGCGTGGTGTAGAAACAGTTGAGTTGTCCAAAACTCTCTTGGCTTCATCCATATATGGAAAAAGGTGAATGGCATGGTGCCCTTCACACAACCTATTGTGTGATCTGCACTACCTGCTTCTTAGGCCATACCAAAGACTGAACACCCAAGATGTGCACTCAACCCGACTCCCGTAAGCCAAAGGCAACGACTGCATACGACCATTGGACCATACTTCAAGCACCTTGGGAATGCCAGTACCCTTAAGAAGATGGTCTCTCAAAATAAATATGCAAGGGAACTTGATTCTTCGCTATGAGGGCTGAAGGTTTATCAAGAGTGAGATTCTGTAGTCAAAGGGTCGCATTTTTAGCCTAGAGCTTATCGTAATTTTATTCTTGGTCTTTCTTCTGAAGTACACCAAGCATTCTAACTGCATTTCACCGACGAAGTAGAAGAGGAGGACGCAGAAACAGGCGAAGAAGGGGAGAGGTCCACCTTGGAATCAACATGATGTTGTTCAGGCGGAGGAACTGATTGAACAGTAGCCGAGACATTCGGGACTACAGAGGTTGAAAACAACCAAACAGGCAACCCAACAGTTAACCCAGGAAGGGACAACGTTGCCATATAAGGAGCACCAACATTTCCAAAAGGAGGAAAAGGACCAGGATTCCCATCGGAGGGGATTCTTTGGTTGGTAAACTCTGGAAAAGTTGCCATTACAAACAATATTCAGAACAACACCCTAAGGAAACTAAATTTAACCAGGAATATTTCGTGGGCAGTTAATTTTTAAAACATTGAAACAAAGCTCTACCGTTTCATATTTTAAGAGTCGAGAACAGTGAAAGGTGACTCTACCACTTTCGGATGAAACAAGCGTGAAAGAACAGTACTCATGATCTTTCAAATTATAAGAGTCGAAAAGATCAAAATGACGTCAGAATGCTAGGCAAAGGGTGTACTAGCATCCGTGGAATCGCAATATACACCTTGGTTTCAATAATGAAACAAATCGACCAAGGACTTTCCGTACGTGCAGTAATCTCAAAAGCCTGTTCCTGCGGTATCACTGCAGGGCGGCAGACTCGGCTTCTTATGGATAAAGGATTGAAACCTAGTGGGGTCTCCCTTTATATACGCGACGGTACGGGGAGCTCAAGTCCGTACTAGCGCTGTCTAAAGCCAAGAGGCGAACGACAACTACTAGGCTTAACGACGCCGGAACACGTCTCTAACCTAGACCTCTAAATGTTTCGTTAACGTTTCAATGCTTCCTTAGGTAAATTGAGTAAATTTTATGGTTGATCTTCAATTATGTTTCGGTTTCAAGGCCCTACCGTATGTCATATGACAATCTCCTGTATGCAGTTACATGAGAAAAGAAAACTTTTCAATTCGATGAATGCTATCTAGTTAAGGGAAGAGCTTCAAACAATGATGTAACAAACAGCAAAACTGAAAACGAAAATTTTCCAAACTAGATGACTTTCACTATCCAAAAGTATTCTAAAACATTCAACGAAGCGAATTATGCAATGTAATCTATGCAAAATTCTTTTTCCGAAAACTATGCAATTGTAATCTATGCACAATTTCCTTTTCTTTTCAAATGATAAGAATGCACTCAATGCATCTTTCGATGAGATGAGAATCTACTTAATGCACGCTTTTAATAAAAGAGAATGCAATCAGAGCGATTTCTAGCTTTCAATCATTAAACAATGTAATCTAAGTTCAATGATGGATCTCAAAAAATCCTTTTCAATGCAATGTGATCTAATGCATTTTAACGAAAAGAAAACTATGAGACGAAAACTAAAAGAACAAAAATATCCTTAATGAAAGGATGAAAGCAAAAGGGATGCAAACAAACACTAAGAATGCAATCGTTGTTTCAAAATACTTTGTGACAAAATCCCTCAAAAGTTGACAAGACATATGCGGTCAAACACAAAAAGGACTTCCAAAGCAAGAGATCAAAACAAGGCATTCATTCCCTTTTACATCAAACAATCATAGCAAGAAGACATCCCAAACAATGAGCAATGTAATCTATGCTCATACAAGGAAAAGACCGGAAGGGAAAGACACACTGGTGAAGGATTTAGGGAAAAAATCTCAATTTTCATACACCCTAAAATTGGCACGACTTGTCCATTGACAACTAGCGCCAATTGGCAACAATTGGCGCGACTTGCACATTGACAACTAGCGCCAATGGCCAATTGGCGCGGGTTGCTAACTGACAACAAGCGCCAACGCCTGAAAATGAAAAAACAAAGAATTTCTCCCAACCAAGACCAGACTCACCACTTCAAGCAGAATCTAAAACAAACCCAGAAGCAAAGTACTGACCAAAAGAAACTTCCGAACAAGGGTAACCCTACCACCTACAGGAAATGGCGCGACTGTCTGGCTGTAATCCATGCCAGACAGGGGATGGCGTGACTGATAAACTGGCAACCTGCGCCAATTGGTGCGACTGTCAGGGCTAAACTCGCGCCAATCAAGCCAACCATAAAAAGGTGAAAATCCGGAAAAGAAGAGGTCAGATCTGATCCTCTGGGGCTGAACCAAAAGCCAAAACATAAGAAGAGCCAGCCCAAAAGGCCAACCAAGCAAGGAAAACCATGAAACAATCAAAACGAGACAGTGAAAACTAGACGATCCCTAGCGGAGTCGCCAAATTGTTGAGGAGGTAAATCCCCTCTGCGGACAGAGGCGATCCCTACTAGCCCAGCAGGGGTCTAGCAACAATCATGAAATGTTACAACGCAAGTTCCTAGTTACGAATGAAAAGACCAAAGATGGAGGCCTACCTGGAATCCAATGCTACGATCTGAAGAAGAGAGCGTTCCCGTTCCTCAGCCTCGGCAGATCACGATCCTCCACGATCTCCGCGGATGGACACCTGCACATGCAAGAAACAAACAAATACAAGCATAAAATCTAGCATACGCAACTAAATATCAGTCAGAAAGGATACTACTCATATTAACATAATCGAAAACAGAGTGGAACCATAATCGTAATCATTCATTAAATAACAATCGAAAGAGATTACAACCAATGTTCTGACGTCGTGGTCTCCTTCGGATGGGTCTCCAGTCGTTCACGTCTCGCAAAGCTCGCCGGGGAAAGGGCAAACCTCTCCAGAGTCTCTCGACGATAGTCTCCTTACTTGAGTCGGCCTTAAGGGAAGAAAGAGGGCTCTTACAACACAAAGGCTCTTGGGAATTTGGAGATTCAAAGCTTAGGCACTTCAATACTAGCTTGCCATGGAATTGAGCAGGCTTTTATAGATGGGGAAGGAGGGAGTTGGGATCCCTATTATTGTGGGATTGGCCCTATCAACAAGGAAGGTTCCATGGGAGGTGGCAAAACTACTTCCCTTCCATAGAACTCTCGCAGCCAAACCTCCCAACTCAAGATAGGCAATGGTTTCTGAGTTTGTTGAAACACAACTTCCGCCATCTTTATTTAAAAAACACTCCTTAAATTGGCTGGCGCGACTACTGCTCTGGGACAGAGCGCCAGTTGGCGCGGCATCTTTGTAGGATTTTCCCCATTGGCGCGATTGATGAACTGTCTGCCCGCGCTAATGCAAAAGGAGATGTTTTCATGGTTTTTTGCAAGGAGATGTCTTTAGGGAAATTGAAGCTCATGTTTAGAGGAATGCATTGATGATGATTTGATGCAGGTTAAACCTCGCATACCCGTAATCGCACCGTCCTCCACGCAAAAATGAATACATCAACCGTCCAAATAAACTTTGTTTTTGGTGTTAGCCATCAGTATTTTTTACATATTGGTGATGACTATATCTACAGCTGAGTTTTCTAGAAACTGATTTCCTTATGTCAATATGTCATCCAGAAAACCCTCCTAAAACTTTTTCACCTTTCTACCTTTTTTAGTTCGCCCATGTCGAAATCAAAACCTCATACCACAATCCTATCTAGCTTCAGCCTTCTTGATCTGCCCATCAGCTTTAAAAGGCAAATCCACATCTGTTTCAAAAGTCTCCCCTATGTTAGGAAGTGGCGCTTTAAGACATTTTACCCTTGGCAATCATCAAAAAGCCAAAAAGCCTCCATCTGCAACAGACCTACCATGACTGACCTCTTACTTTGCAAATTAATTTGACAAGCAACCCTAAGTCGCGCCACTCACATCCCCTAGATCTCAGCACTGCATAAACCCCAATCTCAAGCTGACTATTAGGTTTTTCACAGTGTTCTATGGTTTCTACAAAGGCAAGAAATATAATTTCATCTCATGGAGTAAATGCTTGAATTTACAGTTAGAGGAACAGCTGCTTCTAAATGTAGCTTGAGCCTGAGATATGCCTGCAAAACAGAAAGCTACTCATCCAGACTTTACAGTTCTTTCCATCATGAAAATCACAGAAAGACACCACTGTCACAGCAAACTGGCAAATGGTCATGGCCCAGAACCTCCTTCATTTACAAGCAGAGGGTTAGGGCGCCTCCTTCATCCACAAGCAGAGGGCGCTGGCCAATATTGACTTGGAAGATTGCAAAGGTCCAGGTTTTCTTTGTATTGAACAGTGAAACAGTATCTCCAGGTTTTATGAATTTGAGTGATGGTCATAACAGGAACAGAGTTTGGAATATGCTAAGAAAAAGAGTCTGGTCTGATAAAGGAGGTCATCTGAAGCTTTCAAATCATGTGAATTGTTGAAATGAAGAAAGGCATGTCATTGGTGAAAATTCCAATCATAAGTACCCTTCTTATCCACAAGATCAAATAGAACAGATGCTGACAACAAATGCCATTACCCAGGCAGAAGGAAAGTTCTTGTTTTCTCATAAGACACTGACCTCCATAATTACAGAGATTATCCTTCAAATGGTTTGTCATGAGATGACCAAAACACATGATGATATTTTAGTCACCCTTAAAGCAGTGCAGAGAGACAATATCACTTTGGCTAGGGTTTCTGCTGAAACACAGTGATGCTGGCAAGAAGAGGTGCTAATATTGATGTTTTTCAAGAGGTTCAATTACCATCACATCCAGAGAAAAGCTATGTCAAACAGAGTTGTCAAAACACCTTCAAATACCTTACCTAATGAAGAGCCTCCTCCATGTGTGAGCAGATGGCCAAAGCCATTGCAAGTTGCTGAAACTGATTGATATAAAATACAATGGAAGGATACAAAGAAATTGAACAGAAGTCATTGCACAGGTAAGTGTTACTGTTTATGATGCAAAGGTATTGTTTTCCCTTTTCAAAGAGCTGTCTGTCAGACTGTACCTGTAGTGGAAAAGAGAAAATATTGAACATATGCATGCATTTACACCACAAGGAGCAGTTTCTTTAAAGGAAATGGTTATAACAGTACTCCACTATCCCTTGCCCAGAGGTCTGAAGGAGATCCTTTTGAGTAAACAGTGAAGTATAGTGTGAAGAATGCAACCTAAAGAAGGCGCTACAGTCCAGGGAAAGGCTTATAAATCACTTAAGAGCAGAAGTTATTAAACAAGTTGGAAGGGCACAGGCGATCTCCTGTTAAGTGATAAAACAGCTTTCAAATGCCTTTGACAGATTTTGAATGACTTTTCTTTTGTTAACATTTCACCTAAAGTGTCAAAATAGGGGACAGAGTTGAGGTTTTGAAATGTCTCTCTTATGAGAATAGGTATATAACTTCATGAATGGGCAAAGCAAATTTGATGAACTGTCACTGTTTAAAACAGCTTGATAACAAACACAGTTTTGTATCATTTAGAAGGGCAGAGATATCATCAAGTCCAAATAGGACCGGCAAAGTTTAAATACTTGCAGTGATAAAGAAATTAAGAAAGCAAATAAAGACATTAACTCTCAAAGCAAGGAAATGCCACTGTTTGAAAGAAAGATTTCACTGTGTTCAAAAGATAGCCGTGGGTTCTTTATTTATGTATTTCAAATAAACAATGAAAGTAGCCGTTGAAGGTGTGTTAAAAGAGTGGAATAGGGGAGTACGAAGGTCATTGTCGAAATTCAAAACCAAACTCCGCAGCCCCCGAGTATCAAAGCGTTTTTTGAGCAAATTGAAGTTTTTCTGCACCGGTTAAGGCCGCGCGACGTGCCTGGATTTGTGTGCTGGGCGGAAAAATTTACACGGGCCACCTTCGTCGAACGTGGCACAACACGATGGCGCGGCCAGCGCTGTCTAAGCATGAGCAAACAGTGCGACTGACAAGGCCACCACGGTGATTTTGCGCGTCTTGTTGCCAAAGAGTGCCCATGTGACTGTGTGAAGATCGGTGCTCTCCGGCCCCATGGGGGTTGTCCATCAATTTTAGGGGTATTTCTCACGTTTCGCGTGGTAAAAAACCACCTCAAGGCTACAGTGACGTGATTGGCTGCCTTATATTGTTAAAACAGCTGACAAAATTTCCATCCACATTCAAACAAAGGTTTTCATAATAGCTCCAGAGGGCTGCATTCATAGAGGACCATTTATTGTTTTAAAAGAGAAAACTCATATAACCCCTGTCTTAAAGCTCTACAGTCTTCTAAAAACTCTGTCAGTTTTTGCTCCAATACTGTGTATTAACAGTCTAATCATATGTGGGGTAGTTTGCTTGAGATGCAAAACAGTGGAAAGTGGGCACACCTGTACAAGACAGAACTATTAAATGACTATAAGCCTTCTTGAGAAAGGAGCGAGATGTGTTGGTTGACATCTAAGACTTCAGAAAATAGAGTGATTGTTGGCATTTTCTCACAAGCACACCTTTTAGCAAACTGCCCCCCTGTTTCACTGTATTTTGTCACTACTGTGAAGAATTGTTGAACAGAGATTTTCCAAAGGTGCAGGGCCACTTTCTACAGGACAAAAGAAGGGCAGAGGTTGTTGATGGTTGAATTCTAACATTGGAGACAGAGGTATAGATGTATTGGTAGATCTCTTGAATTCACAAGCAAAGGGTGTGTTTCCTAAAAATCATGGTGCACTGATATGTCACTTAACCTAGTTCTGCCTTTCTTTCACTATATGGTGTCATTTTGAAGAGCTGTTGTTTGTGATATTTTTCAAGAGGAAGGTCATTTCTGAAGAACAGGGTTATCAAAACACTTATCACAACAAGCCCCTTCTAGCAATCTGCCCCTTGTTCACTGTATTTTTCACTACTGTAAGTTTGTTGGCAAAGAGTTTCCAAAGGTGAACAGCATATTGAAGGATAGAGTTGTTGGTGGTTAAATTTAAACATTGGAGGCAGAGGTACACAGGTGATGGTTGATCTTTTAACTTCACAAGAAAAAGTGTCCTTCATAAAGCACTGTGTATTGATTTTTCATCTAACCTAGGTCTGCCCTCTTTTTCACCATATTGTATCATTTTGAAAAGTTGATTGAAAAAGAGATTCTAAGGATGAACAGTACACTGAAGGGAAGAGTTCGTTGATGGGAATTTAACTTTGGAGGCAGAGATACAAAAGTGGTGTTTGATTTCTTAAACTTCACAAGTGAAAGGGTGTGTTTCCTAAAGCACTGTGCATTGTTTTTACACCTAACTTGGGTCTGCCTTTTCTAGAAACCATATTTTATCAGGCAGAGAAATTGTTGACAGAGATACTCTAAAGGTGAATAGGGCTACTTCTAAAGGACAGGTGGTTGATGATTGCAGTTTTACATTGAAGACAGAGATGTGGCTATGATTTCTTAACACTCTATACAGGAAATTGACACAGGAGTTTGTCCCATCTTCACACAGGGTACCATATTAGAAAGTTTTCCTGGCTGAAGTGCATCCAGAGGTGAAGGGCTGTTTTTTAAGGAGTGCAGAGGTGGTTTATTCAAAGAAAAATTGTTGCATTTCATCCAAACCACATTGTCTAAACTGTCCAAACAGTCTAGTGACTAGTTTCAATCCAGCAGAACATTTTTCATACAGTGAAGGCAGTTTGCCTCTTCCAAAGCTTGTTCAAGTCAGAATGCCTCCAAAGCAAGATCACAGGAGCGGTCCACATAAGAGATATGAGCCTATCTCCACGGAAGAAATCAATGCTCACCCATCGGTGCTTTTCAATTTCCATGAAGTAGGCTGTCTTGATTTCTGCCAGAGGATAGAAGAAGTCAAGAGTTTTTCGCCACTAACACATTTGTGCGCTTTGAGATTCAAGGACAAACACTTCCAATTGGCGGGTCTTGATTTCAAAATCTCCCCAAGGTATGTGTCCAAGGCTACCAAGATCCCGTATCATGGTGAAAAGTGGTTTAAACAAGCTCATCTTGATCTAGAGGATTATAAACCTTTCATCAAGCTCGAACATAGAGAAACTATCACTGCTATTTTCCCTGTTTCCTATCTTCTTGACAATTATGTTCCACTGATGAAAGCCATAATGAGATATTTCACTTGTGAAGGGAGGTTTAATCAAATTTATGCCTACCATGTCCACTTGTTGATGCATTTTACCAGAAGCAGGCAACTAAACCTTCCGTACTTTTTGTCCAAAAGCATAGAGAAAATGGCAGCTACTGTCCAAAAGAAGGCTCCACCTCAGCAAATCCCTTCTCTCTTTCATCATTCCTTGATCAAAATTATCTTCTTACACCAGCTGGAGAAGAAAGGGGTTTCATGGGATTCATTCATTAGCCATGCAGATTTCGCCACTGTCCCTCCTGTTCATGTGTCTCCTACTCAGCCTGTCCATCGCCCAGTGCCTTTGTCTAGTAGGCCTACCCCTAAAAAACTCAAGATGACCACTGGGCAGCCAAGTCAACAGGGATAAGGAGAGGGCAGTGAACCACAGGGAGAAAAAGAAGGCAGTGAACAGCAGCAGCTAGATATTGAGGGACAACAGCAGTTGGAGATTAGTGAACAGCAGCAACTAGAGTTTGAAGATCAGCAGCAGCTACAGGTTGATGAACAGCAGCAGGTACAAGAAGAGGGACAGCAGCAGACAGAAATTGAAGAGCAGCAAGTTGAGCAAACAATTGAAGCGCCTTTTGAGCCACAAACTGGACAGGATGTTGAGGAAGGACAGCAAGCTGAAGCTGCCTCCTTGACAGTGACCAAAGCTGTTCCTAAAAAGAGGAAATTTCCCAAAAGGACAACTTCTAGCTTGCCAAGGAGAAAAAGCGCCAGATTAGCTTTCAAAGGCAAAAGCATAGTTGGAGAAAGTGCCAAGCATGGAGGTAAATCAGCTGTCATCCCTATCCCAAGCGATGACAGTGATAATGAGGCCCGCATCCTTGAAAACCTCCTCATTCACAAAGAAGGGAAAATTGAGGTGTTACAAGAAGATCTTCAAAGGGCGAGGAATTTCAACCACTTCTTGGAGGTTGAAAACAAACAAATGAAATTTCATGCAGCTATTCATGAGGCAAGGGCAATCAAGTATAAGAAAGAGGCAGAAAAGGCGCAAGTAAGAATTGAAGAGCTCATTGGCGAGTTTGATGATGAAGAAGAGGAAGACCAGCCTAGGCGGAAGAGGCCTAGGACCATCGGGCTTAGAAGAGCCTTGGAAAAACAGAGAGTAGAAGAACAAGCTCATTTCGAAGCCTTTCCTCTCACTGCCCTCCTTGAGCAGGAAATTGAGGAAAACAAAGAAGCATGGCTTGAGAGAGCTAACCAGCATTTGGAAACAAAGCTTGAGAGGGCGAATAGGGATCTTGAGCTACAAAGAAAGAGGACTCTTCACTTTCAGAAGCTAAATCAGTTTGCCAGGCGAAAATTAAAGGTAGCACAAGAGAAATTGAAGAAGTTGAAGGAGAAGCGCCTAGCACGGAAGGAAGGGAAAAGCATATCAGCCCTTGATATTTTGGCCTTAGCTTCGGAGCATGTTTCTATGGACCCTTGAGGGTCATGCATGCCAATTTTGGGCCTGTTTCGGCAACTTTTTGTTTTTTGGCATTTTTTGGGCTTTTGGCCAAAAACTCATAAATTCGCCATTTCAGTTTGATGAGTTGTCAAGGGAGGAGGATGATACCGATGGATGCCATAATTCCATGAGCAGGTCTCCAGCGATTTTCAGGGCATTTGAAGATCATTCGCCCCCTCAAATTGGCGAAAAACGCCCTCTTTTTATTTGCATTACTTGCATCATATCGACGGTCTTGTATTTTAAGGTTTTGCACACGGTACAGTTTTGAGGGACTTTAGATCTTTCAGAGATCCGATTGGGGTGATTTTCACTTGGGTCGGAGAAGACGACCACGGGGGCTTTCAACGAGCCATCATGAACTCATTTCCATGGAAAGCTGTCATTGCGTTACAGCAAGTCGAGGACCTTTTTCAGGCATAAATATGAAGTATTTTTGCAATTTTTGAACTCAAAAAATCTGCTTTTCCCAAATGTGCGTTAGGCTATTTTTATCATGGGAAAATCATGTAAAGTCAATATAATTTCCGTTTTTAGCAGTTTTTTAGATATTTTATTAGATATTTTGTGCCTTGGGCTTTGCAAAGCCTCGAGGACAAGTTTAGATATTTTGACTTGGCCAATGGGATAGCTAGTTGCTCCATGAGGTTTTCCTCCTTCTAGCCTATTTATCCCATGATTCTCATTGTAAATGAGGAGGCTGAACTTGAGAGAAGAATTAATGCATTGGTCATATGAGCTTTGAAGAATACACTTGAGTTATGATGTTTGGATTGCCTCTTGGATGCTTTTGAGGAATGTTGAAGGCTTGTTGATGGATTCCTTGACATGGTAGAATGGTATAGTGCTTCTTAAATGTGTTTTGTCTTCTAGTTTTCACTCATAATTCATATTTCTTGCTGCTATAGATCAGTAAAGATTGATTTTGAGATATGCCCATGGAGGCACCTCAAAATCCCTGAATCTTCATAGCTTGATATTTTCTTCTCCCTTAGTTATGCTAAAGAATTCTTAGCTGCTCTTTAGTAACCTAAGGTATTGTTGCTAAGTTTTATTCATCAGTTCTATGTATGTTGAGTAGGATGTATGGTTTGCCCTACCTACCTATCAGCTGCTCATATTTCTGTCCGTAAAACTTTCTCTTTGACTGATTTGTTGATCATTTTGTTGAACCAAGGAGGCCTAGTCCCGATCTAGCCCTTTGCCTAAAACTATGAAAGCTTGTTTGTCAAAGTGCCCAATGACTTAGAGACTATGTTTAGGCGTTCCAGCATAGTTTATGAGTTGTTAGTTTGTCTTGTGTGTTTTCCCCAAAGTCTGATAGCCATTTCCCGAAGTTAGAGGGTCTTATACCTCTATGTATGGCTGGAATGTTTGATTTCAATGTTTTAATTAGCTCATAGTTGCATTTAGCATGATTAATGGCTTGCTATAACATGTTTATGTCTGCTATAAACTAGTTACACTTGAAATCCCTTGTCTTTCACCAACTTGTTGTCCACTTAATCCATTTTGCCCAAGATCCCTTCTACCGTGAATCAAATCGGCCCTACAGCAGCTTTACATCATCACTTCATAGCTTCCTTGACCCGTTTGACCCCATAGCCCAATTTATCTACATCTTGTTATCCAGTTTATGTATTTGATCAGTTTCATTCCTCACAAACTTAAAAAACCAAAAAACTAAAAACATACTTCATAACTAGCCTAATATCAGAACACTGCAAGTAAACACACCGACATCTTCTACACATATAGAGAGAGCCCTCTCTGAGTCCAGGAAGGCTAGGTCCTTGGGCTCCAAAGCTTGGTTTGATGTTACATCGTCATTTGGCTAGCCAATCGGCCAAATCACGGGACCCTAACATAATGGCGATCACGGTGGGACTCTGAGTGATTAAAAAGCTTAGTTTTCCCTCATCTTTAGAAACCTTTAAGAATACTATCTGATTGACTTATCCCACTGCTCACTAACATAGTGACACTCACAGTAGGACCTTCCGAGTTAGTGACAATCTAAGTACACCTTAGTAACTCCTGAAGTCTCAATCAAGCTTAGTAAACTTAGATATTGTCTGAAGAGTAGAAAATAGCTCCTTCACCATCTTAGCAAAATGATGAGTCAGTTATAGGAAACTCTTCCAAACCTCGTAGGCACATAAAACTCAAAAAACCCCAAAACACTCCCTTAGATTGGTTTTTGTCAGTATTGGTGGTGGACCATACACATATACCTCAAAACAACTAAAAATCCACCTGGCGACTCCACTAGCCTCCAGTAGGCCTTACTACCTTGCTAAATTTTAGAATACCATCTGATTTTGCCACCTCATCGCCACCCTAACATAATGGCGATCACGGTGGGACCCTGAGTAACAAAGCTTAGTTTCCCTCATCTTTAGAAGCCTTTAAGAATACTATCTGATTGACTTATCCCACTGCTCACTAACATAGTGACACTCACAGTAGGACCTTCCAAGTTAGTGGCAATCTAAGTACAACTTAGTAACTCCCGAAGTCTCAATCAAGCTTAGTAAACTTAGAGATTGTTTGAAGAGTAGAAAATAGCTCTTTCACCATCTTAGCAAAATGATGAGTCAGTTATAGAAAACTCTTCCAAACCTTGTAGGCACATAAAACTCAAAAAACCCCAAAACATTCCTTTAGATTGGCTCTTGACATTACTGGTGGTGGACCATACAAGCATATCTCAAACAACTGACAATCCACCTGGCGACTCCACTAAACTCTAGTAAGCCTTACTATTTCACCAAACTCTAGGCTACTTTCCGATAGACCTTTCCCATCACTCACTAACATAGCGGGAGATGGTAAGACACTGAGTACATAATAGTCCAGCAAACTCTTATATACTTTTTGGTCCTTTAGGTACCATAAACAAGCAAGCAGTCCATAGACTCATTTTTTAGAGTAAACTCTTTTTGTTCTCATCACCCTAGCAAAGTGTTGAAACAAGTCTAGGATACTTTAACAAACCATAGGCTGCACATAAAACTCAGAAAATCCAAAAACATTCTCAGAATAGTTATTGTTGGTGGACCATAGCTATCTTCATAAGAACAACCCATTTTTCACCTGGCGACTCCACAATAGATAATGTAATCTTGTTAATGGCTTAAAAGTCAAACGTAAATCTTCTATTTCGTTGTTGCACACCTAGACTAACAACTATTATCTCTACATTTAAATAAGATAATCTCCTATTTATTACAATAACAAACTATTTGAGGAATCCAATCTCCTCAGTAAATCGATTTTGACCTACAGTCAACGAATTTCACCATGTTTAGCCACAACATGTGACCATTCCATCACATTGCTAGCTGGGTCTATATGCTCCTGCATCAGACTCCCGAAGTTAAAATCAACCATGATCTCCTGATCATGCACTTCATGCCTGTGTCCTCCTGGATCCCATACTTGGTTTGATAGTCTGTCCTTGGTTACTGTTGTTGTTGTTTTTCCCTCAAGTCTCTGTTCACTATGTTGCAATGCATCACTATCTGCTGTTGTCCTTTTCACATACCTCGCTGCTGTTTTGCTCACTCTAATTTGCAATTCTTCATTCCCTTCACCTGTACCATTTCTTCTAGCCAATCTTCTTTTCTTCTTTTGTCCTATATTTGTTTTACTAGAATGTTGTAGTATGAGTTTCCATAACTCATCCAATTCTTTATCCATTTCACTTCTCATGTGCTGAATACTATTCTGCTGCAACTGATTGTGTTCTTGATTTAGAACATCATAATCTCTGTACCAATAATCTTCCATATACATTTCTAAAATGTACAAATGCCTTTTCCCAGGTTCTTCTTCCTGTTTCTCATTTATAACTTCATCATTCCTTACTTCAAATTCTAGCATACCTTCCATTAATCCGATTTGTTCTTCTTGGTTCAGATTGACTTCACATTGCCCTTTTTCTGCATGTAAATCTTCATCAAAATTAATCAATTCAATAGACACAAATTCTTTACCTGGTTTCCTCATCAAAAGATTCGACGTATACCACAAATCTGTCATCTTGTCGGGAAATTCTCTCAAAAGTTCTGTACAATTTGCAATATATGTCTTTAATTCTCCTCCACTCTGGCTTTCTTCAAGATCAATGATCTTCAATGACTCAGGGTATCCTTTGAATTCAAAAATTCTTTTTCCATCCTCCTTATTCTGCATATGACTATGAGTAGTCATTTCTTCAACAGTCTTCAATAACTGTTTGTCTTTCCTCAAGTCAATGTGACCTGCAAACACACAACAACCTTCAGTTTTCAAAATACAATACCTTCCATTTTCTTTTGATGCTTCAAGCACCAATCCTCCATCATAGATCTTTTGGATCTCAGTGGATCCTTCTTGCTGTGACCCCATTTCTCTGAGTCTTTCTTTCTTCAACAAATCAATATGAATTTGTTCAAGTTCCCTGAACTCGTTCATCAGTTTGCCATTCAATCTCCGTTGCAATAGCTTCCATTTCACCCTTTTCTTCAGTCTCCATCTGTATCTTCGGTCTTCACTTATCTTTCTTTGTACTGCCAGACCAATTTCTGGTTCTTCATTCTGCTGCCAGCTCCTATACTTCTGCAATTTAATGCCTTCCTCAAATTCATTCTCATGTAGCTGATCATTCATTCCAAATTTCTGGTTACTTCCATATTCATCTTGCTGAGTGAATATTTTTGTTTCCTTCATGCCTCTGAGGATGTAACTTCCTTGTTGCTCCTGATCCTTCATCTCACCTTCAAATAATCGCTGCTCAATTTCTCTGATTTCAGCATCATATTTATTAATGTTGTCTTCGACACCTTTTCCTCCATCAGGTTCTGTAAGCTTTGTTTCTCCTTTAGGTTCCTTGAGTAATCTCTCCAAGAATTCTATCTCCTTATGAAATCTCTCCAGCAGATCATCACAATTTCCATTCTCAGCTTCATCTTTTTTCTGGCAATCCTACTGAGTTGACATGTTTTCTACATCATCATATTGCAAGCATCTTTCATCAATTCCATTAAACAAATTCATTGGTTTACCTTTTTGTAGTCCCACTATGGAATTTTCTTCAGACTGCTGGTCTATATCAACCTCATCTGACTATTTCACACCAAACAGGATTTCATCTATGAACTCCTTCTGTTGCAAATGATCAACACCTTCTTCCTCTAAAAAGGATTATTCATCATACTTTACCTCAAGAGCTTCATTCCTGGTTGTGAAAATTTCATCAGGTTGTCCATCATCCTCTGCATATCCTGCAAACATACACAAACTATAAGAATCAAAATCACAAGGCTTCATTGCCTCATCTGCTTCCTTTGTCAACATATCTTCGAATTGTTCTGAACTCTGCCAATAGTCCATGAGATCTTCAGCTGACCTCTCATTATCCTCTTTCCCTAACATCTCACCCTGTTCTGGTCTGCAAATGGAAACTTCCAATTCTACCTCTGCTTCTTTGAGTTTCTCTGATTCCTCTTGAGCACTCAATATCTGCTCAATCTTTCTCAATTCTTCTACTATCTCTGACTTCACTTGCTGATTTCTCCTTTCTCGTAGCCTTGGCCACTTTACTCTTTTCCTCATAGTCCAAACACTTTTCAGCAGCATCTTCATCAATATTCCAATCTGGAAATCTATCTCAGCTTTCTCTCGGTCAAACTCTTCTTGACTCATCCTCATGCCATTTGCTTTCGCATCTTCCCTTCTGTTGTGGCTTCCTTGTGAACTTATGCTATGACTATCTGTAGTCATTTTCTGCTCCTCTCTTTCCATGAGCTCCTCGCACCTCTGCAACAAGCCTCTGTAACAGTAAGTCCTCCTTACTGCAATCTTACCTCACTAAGCTCTCCTCACTCAGTCTTTTGGTAAGCACGATCCCCTATCTGGAATATTCTCTTGAGCAACACCTTTGCTCCCTCTAGGCTTCTGCAATCTCTCACTCTCTCTTTAGAAGACACTTCAATTTTCCTCTTTGTCCAATCTCTTGTTGGAATCTTCAGGTTCACTGCCACTTCTAAGGATTTTCCCTATTCTGCTTTTAAGAACGCATCTGGTTCTTCTCTCACAGCTTCTCTTGATTTATATTGCTGCAGTCTTCACTCTTTCAATCACCTTTTGTCCTCCACTAAAAAAACGAATACATCAAAACTGTCCAAATAAAACTTCTTGTTGCTGGAAATTTCATCAATACATACGGAAGTTCTTCAACTTATCCATACATGGGCAATCTTACACACACTTTTCATTTAATCAGAAGTCCATAAAATCAATATGCCCATGATCTAAAAACAACTTGACATTGTTTCAAACAAACCTTTCACGCAAACATTACCAATAACATTTGTCTGCACTCAATTTCGTGTCTTGATTCTTCAATTCAATCGAACCAAGGTACCAGATCTGTTTATGCGCCTTTTCCTTTTCTGCATACCAAGCTGGATTAACACCGCTCATGTTGACAATTTTCCACGCCTTAATTCACCTTTTCCATCAATCTGTTTACTGTTTAATTTGTATAAAATAGACACAGCGTAAAAACAACTCTGCACCCTCAATTCTTCATCAGATAACAATGTTCGTGAATCTGTCTACAGCGTTGGAATGAAAACAAACTAAAACACAAAATATATCTGCTCTCAGTAATCGACTTTGTTCTTATTCGAACGAAAGTCCTTTCATATAATTCACAAATCTCCTTTAAAAACTTTGCAGAACCGATATAAATTATTTTCAAACTGTTCATCACATTACTAAACGCCTTTTATCTGCAAAACTTCATATAAACACTGCGCTGTCAATTTAATTAATTGAACAGTTCAATCCACCTCGAAACTCGAAGGTTGGCAATACGTTACAAATTCCTTTTGTGTTTTCTGCAGCAATTTTAATATGATGTCGATGTATCAATCGGAGCTCACCAGGAATTAGATACCAAACGCCCGATCCGATCCAAACGGAAGTCACCCATTAGCCTCTTACAATGCGTTATCATTTCACTGCTCCAAAGATTCCGACCCGATCTAGTCAGAAACGCCAATTTCTTTAACGCCCAGACTATTACTCTGACTCAACGCCGACGTGATAAAATTCTAGACACGAATTAATTTCTAACTGGGTTGATAATCCTTTGAGTCCCAATATGGTGAGATATGGAGATCTCTCGTGCTCCAATGTGATCACAAATTACGCAGCAAAAGCATTTAACAAATTAATCAAATCTGAGATGATATCGCTCATTAAATAAAACTTTCCGAAATGTTTGCTAACAGGAGATAATTATGTTTCCGCTCCTCACGATTTAGTGGATCTGACAATTAAAACACTGCACAATCGGATCAACTGACATTCAACTACTCCGACAAGATGAATTAAGCAGATCTGGCAATTTCAAAACTAATTAATATTAATCGAACTGTTCAGAATTTCTGTGGAGTTGTTTACACAAGTTCTGTGTTAGACTCTGTTCTAGTTCACAATTCAAACAATTCATAAAAAAAAACACCCATATCAATCTTCACAGCCAACATACATTGGGCGCACACACTACTTTTATTCATAAACAGTAGTAGGACAAAAAATTGCCTTGATCTCTTTTCACAAGAACGATCTCGACTTTTCTTTCAAAACACAGTCTCTCTCATTATTCTAAACTTTTCGCCCATCTAAAAAAACCACACCACACTTACTCTGCCAATTTGAGCTTTCGCTCACACACACCCTCAAATCTGTACGAAGAGTCTCCTCCTTATTACAATTTTCACTATATTTTATCCACTAATTCCTCTAACAATAGATAATGTAATATCATATCATTAAAAATCAAACAGAAATCTTCTATTTCGTTGCTTTCAAGCACACCTAGACTAAAAACTATTATCTCTACATTTAAATAAGATAATCTCCTATTTATTACAATAACAAACTATTTGAGGAATCCAATCTCCTCAGTAAATCGATTTTGACCTACAGTCAACGAATTTCACCATGTTTAGCCACAACATGTGACCATTCCATCACCTTCTTTAGCTGGGTCTATATGCTCCTGCATCATGTTTTCAAGGAATGACAATGTTCACAAAGCTATAAAATGGGTCCTCCATTGCATGACTGGGGAATGGTAGGGACGGTGACAAATTACCGTAACAAAGGGTCATTTGTCTAGGGACCATTTATGAGAGAAGCTTATGTAAATTTTCTTTCTTTATATTAATAAATTTCCTAAAGTGGTTGCGTTGGCTCAGGCCTTGGATTGTTTCCCTCTTCGAGGGTTTTAACCACGTCAAATACTGGTGTACTTATTTGTGATTTGTTTGTGAGTGTTGACCTTTGGGTTTGATCTAAGGAACTTACCCTGTAAATTCCTACATGGTACCAGAGCTGTTTGAGGGTAGCATCCATTGTTGATCCAAATCCGAAGCCGATTTTGATTGCATGCGACTACCATTTTCTAGATCTACTGTTTCTGACAACTTTTGGGCTGAGATAAATTCTCTGTTGTGTCCAGAGCCTATGTTGCAATGAGGAATCCCTTTCGTTTCATGCGAAAAGGTTTCTGAGTGCCCTAGCTATGTCATTTTAGATCTAGAGGTATACAGTAATTTTTTTTGCAATTATATTTAACTATCCCTTTGTTTATTTTGGTTTATAGTCATTGTTTTTATTACTGGATCTATACCCTATTCTCTGATGATGGCTAATGCATGACAAGATATTGTTGGAGTAGTCTCTTCTAACTCTATATCTTGTGACTATTCCACTTCTTTATCTTCATTTTCACAATCCATGTAGAATAATTTCTTCTCACTGCATTTATGCCCCTTATTGTACTTGTTTTCATAGTTGAAACATAGCACCTTTTATTTTATTTCATCCATTTGTTTAGGTATCAAACATGTGTGTTTATGAGAGGGAGCATGATGTTCTCTATAATTTTTATTGCCAATTTTATAGTAGCCATATTTTTACTTTCAACTTTCCTTACTAGAATAAAAGTATGCTCTAGGGATTTATGTTCAAAGGGACACACCTCATGTTGGATTATTTCGTTTAATGTTCCCATAAAGAGGTCTTATAAATTATCCTATGAAATATTATTTACATTATGACTAAAAAATATTCCCCACAAGTGATTTAGTTCCACTATAATTGTTCTCCTTATCTTCATGATTTCCTTGGATCTCAATCATCCCTTTTCAGAAGGCTCTCCAAAGGAATATTTTCTGTGAAATTCATGGATTTTTTTTCCTATTTCTTTCTTGATATATTTTTCATTTATTCCTTGAAATTTTTTCGTATTTATCCCTTGTTTTCCTCCTTCTTTTGTTCCATATTTCTAACTGTTCCTTTCACTAGAGACAGTTCCACCTGCATAATATCACTTATTTTCCTGCACTGAATTTCTAATGGGGATAACCAGTAATTGAAGTATTATATTTCTTGATGAATAATGGATGATCCTTCAAGAGGTTTATTTGGTGTTGTATTTTTTGGATCTATCTTTGGATCCACGTGAGAAAATAATAATAATACTCCTCTTTATCACAAATTTTAGTCCCCAAGAAAGAAATGTATATTATAATACAAATTTATGTCACGTGTAAGTTACATGCCTTTAAAATCTTATTTTAGAGACTATATGGATGGATAAACTTTGTATTAATACATATCTAATATCTAAGACCTTCTAGATCTAAAATTTTGGCATGTAATACTCTGATATGTCTTCTTCGCTTATTTATATGTCTAACCAAATTTGATGCACCAAGTTAAAGTTTTGGTAAATTTTCTAAAATTTATTGATTGTTGACCTCTTCCTAAAATATAACTTATAAAGCTTTCCATGTGTTCACTTATTCAAATCTGTTTTTTATTTTATTTTTCCTGATTTACTTGGTATGTCTCCTCAGATATCTGAAAATGTCATAAATTGAAGTGTCTTAGGAAAATAATTATAGCCAAAATCTAATGATCACTCCTTTGAAAATAATTTAAGGACCGTTCAAAATTCCTAACTTCCACAAGGTATATCTCCAAAATTATAGTGAAAAAAATATAGAATTTTTACCAGATGTACTTTGAGATTATTTTTCTATATGCTCAAATTACACTTGTTGAATCTTCCTAGAAAATTATTTATAAAAAAACTTCTAATATCACTCATTTGAAATTGATTTCAATACTTTTGAAAAATACTAACTTCCATAGGGTATACCTTTTAATATCTAGCGAAACATAATTTAAATTATATTCTAGTGTTGTTAAGATAAATCCCCTCTACGAACAACAATGATCTCTCTAGCCCTATAGTGGGTCTAGCAACACGAGATTCTTTCTAACATAATATTTCCTAACTAATGCTTACAATGAAATGAGGAAAGAGACATAAATACCTTTTTCCAATCACTATCCTTGGATCCGTTGATGGTGACCTTGATCCACGATTCTTGTAGGCCTGCTTCCTAGTACTAATGGCGCGCGAATACCTGCGGACGATCAAGAGACAACTAAAAAAATGATACAATATACAATAAATGTAAACACTAGCTATCTAGCAGATCAAGGAGTACCAGAATATTTGCATAATCATATAGACAAATATAGAAAGCAAACATCAGATGTTATTATTGATAAATTACAAAAGGAGAGCTCACAACCAGGCCTTGATGTTGGAGGTGTTCTTAGGTGAAAATTTGAGTCCTTCACCCAGCTCAAAAGCATTACTTATCCCATTCACTTAGGCTTAATCACGATGCTAGCATCCAAATGGATGAGAATTCAGATGAGTCTGACATTGGATCAACCAAGCTCTAGACTTGGGGGAATGAGGGATGTGAATTGATAGCAAGAGAAGGAGGTTGGGAGCCCATGAAAGGAGGAGGAAGGCCCATTTTCTAAGGGATGATCCCCCATGGATGAGATCAAGGCTCTAAAATGAGAGAGCTTGACCTTATCATCTTTGTTCAACAACCAAATCATCACCCTTGAGCTTCTAGAGGTCGAAGCTTCTCCTCCATTTGAGTAAGCACTGCTAGAAAGGGGATCAATGCGTTTTTCCAAGAAATTAGGGCACTGACAGTGCTGGGCCAGAACTGGGAAAAGGAAATCAACGCTATCATTGAACCAGGAAGAGCGTTGACCCATTAAACTAGGAATTTGACCAAGTTTCTTCAGTAATATTTTAAGGAAGTCGTCTTTGGATCTTCAAGGGGATATGTGATCATATTTCTTGATGATGGAAACATTGCAAAATATTAGTCACGGGGAATTTTAGGATCAGGGACGAGAAATTGATCATGGTGACAAATTATTGTGTAACAGATGTCCCCTAAAGCATGAAGGCATAATAGGGAGTGATGGTTGAAATTATTTATGAACTAAGGCAAAGAACATAGACCACGTCCTTTGGAGAACCTGCCAAATCAAACATCTACAATATATGACAACTTTGGTATAAATATTCCTAACGACATAATGTTGCACTAGGCATCAAATGACACATGAGCCCATAGTATTGGTGTATCCATCTGTCTAAAAGAGATCATAGAAATGGATCTGTGCTATGGATGTAGCCATCCGTATAGATAGGATCATGTATACAATCATGAATACTCAATAACTCCTCGTAGCATGGACTAAAAATTAGATGTGACCCAAGGTCTTCGCCACGATCTCAATCAACCCAATGTATGAATCTAGCCATGTGAATAAATGTGTTGGTGTCGAACATGGTAGAAACCACCTGATCACCGACCAATGGTGAGAACCGTTAGCAGGCACGAGAGAGAACACCAATAATGGCAATGAACCTTAAGGTACAATAGCACAATATACAAGTGTGAATAAATGTGTTGAAGTTGAACACTTGCAGAATCATTCGATCAAAGGCCAATGATGTGAACATGTCGTCGAACATGAAGAACTTGCCATTGAGGCATGAAAGCTCCAAGGTACTAAACAGAAGTTTCTAAACCACCTTCCCGGATAATGAGTTGAAGTCGATAGGAAGTGATTCTTCGAAGTAGGGCCATAAGAATTCCCACATCATCGACACGAAACAGCAGATATATTAAGATGATAGGATTGATTCGGGATTGTAACAGAGGAGGTTAGATATGCATAAGATTTTTGACAAAAAGGATTTCTCTTGAACATATTGGTGACACGACTCCGGAGTGTGGCAACATTTGACTCAAATAGGATCAGAGGTCATGTTGACAAAATTGGTAATCAGGTAAGAGGAAAATGAATTTACCAAACCCATGGAGGAAAAGTGACGAATATAGGATGTCCCCAACCCAACACGAATTGCAAATGAGTGTCATGTTCAAGAGCGACAAGCTACCCATTGATCAGGAGATCAAGTCCCTTGTAGAAAAATGCTAAAAAATGAAGTTGCTCAGAATTGTTCCAAATCAAAACGACAGGAAAGAGCTCACAAAAATGATCCTGTAGCCGTGAACGGCACTCAAATCCAACGCCGTATGAAGAAGATATTCAGCATTGAAGTTCGCCAATTTCAATTAAAAAATGGCCAAAAGTTGACTTTGTGAAAAATATTTTTATTAAAAGAATATTCCATAATATTCTCGGGAATATTCTCAGGAATATTCCACAAAATATTCTCGCGAATATTTCGCAGCCGCCAATCAACGGCGCCAGAAGAGCCAATGTGAGGCCGCCACGTGGCCCCAAGCCGGAATGGAACGAGCAATCAAATTTTTGTTGCACGCGGTGAGGTTTGAAACCGGGTCGGGGCCGTGCCAACGAAGCGGACAAGCCAACGGGCCATGGCAATGATTCTTATTCAACCATAGGCACGAACGGATATTAAACGTTATATTTGTTTGGGCGGGGCCCAAAAGGGGGCTAGCCCCCTCCACATGTAACTATCCGCTCGGAACCCAGAGCTAATTCAGTTGGCGCGTAACAGGTTCGGAGCATTGGGTCACGTGGAGCAAAGTTCCATTAAATATATGGTTTTATAATAAAGTTTCCACCGTTCAAACTTTAAAGTTTATCCATAAAATTTGCCGACGGGTTCGGACATATGGTCCGTGACCTTATCTCTTTAGCCCTCCATTTTGGCGACAATTTCGGCGGTCCGCCCAAATTTAGCACCTATCTCCAGTTTAGTCGGACTATCTGGAGTTCCATCAGATTTAACTGGAGTTTTTTTAGGCCAACTGGCAGTTGGAGTAAAAGAGCCATAACTTTGGCTAGGAAAGTCCTTTTTGGACGAAATTTTTTTTGATTTTGGGTGTAGAAAGCATTCTGGAGCTGTTGGAAGTGTTTTCAGAGCCATCAGGGCGCTCTAACAGAGAATTTACCAGCGTTTTTGGTCGTGGAGCCACTAGGGCCTAAGGGAAGAAGAGCTGTTTTGGACTATCTTCATCCAATGGAGGTGTTTATTTAGTCATTTTATACTGATTTGAGCCTTTTGAATCTTAATTTGCAGTGTATTTTTCCATTTGAGGCTTCTATACAGTTGTATTCACATTTTGAGCATTTAATCAAAGAGGAAAAAGCCTAATTAGAGGCTTTTGGACCCAGCGGAGGTAGCCCAAGAGAGGGGTGACCCGCTTAAACAATTATTTGTTGTCATAATGTATAATTTTGCTGCATATTTTTAGATTCTTCTCCTTTAAACAGTAATTTTTTATAAGCAAACTTTTCCCAAGCAGGTTTAAACAGTGAACAAAACTTATTAGTTCATCTTCAAAACACTACACTTCATTTGCAGAATATGTATACTTGCCTATTCACACATTAAAGCTAGATCAATGAATACTTTGCACTTAAAACAAATACTTTCATTGATCGGATCTCAGTGATTACATTTTATTTCTTTAGGCAGAGTCTGTAGAAGGGCCAGGTAGCCTCCGGATTCATCCTTTCTTTGAAAGGTGAAATATCCGGTGAATGCCCCTACAGTCAATCTCTGTATGAGAAATAGTTTGTTCTCACAATTTCAGATCAGGTTGGTATCAGAGCTCAAGGTTTTGCTTAAGAGTTTGTGAAATTTGTGCAAGTAAATTGTGTTATTCTGCAAAATTTGATGCTTACTAGGCCGAAATTGCAAAGAGGGGATCATACCTTGAGAAACAATTCCTTGCTGTGTAAAGGAATTCGTGCTCAAGACATTAAGGATTATGTCACAAAATAAAATATATCTGTCTCTGGCTTTTAAACCTCAAACATTGATTATGTAACCATTAAATAACAAACCATGGATGTTCTGCAATGCTATATCCCACTTATGCTGAAATGAATGAACGGAAGAAAAAGAGAAGAAGATTTTAATCTGATATGTTGCTTCAAACAGAATCTATCATTTCAAAACCCAGGAGAATTAAGTAGAGACAAAGTTAAAACAAAGGAGTGCACATTAAGGTGTGTTTAACTCTTAAATACATATGTATAACGAGACCCGCTACTCTTACTCTATTTTAATCACAGATGGAAAACATTATGTAAACTAGAAAAACTTTTCAGCACAAACAGAATGACAGGAACTTGCATACTCATTCATAGATTTTTCATTCTTCAGTACAAAAACTTGGCTTCAAGGTCCAAAAACCAGGACCCTCTCTCCTCCTCCTATCTCTGCTTTTATATCAGCCTTCTGAACTAACTTCCTAACTGTTATGATCAGTTTTGAAATTGATTCTTGGAAATGTTGGAATTATTTTAATTTACAAAATATTTGTTTTAATATTATATATAATATATAATATAAAACCAAAGATAAGATCCTACGCTAGTGCAAAGTGAAAAGAACGAATGGTATCTTTGGGGCCCACCATTACAGCCATATGTATAAATCGACAAAACTGCCCATGGTTTATGAAAACCGATAACCACCTACGGGGGTAATGACAGCGGTTTGTACGAAATGAATCGAAGGTGCCGTAATACATCACAGCCGTCGATCTTGTAAACAGCAGTTTAAATCAAACCATTTACGGGGGGTACTAGCTCTCATAATATTCATTTAACTTATACCCCCACAAACCATTGGATCAAACTGGATGATCCAAATCGTTGATGCTGCATAGCTTCAGTGGAAGAAATCCTTATTATTTCACTTAGCGCTGTGCATAATACATTTGTACAGACGCATACTCTTTATGCTGCCCAAGTCTTTGATAAACCATGGTGGGGAAAATATCCACTTCCAACCTTTGACTCGATTTGCCTAAGTACTGGTTCGATTTGAATGGGAAATGAACTAATTTGAATTGAGCTGTGGAAGTGTCGTTGAAAAGGCCAACCTGGATAACCTTAGCATCAATCCCCATTTTCTGTTTTGCGTGTTCAAGGATTTCTTCCTCAATAGAACCAACACTAATCAAAACAAAAACACGAACCTCCTTCAATTCTGGGTAGATAGTTTTCTTGCTTGCAGAATAGCCTTTAAAACAGATCCCTGACTCTTCTCTGACTCCAAAATCAATGAAAGTTCTGATACCTTTTGCCTCGCCGCTTGTTCCAGAGAAGCAAGGGACTTTTCTTCTTTTGCGCAAGTCTGTTCTTCACTTCGAGCTTCAGATGCAAAAAGCTCATTTTTATCTATTGCGATTTCCCTGTTTTTAAGATCCGCCTCCTTATCCTTGAAACTCGATGCTTTGCTTTTTGACTCAGTGATTTGAACGGTGCTGTCAACACCAGCTTTCTATTTCTGGCTGTCAATTACAATCAAGTCAAACACACGTTTCAACCTCTCCTTACTTTCCAGCAACTTCAGAGAAGTGCGCTCTATGGCATCATTTGTAAGCCATTCAATGTCACAATCTTCGTGCTTTTGAACTTGAATTCTCATTTTCATTCCTTTGCCTTGCATTTTCATATGAATTCAAATTCTTCCCAATGGTCAAAGGAGCTACAATCGCTGGAGCTACCAGGATTAGCGCTGCAACCCGTTCTGGAGCTTCGAAGCATGCATTTGCTGCCACTAGACAGTCTGCAGAATGCCACTAATCACAGTACAAAATTCATCATGAGTTTTACATCTCTTTGGCTGAGTAAATCATTCAGTCGAATTTCATTTTAAGAGAGAAATGCAAATAACAAAAACGTTTATCCCATATATATGATTCAAATATAAATTTCCGCCTTAAGCGATTAAGCTCTTAAAATATCAGCTGTCGATTGACCAGGTTTCCAATCTTTGATGATAGCCATTCGCAATCTTAACACGCTCAGGATGATCTAAACCTAGATCCTCAAGTGTACAGGACAAAGCCTGAATCACTCCAACATCAATTAGTGTTTTGGACACTTCTGTTGAAATGTTTGACCCTGAAGGAGCGCGATGAGTACAGATAGATGCATTGAATGAATGAAAAATCTCCACAAATAACCTTCTCCATCCTTCAGCTGAACGAACACGTTTTTCCATCAAAAACTAGCTGGCATTAATTAAAAGTTTCTTTGGCCGCACTAGATTCAATAATATGCCCTGTATTGCCAGCATGCACATTTTTTCCTCTCATTACTTTAGAAAGATTAATTAAGAATGTCTTTTTGTTAAAAGAACCCTTTCCTAATAGTTGAAACCTGTCCTCTCTGAATTTGAAAGGAAAATTATTTGTAATCTGACCATCTTTAAAGATTTTCCACAGTAACTAAGTATAATCTGCTAGGTTCCCTGCAGAGTTGATGCATATCAAACAAAGCATAATGATCAAACACAATATGAGTTCAGGAAAATACTTTTTGCTGTCAATTTTCGAAGCTTCAATCCATTCAAACGTTCCATGTTTATCAGATAAGAGGTGAAAAAATATATCACACAACAGTCCATAAATGTTTTCACATATTTCTTCAGATCTCGACTGACTCTGTGATTGAAGCAACCAGGTGTGGGAGAATTCTTCTTGTTTGCCAGTCATGAATTCCATGAAGAAAGATCTTGGCAGAAACAGTCCTGTCAAGAGATGTTCGCATGAAGATGCAAGGAAGAACAGCTTCTCCTGACTTTTTGCTGAGTAAAGTTGTGCTACAACATCTGGCTCCAATTGGGGACAGTATTTTGGTATCAAAGTGCTGAGAAATTGTAGATCAGTAGCCTTTATTGGGCATGGAGTCAATTCATACTGAATTTTCCTCAATCCAAAATCTCTGAAAACTTCAAAACTTCTCTGAACCTACTCTTCTTCTAGATCTTTATTCTTGAACTGAAAATTTTAAACTAGAAATACTGCAACTGGAAATGCTCAACTCCTGAGCTTATTTATGTACAACTCCTATAGATATAAGCATGGTTGAACTTAATCAAGTGAAGTCAAACTTACAATGGGACCAATCCAACATCTGCTTGTCAGATCTAATACCTTCATACTGCTGAAATTTAAAAATCAAAAGAGGAATGTACCATGAAAAATTTTCATATACAAAATTTTGTACATACCCTTGCATTAAAGCTTGTTGCTGACCAAAGAAATTTTCCATATATTCAACAATTGGATCATAGAAATCATGAGACAAAACTTTGGTTACCTTCTTTTCTTGAACATTTTGCAGACATCTTTGAACATGGCAACTTCTTTCATTATTTGACCCTTCAATTAGGAACTGTGTGTTAGGAAGTTGACTGCCACTTCCTGTAGGCAAGCATTCAGGCTGAAAATACACATCCAAGGTTTGCTCTCCATAATGCTGATGTTCTTCACTTAACATCAATTGATGACTAAAATCTTCCTCTTGCAAACAGTTCTGAGAAACTGCACTATTTTCCTCACTACTCACAAAATTATTGCAATGATCTTCCATGCTTTCATAGTGTAGTTCAGCTGTTACAACTAAGTTTTGACTAGAATCTTCAAAATGATTAGATTCTTGCCTTTCACCAAGATAGGAACCTTTTGACACTTTTTGGAAAATTTTATTAGCCTCTGAACTTACATTCTCTTGTAAAGAAATTCCAATGTTCCCTTCACAAGCACTCTTATCTTTAACATAACTTGGACTTTCTACATTGCAGGAAAATTTTTTACAAGCCCATGCATTATTCTCGATTTCTTGTGCATGGAGAAACATCAGCTTCAGAGTGCTAGGCTTTCTCTCCTTGAGATAAAAAGCCAAGGCAAAAGAAAGAGCTTTCAAATAATAGACCATAGCTGCTGCTTCTGGAGGTCGAATTTCTTTTGGCATGCTGAAATCCAAAGAAGATGATGGAGCTTAGTGAAATGAAGTCGCCTTCACTAAGTGGGCCCGCAGGCAAATTCCGGCGCAAAATCTATTTTTAGACTATGTCTATTTTTAGACATATGGAGCATGGTTCGGGGATTCCAGTTTGAGATTCTTGAAGTATGTGTCATGTTGGTAAAAATAGATGAGACTCTATTTTCGAGGTCAAAGAGGTCGAAGTCTATTTTTAGACTGCCTCTCCTTAAAGCAGGGAAGTCAAATATTATTTACCCTTAATAATATTTAGACTATAAACAACAGTTTACTCTCTTGGAGCACTTCAGTTCGAGCTACAGAAGTGGCTCATGCATCTGACAAAGGAATCACGTGATTCCCAAGGGTTTGATGGCATCATGCATGGTTGACTTCAGTTGGACTTCAGTGGCAGAAGTTTGGAGGAGTTAATGAGACAGATAGTGGAGTTGTGTTCTGTTTATTTTAGTTGAACTAATTGAGATTAGTTTAACTAGCTAATCAATTAGTTATGAGTGGAGTGAATTAAATATTATTTAATTCATTAATTAGTAACTCATTATTCAACTCAAGAACACACCAGTTCACTACAGTGTATGATCAGTTCAGTGGAGACCAGTGAAAGAGGTAGATGAAAGGGTGGAGTTAGCTATCAGTTGTGACTATACTGTTGCTATTTGCAACACACATATAGGTGGAGTAAGCCCATGAGGATTGCGTAGTTCAGGCTGGTGGTTTATCTATATAAAGAGGCCATCCCATAGCATTGAAACACGCAATAGAGGCAAGGCAATTGGCGGTGAGTTTTGAACCAGTAACCTGTTCAAAACTGAGCTAGATTGTGAGTAACTGTATGAGAAAGTACTGAGTACTTGTGAGGAGTATTGTACTGATTTAGTTACTTTATTTCTCCATTATAATATACACAATAGCTGCGGGGTTTTCAGCTATAAGCTTTCCCCATACATACTGTGTTAATGTGTATGATGATTTGATGTGTTATCGCTTGTTTTATTTCCGCATGTGTGATGATCTGAGTTGGTTGAGTGGAAGAGATTATGTGTTGTGTATGAAGTTCAAATAGTATGTGACCAAGATAGTCTCGGTGGATAATTAATCATTATTCAGCAAATTTCTACATGGTATCAGAGCTATTGAAGTTCAGATTGATCATCACAGTGATTACAAACTTATTTCGGTAGACAGAGTCTGCATGCGGGCCAGGTAGCCTCCCGATTCATCTTTCTTCGGAAAGTGAAAGGTCTGGTAAACGCCCCTTGCAGTCGATCTCTGTGCTAGAAATAATTTGTTCTCACGATCTAGAGCGGTTGAGCTTTGAGGTGGAATTTGAAGTTTTGCAGCAGTTTTGTTTTCTTGGTGCTAGTGTTGAAAAATTCTTTCAACGGTTTGCGACTCGAATATGCTCTTGAAGGCAGTTCGAATTATGTTGCATGGAAGGATCACATGGAAGCAGTATTAGAAGATAATGGTCTCAAGGAGTTCGTAGATACGGATGTCCAAAAGCCCACTGATCCTGCTGAAGTCGAAGCATGGCAAAAGAAGATGGCGAAGTGTCGAAGGATCCTGTTGGAGGGCGTCAAGGATCATATTGTATCCAACCTGCATGGAAAGGCTACTCCATATTTAATGTGGAAAGCTTTGACGGATCTATTCCAGAGTAAGAGCGACCAAAGGAAGCTGGCGCTCAAAGATAAGCTCAGGAACATCAAGATGGAGAAAGGTGACAGTATCGCCAAATACCTCACGAAGTTCACTCAGTGCAGAGATGAGCTGGGAAGTGTGGGGGTGACTGTCGAAGACGAGGACATGGTCGACCGGGCTCTCCTTGGTCTTCCGAAGGCTTGGCACTCATATCAAGATAGTGTCAATGGTCGGGAGAAGCTGCCGGGATGGGAGCGCCTTTGGGCGGATCTCATGCAGGAGGAGATAAGGAGGACTACTCGAGATGGATCTTCATCAAAGGGAGCCGATGAAGAAAACTGCGCTTTGGTTGCCAAAGCAAAGAAGGGGAAGGGTAAGAAAACCTCTCATTCTGGTGCAAAGGGCAAGAAGCAGGATATGGCGAAAGTGAAGTGTTTTCACTGCCATGATCACGGACATTATGCTACAAATTGTCCAAAGAAGAAGAAGAAAAAGCAAGCGGGAAGATCTGCAGATGGAGAAGCTTTGGCTTCACAGTTCGAGCTTGACTTTTCACTGATTGCATGCTTGGTTTCAAGTGTGATGGGATCAATGTGGTTCTTGGACAGCGGTGCGTCATTTCATATGACGGGAGATCGGGAGTTGTTCTCAGATCTGGAGGACAAGGATTTGGGTATGCACATCGAGATGGGCGATGACGGTAGATACAGTGCGACTGGTATCGGTACCGTATCCTTTCAGAGGGAGTCTGGTAAACCCTTTGTACTGAAGGATGTCATGCATGTACCCGGATTGAAGAAGAACCTGATTTCAGTAGCGATGTTGGAGGATAAGGGGTATGATGTGGTCTTCAGCGAAGGAAAAGCCTTCCTGCGCAGTAAGACTACTGGAGAGACCCGGAAGATAGGGGTTCGAACTAAGAACCTTTATCAGTTGCAGGTAGATGGCTGTGCAGCTATGGCATGCAAGGCGAGAGAAGTGGTGAGCCGGGATGATGAGGGCGAACTGTGGCACAGGAGATTGGGCCACCTTCACCATGGAGCTTTGAAGATTCTGCAGCAGATTTCTACTGGGCTTCCTAAGGGCACCCTTGCGCAGTCAGATCAGTGCAAGGGGTGTACTTTTGGGAAGTATGTGAAAGCCACCTTTCACGAGAAGGATAGTCGCGCCACGACGATCCTTGAGAGAGTTCACACAGACGTGTGTGGTCCTTTCTCAGTTGCTTCGACAGCAAAGCACAGGTATTATGTGATCTTTGTTGATGATTTCTCTCGAAAGTGCTGGATCTTCTTCATGCAGATGAAGAGCGATACATTCGCGAAGTTCTGTGAGTTTAAAGCACTGGTCGAGAAGGAGTCGGGGAAGAAGGTGATTGCTCTAAGGAGTGATAACGGTGGTGAATTCATCTCGGCTGAATTCAAGGAGTTCTGCAGCGCAGAAGGGATTCTGAGAGAGCTCATCGCACCCCATAACCCACAGCAGAACGGGGTGGCTGAGCGGAAGAACAGAACGATCGTGGGTGCTGCACGGGCGATGTTGCATGATCAGGGCCTACCCCTTCACTTGTGGGCTAAGGCATGCAATACAGCAGTGTATGTGCAGAACCGTTGTCCTCACAAGGTTCTTGGCATGAGTACACCGGAGGAGGCTTATTCTGGCAAGAGGCCCGATATTTCCCATTTGCGGATTTTTGGTTCTCCTGTCTACATGCATGTGACGAAGGATGCGAGAAGGAAGCTGGATCCAACTGCTGAGGTTGGAATATTTGTGGGGTACATTGATACACCTCACAACTACCGGGTATATTTGTCAGACAGTCGAAAGACTGTTGTGCGACGGGATATAAAATTTCAGGAGGAGAAAGCCATGCAGTGTTCGCTTGAGAGGGAGCTACACTTGCATGCAGATGAGGAGCTGTTAGTTCCTAAGGAGGAGCTTCCAGATGTGGATCAGCCACAAGAGGAGGTTCAGGAGGTGGAAGAAACCACCCAGGCAGCGCCAACCATCAGAGGGCGCATGCGCACTACAGAAGCTGAGCGACTGGCTCGGGATGCAGAGAAGGTTGTAGGACCACCTATAGCACAGCGCAGACAGAGACAGTCACCTGATCGGTACACTGGATACATGGCTCTTATGAGTCAATGTGTTGTGACTGAGCCATCCTCTTTTGAGGAAGCTGTGGAGGAACCCGCATGGGTTGATGCCATGATCGAAGAATATGATTCGATCATCAGGAACAGTGCATGGGAGATTGTCCCTAGACCGGTTGGGAAATCAGTTGTAGGTTCGCGATGGATCTACAAGGTGAAGCAGGCGGCTGACGGGAGTGTGGAGAAGTACAAGGCGAGATTTGTCGCCCGTGGTTTCTCACAGATCGAGGGGATTGACTATGAGGAGACTTTTGCACCTGTCGCAAGGTACTCTTCCATACGGACGATCCTTGCTCTCTCAGCGCAGATGGGGTGGCACATTCATCAGATGGATGTGAAGACTGCGTTCCTCAAAGGAGTTATTGAGGAAGAGGTGTACATAGAGCAGCCTGAAGGTTTTGAGATCTTCAGCAGTGAGTCGCATGTGTGCCGACTCAAGAGAGCACTGTACGGGCTGAAGCAAGCACCTCGTGCTTCGTACACTCGGATAGACAGCTACTTCACCGGGCTTGGATTCTCCAAGAGTGAGGCGGATCCAAACCTGTACCAGATTGTGGTGGAGGGGAAGCTGTTGATCATCGTACTGCATGTAGATGATCTGATTTTGACTGGCGATGAGCAGTTGATACTTTCATGCAAGGAGGATCTTGCACGAGAGTTTGAGATGAAGGACTTGGGCATCCTTCATTATTTCCTGGGATTGGAGATTTGGAAGCGCAGCGGAGGACTGTTTGTTTCTCAGGGCAAGTATGCTCAGGAGATTCTGGAGAGGTTCAACATGCAAGGCTGCAAGCCTGTTGACACTCCTCTTCCCGGTGGTTGGAGGAAGGAGGATGCTACTTCAGCGGAGGTAGTGGATGCCACTGTCTATCGACAGTTGGTGGGGTCGCTTATGTATCTGGTCAATACACGACCCGATATATGCTATGCAATTAACCAGCTTTCGCAAGCTATGGTTAAGCCTACCAAGCTCTTTTGGAAGGCATGCAAGCATGTATTGCGCTATATTAGAGGCACATCGGGATATGGTCTATGGTACAGACAAGAGGATGGAGCGAAGCTTTCTGGCTTCACTGATGCAGATTGGGCAGGGAGCCCAACGGACCGGAAGAGCACATCTGGAGGAGTTTTCAGCATTGGGTCGACAGCAGTTTCCTGGTACAGCAGGAAGCAGAGATCCATGGCACTCATTTCAACAGAGGCTGAGTACATGGCTGCATGCGAGGCTATTTGGATGAGGAAGATCCTCGTTGGAATGTTCGGGTTGCATTTGGAGCCTACAGTGATTTACTGTGATAACCAGAGTTGCATTAAACTCTCGGCTAATCCAGTATTTCATGATAGATCCAAACACATCGACATCAGGTACCATCATATCAGAGATTGTGTTCAACGGAGAATCATGATGCTTTCATATGTTCCCACGGAGGATCAGGATGCCGACATCCTGACGAAGGCGCTCACCAGGAGCAAGTTCAAATTCCACAAAGGCAGGATAGGGGTTGCAGATAATCCATATCTTGCTGAGAGGGAGTGTTGAGAATGCAGCAAGATGATGGAGCTTAGTGAAATGAAGTCGCCTTCACTAAGTGGGCCCGCAGGAAAATTCTGGCGCAAAAATCTATTTTTAGACTATGTCTATTTTTAGACATATGGAGCATGGTTCGGGGATTCCAGTTTGAGATTCTTGAAGTATGTGTCATGTTGGTAAAAATAGATGAGACTCTATTTTTGAGGTCAAAGAGTTCGAAGTCTATTTTTAGACTGCCTCTCCTTAAAACAGGGAAGTCAAATATTATTTACCCTTAATAATATTTAGACTATAAACAGCAGTTTACTCTCTTGGAGCACTTCAGTTCGAGCTGCAGAGGTGGCTCATGCATCTGACAGAGGAATCATGTGGTTCCCAAGGGTTTGATGGCATCATGCATGGTTGAATCTGCCAGACTTCAAAAGGGCGTAAGCTTGAGAGCATTGAGACGTATATGGAGTCGCGGTTCTGCTTATTTTAGTTGAACTAATTGATTAGTTTAACTAGCTAATCAATTAGTTATGAGTGGAGTGAATTAAATATTATGTCATGTTGGTAAAAATATATGAGACTCTATTTTTGAGGTCAAAGAGGTCGAAGTCTATTTTTAGACTGCCTCTCCTTAAAACAGGGAAGTCAAATATTATTTACCCTTAATAATATTTAGACTATAAACAACAGTTTACTCTCTTGGAGCACTTCAGTTCGAGCTACAGAAGTGGCTCATGCACCTGACAGAGGAATCACGTGGTTCCCAAGGGTTTGATGGCATCATGCATGGTTGACTTCAGTTGGACTTCAGTGGCAGAAGTTTGGAGGAGTTAATGAGACAGCTAGTGGAGTTGTGTTCTGTTTATTTTAGTTGAACTGATTGAGATTAGTTTAACTAGCTAATTAATTAGTTATGAGTGGAGTGAATTAAATATTATTTAATTCATTAATTAGTAACTCATTATTCAACTCAAGAACACATCAGTTCACTACAGTGCATGATCAGTTCAGTGGAGACCAATGAAAGAGGTAGATGAAAGGGTGGAGCTAGCTATCAGTTGTGACTATACTGTTGCTATTTGCAACACACAGATAGGTGGAGTAAGCCCATGAGGATTGCGCAGTTCGGGCTGGTGGTTTATCTATATAAAGAGGCCATCCCATAGCATTGAAACACGAATAGAGGCAAGGCAATTGGCGGTGAGTTTTGAACCAGTAACCTGTTCAAAACCAAGCTAGTTTGTGAGTAACTGTATGAGAAAGTACTGAGTACTTGTGAGGAGTATTGTACTGAGTTTGTTACTTGATTTCTCCATTATAATATACACAATAGCTGCGGGGTTTTCAGCTATAAGCTTTCCCCATACATACTATGTTAATGTGTATGATGATTTGATGTGTTATCGCTTGATTTTATTTCCGCATGTTTGATGATCTGAGTTGATCTGGAGGCCGAGTTGAGTGGAAGAGATTATGTTGTGTATGAAGTTCAAATAGTATGTGACCGTGGATAGTCTTGGTGGATAATTATTTATTATTCGTAAAATTTCTTCTGGCATGCTAAAATAAATCTTTTGAAACCTCCTATTAAATTCAGAAATTGATTCATTGCTTTGCCTTCTGATTGAATATAATTCCAAAAGGTGCTCTTCATGTGACTTATTCTCGCCCCAATATGTAAGAAATACATCTTGAAGATCTTGCCAGGAATTAATTGAACCTGCTTCCAAACACTGGAACCATTGTTGAGCATCCTGCTTTAAAGAATGACAAAACATCCTTAAAGCTACGTCTTCATAAATGATTTGAAATTTGTCTAGAAAGTATTAAAATTCCAAAATATGTGATTCAGCTGAAATGTCCTTCTCCTTCCCGGAGAAACTTAGCAAGAACTTGAATCCTTTTGAAGGATACTGATGGAGAATAGCGGGCAGCTTCAGGGGTTTAAAGATTTCTCTGTTTTTGAACTGAAAACCAGTCAATTTCTTATGAGGAAAAATACTATCATCCGAAGATGATGAATCATCACCTTTATGCCCAGACTGTGACTGATTATCTTCCGGGATTGTAATACAACAATCATCTCTCCTTTCATGTTTAGGAGATACACTTGTGTCAAGATTTATAATACAAGCAGAAGAAAAATCATCTTTTTCCAATAATGAATTTACATTTTGGGCCTTATAATCTTCTGAGAAAATAAAGCAGGAAACAATCCTTTTAAGATAAAAGGGAAAATAAACCACTAAACTGACAGTAAAAAATAGAACCTCCTTTAAAAAACGGAAATTCTGATACATGTTTTTTCCATGATACTTTCTCATCTTCTTGCCAGGAAAATTCTTCATCTAATGAAACCCTCATCCGTGGAGTCGCCAGGTGCATAATAAACAACCAATCTTCAAATCTGAATCTTGTTCACCATCAAAAAGAAAGGATTATGATAGCTTCTACTGCAAGGTATTTGACCTCGCGTTTGGTTTTTTGAAAATGAGAATTCAGTAAAAAGTAAACACAGCCAAAAACTTCCTCCTCACTGAACAACCAGAGGAAGTAACAAGAAAACCCAGGGAAATGAACTTCGCTTCTTCGTCCCCGGCAACGGCGCCAATTAATGTAGTTCCTTGAGAAACAATTCCTTGTTGTGTGAAGGAATCCGTGCTCAAGACATTAATGATTATGTCACAAAATAAAATATATCTCTCTCTGGCTTTTAAACCTCAAACACTGATTATGTAACCATTAAATAACAAACCATGGATGTTCTGCAATGCTATATCCCACTTATGCTGAAATGAATGAACGAAAGAAAAAGAGAAGAATATTTTAATCTGATACGCTGCTTCAAACAGAATCTATCATTTCAAAACCCTGGAGAATTAAGTAGAGAAAAAGTTAAAATAGAGGGGCGCACATTAAGGTGTGTTTAACTCTTAAATACATATGTATAAAGAGACCCGCTGCTCTTACTCTATTTTAATCACAGATGGAAAACATTATGTAAACTAGAAAAACTTTTCAGCACAAACAGAATGACAGGAACTTGCATACTCATTCATAGATTTTTCATTCTTCAGTACAAAAACTTGGCTTCAAGGTCCAAAAACCAGGAACCCCCTCTCCTCCTCCTATCTCTGCTTTTCTATCAGTCTTCTGAACTAACTTCCTAACTGTTATGATCAGTTTTGAAACTGATTATTGGAAATGTTGGAATTATTTTAATTTACAAAATATTTGTTTTAATATTATATATAATATATAATATAAAACCAAAGATAAGATCCTACGCTAGTGCAAAGTGAAAAGAACGAATGGTATCTTCGGGGCCCACCATTACAACCATATGTATAAATCAACAAAACCGCCCATGGTTTATGAAAACCGATAACCACCTGCGGGGGTGCTAATGGCGGTTTCTTGAGAAATGGCTCGGAGGTGCCGTAATATATCATGGCTGTCGATTTTGTAAAAAGTGGTTTAAATCAAACCATTTACGGGGGGTACTAACTCTCATAAACTTCATTTAACTTATACCCCCGCAAACTGTTGGATCGAACTGGATGATCCAAATAGTTGATGCTGCATAGCTTCAGTGGAAGAAATCCTTATTATTTCACTTAGCACTGTGCATAATACATTTGTACAGACGCATACTGTTTATGCTGCCCAAGTCTTTGATAAAGCATGGTGGGGAAAATATCCACCTCCAACCTTTGACTCGATTTTCCTAAGTACTGGTTCGATTTGAATGGGAAATGAACTAATTTGAATTGAGTTGTGGAAGTGTCGTTGAAAAGGCCAGCCTGGATAACCTTAGCATCAATCCCCATTTTCTGTTTCGCGTGTTCAAGGATTTCTTCCTCAATAGAACCAACACTAATCAAAACAAAAACACGAACCTCCTTCAATTCTGGGTAGATAGTTTTCTTGCTTGCAAAATAGCCTTTAAAACAGATCCCTGACTCTTCTCTGACTCCAAAATCAATGAAAGTTCTGATACCTTTTGCCTCGCCGCTTGTTCCAGAGAAGCAAGGGACTTTTCTTCTTTTGTGCAAGTCTGTTCTTCACTTCGAGCTTCAGATGCAAAAATATCATTTCTATCTATTGCGATTTCCCTGTTTTTAAGGTCCACCTCCTTATCCTTGAAACTCTATGCTTTGCTTTTCGACTCAGTGATTTGAACGGTGCTGTCAACACCAGCTTTCTCTTTCTGGCTATCATTTACAATCAAGTCAAACACACGTTTCAACCTCTCCTTACTTTCCAGCAACTTCAGAGAAGTGCGCTCTATGGCATCATTTGTAAGCCATTCAATGTCACAATCTTCGTGCTTTTGAACTTGAATCCTCATTTTCATTCCTTTGCCTTGCATTTTCATATGAATTAAAATTCTTCCCAATGGTCAAAGGAGCTACAATCACTGGAGCTACCAGGATTAGCGCTGCAACCCATTCTGAAGCTTCGAAGCATGCATTTGCTGCCACTAGATAGCCTGCAGAATGCCACTAATCACAGTACAAAATTCATCACGAGTTTTACATCTCTTTGGCTGAGTAAATCATTCAGTCGAATTTCATTTTAAGAGACAAAGGCAAATAACAAAAACGTTTATCCCATATATATGATTTAAATATAAATTTCCGCTTTAGCGATTAAGCTCTTAAAATATCAGCTGCCGGTTGACCAGGTTGCCAATCTTTGATGATAGCCATTCGCAATCTTAACGCGCTCAGGATGATCTAAACCTAGATCCTCAAGTGTACAAGACAAAGCCTGAATCACTCCAACATCAATTAGTGTTTTGGACACTTCTGTTGAGATTTTTGACCCTGAAGGAGCGCGCTTCTCCGTCCTTCAGCTAAACGAAAACACATTACCATAAAAAACTGGCTGGCGTTAATTAAAATTTTCTTTGGCCGCACTAGATTCAATAATATGCCCTGTATTGCCAACATGCACATTTTTTCCTAAAAGACAACTCGAATGATAGATTCTTTGAATACAAGGCTCTTCTCTGGTAGAATTATTAAATCTTTACAATTATGAATAGATTCATGAGATTTGCTCAAATTAATCATCACCAGAGGATTATCAATACCTCTCATTGCTTTAGAAAGATTAATTAAGAATGTCTTTTTGTTTAAAGAACCCTTTCCTAATAGTTGAAACCTGTCCTCTCTGAATTTGAAAGGCAAGTTCTTTGTAATCTGACCATATTTAAAGATTTTCCACAGTAACTGAGTATAATCTGCTAGGTTCTCTACAGAGTTGTTGCATATCAAACAAAGCATAATGATCAAACGCAATATGAGTTCAGGAAAATACTTTTTGCTGTCAATTTTCGAAGCTTCAATCCATTCAACCGTTCCATGTTTATCAGATAAGAGGTGACAAATTATATCACACAACAGTCCATAAATGTTTTCACATATTTCTTCATATCTTGACTGACTCTGTGATTGAAGCAACCAGGTGTGGGAGAATTCTCCTTGTTTTCCAGTCATGAATTCCTGAAGAAAGATCTTGGCAGAAATAGGCCTGTCAAGAGATGTTCGCATGAAGATGCAAGGAAGAATAGCTTCTCTCGACTTTTTGCTGAGTAAAGTTGTGCTACAATAGAGGGGAAGGTCAATTGGTTAGAGAAAAAGTTAATCCTCAACCAAGGAGGGCTAGAGTGCCATTACATCCACCTTCCATTTCATCCTCATTAGCCTTAGAATCAGCCAGACAAACATGTCTTCCAGAAGGAGAAGTACATGAGGAAATGGATCCCAAGGAAGAAGAAAGAGTTCTAGAAAAGTTTTCTGGATTTGACTCCAGATGGTTAGGATCCATACCAGGAGAGAAAATGATAGGATTGCTGGAGAAGGGTCTAGAAACCAAAGAGAAGAAGGAGATTCTCCAGAGGAAAGAAAGACAAAGATGAGTCTAAGAAAGGGAATGGAGGAAATGGTGATCCGCCATCCCCATCGTCATCCTCTTCCTCCACATCATCCTCTTCAACTTCTATTAATTAGTCACACAAAACAAAAACATCTCTTAAAAATCCTTTGTTAAAGCTTGATGTGAAGTTTGAGTTGTCGATGTTTAATGGTGATGTGAATGCAGAAAAATTGGATAACTGGATTAGACAGCTGGAAGTCTATCTAAGAATTCAGAATTTGCATGATGATGACACAAAAATCCAATTAGCCTCTTTGAGAATGGATGGAGCAACTTTGGTTTGGTGGGAAGCCAAGACTAGAGAGGAGATTAAAAAGCATGGTAAGATAACTCTAACATGGAATGAGTTTATTACAGCCATTAAGAAACAGTTTTATCCTCTTGCTCATATTCAAAAAGCAATTATGAATTGGCAAAATTTTAGGCAACTTAAGGGTCAAAATGTGCAAGATTATACCCAAGAGTTTAGAAGGAGAGCACTTCTACTTGGGGTAGACTTACAAAGTCAAGACACCTTGTTGAAATACATAGGAGGTTTGCACAATTATCTGCAACATACTATTCTAATGTTCAATCCTACCAGCTTAGATGAAGTCTGTGTGCAGGCTACACATTTAGAAGCTAGAGGAAAGAATATTTTTGATGAGGATAGTAATTTCAAAAACAAAGGAAAGAAGAGAATTGCAAATTCAAGAAAGGAAAAAGGAAAGTTCTTTTGCAAGAACTGTTCAAAGACAAGTCATGATGAAGATCATTGTTGGAAGCTTCATCCTGAACTGAAACCAGAAAAATTCAAGAACAAAAACAAGACCAAAGAAAAGGAGAAAATTGTAGCAACATTTGAGCAAGACTTAGGGTCAGACTCAGGAGATGACACAAAAAGCATAGGCATGGTTTTAAAGAACACTAAGGGGAAAGAAGTGGTGCAAGACACAAATCCCAGTTCTAGCTCTCTGAATTGTCACAAAGATACTCATGATGAAAAGAGGAGGATAGAGCTTTTCCATGTGAGGGTAATTTCAAAACATACCAAAATTGACACACTGTTTGATAGTGGGTCACAAGCGAATCTTATATCTGAAGACTTGGTCAAGCAGCTTAAACTTGAGACCATTCCACATCCGAAGCCTTATCCACTTGGATGGATATGTAAGGATGCCAATTTGCAAGTCTCAAGGAAGTGCATATTGCGCTTTGCAATAACTGCACACTTTATTGACACAGTGGAACTTGATGTGGTGCCGCTTGATATCTCAGGTATTGTTTTGGGAAGTCCTTATTTATTTGACAAGAAGGCTATCTTTCATCGCCATGAAAACAAGTATCACTTGTTCAAAGATGGTAAAGAGTACATTGTGAGAGCTCACAAGAAGAAGCTGGAATCTTCTTTACTCCATGCAAGTCAATTGAAAAGACTGGTTAATGCAAGTCAAAGTCTAACTTTGTTGATGTTGAAACGACCAGATTTTGAGCATTTGCCTTTTTATGATGTTGCTAATGATATGTCTCAGTTTGATAACAGTTTGTCTTTGAAAAAAGATGATGTTATGTTGCACGAATTACCTTTTGGGTCAGCCAATGCAGTGAATGAAGTGTTAAAGCAAAGCAATGCAAGAAAGAAGGACACACCATTCAGCATGGGAAAAAGTTGGTTTCAGAATGGTAGAATTCGCCATGGGAACAGTTTGCAAGGTGAAGGTTATTTTAAGTCTTTCTGGAAGTTTGATCAGTGTAGAAAAAGTTTGTTTTCTGCAAATTACAATTGCTGTTCTGCAAATTTTAATCATTTGCATCATGACTCCGTCAATCTAAGCAATGGTCGATCAGTTGATTCCAGAGACAGATTATCATTTTCTCAAAAGCTTCAGTTGATGAAATCGGGTAGATTTCAGTTATTCAAGGGTGGAAGAGTGGAGAATCAGTCTCCACATCATCAGTTTCAGTAATTGAAAGCTTTTGAGGGTCCAAAAGCTTCCCATTTGGGAGGTATGATCAGGAGATCAAGTCCCTTGTAGAAAAATGCTCAAACATGAAGTTGCTCAGAATCGGTCCAAACCAAAGCGACAGGAAAGAGCTCACCAAAACAATCCTGTAGACGTGAACGGCACTGAAATCCGTTGCCGTATGAAGAAGATATTCATCTTTAAAGATCCGCCAATTTCAATTAAAAAAGGCCCAAAGTTGACTTTATGAAAATTATTTTTATTAAAAAAAAGAATATTCCACAAAATATTCTGGGAATATTCTGTGGAATATTCCACAGAATATTCTGCGGAATATTCTGGGCGCAGCCAATTACATGGCGCCACGTGGCCAACCCGGAGGCCGCCACGTGGCCCCAAGGCGGAATGGAATGGGCAATTAAAAATTTGTTCGATGCAGCAAGATTCGATCCCGGGTCAGCGGGATGGCAGCGGAGAGGCCCAACCAATGGGCCACGGTAATGACTCTTGTTAAACATTGCAACGCACTTATAGTTAAATGTGGTTTTAAATTGGGCGGGGCCTGAAAGGGGGCCAGCCCCCTTCTCCATAGAACCCCTCGCTCGGAACCACAGCCTATTCCCTCGGCGCGCAACGTCAGGGTATGGTCACTCGGCCCAACGAAAGGAGCGGAGTTTTATTTATTTCATATGGTTATAACATTATAATATTTGCACGTTTAACGTTGGTTGGTTCAAACAACTCCGACGGGTGCAGTTCCATGGGGCTTATCCGCCAGCCCTCTGATTTCGGCGGAATATTCAGCGGAACCCCCAAATTTTAGCGCCTATCTCCAGTTTAGTCGGATTATCTGGAGTTCCACCAGATTTAACTGGAGTTATTCTAGGCCAAACTGGCAGTTGGAGTAAAAGAGCCATAACTTTGGCTAGGAAAGTCCTTTTTTGACGAATTTTTTTTTTATTCTAGGGTAATTGATCATTCTGGAGCTGTTGGGAGTGTTTGTAGAGCCATCAGGGTGCTTTAACAGAGAATTTACCAGCGTTTTTGGTCGTGGAGCCACCAGGGCCTAAGGGAAGAAGAGTTTTTTTGGACTACCTTCGTCCAATGGAGGTGTTTGTTTAGTCATTTTATACTGATTTAAGCCTTCTGAATCTTAATTTGCAGTGTATTTTTCCATTTGAGGCTTCTATACAGTTGTATTCACATTTTGAGCATTTAATCAAAAAGGGAAAAGCCTAATTAGAGGCTTTTGGACCCAGCGGAGGTAGCCCAAGAGAGGGGTGAACCGCTTAAACAATTATTTTCTGTCATACTGTATAATTTTGCTGCATATTTTCAGATTCTGCTCCTTTAAACAGTAAATTTTTATAAGAAAACTTTTCCCAAGCAGGTTTAAACAGTGAACAAAACTTATTAGTTCATCTTCAAACCATTATACTTCATTTGCAGAATATGTATACTTGTCTATTCACACATTAAAGATGGATCAATGAATACTTTGCACTTAAAACAAATACTTTCATTGATCGGATCTCAGTGATTACATTTTATTTCTTTAGGCAGAGTCTGTAGAAGGGCCAGGTAGCCTCCGGATTCATCCTTTCTTTTAAAGGTGAAATATCCCGTGAATGCCCCTACAAACTCAATCTCTCGTATGAGAAATACTTTGTTCTCACAATTTCGATCAACCATAGTCAATATATGATGTTCACTTTCAATTTTCCCTTGTTATTGCTAATGAGTACCTCTTTATTTTTTATAGCCAGCGTGAAGAGGTTAACATATGCTGAGCATGTAAGTTTATGCTTCGAATGAATCCATCCTAGTAATTCTAACAAGTCCTAAGAAGGAGGAACTTGGTCTCATCATGGTGGCAAGCATTTCGTCGTTTAATCTTTAACGAGTTCAATAAAAGGTAAACTAGGTAACTTTTCATGTTTATGGAGTTTGAAAATAAATAAAAAGAAAAATTCATCATGTACCTTTTCGTAAATCATCTCTCGAATCCGAAAAAGGTAGAAAAATATGTCCAAGAGAACCTATTGACCATGTTCGATCAAGTTATTCCTTTTTCGTAAATAGTAACTCTCAGCCTGAAAAAGGGGTAAACATATACTGAGACCAAGTCAAATCATTTACTTTAATGAGTTTGAAATGAAAAATACTCGACAATATTTTCATTTTTGAGAGTCATAAAAGAGCTTAAAGTTGACTCCTCCTGGAGGAACGAGTGGCATAAAGGGGAGCAATTGGTTCCGATGATGATGGAACTGCTTAAAAACATTTAAAGTTCAAGAGGCCAGCTAATAATACCACTCATCGCAGCAGTTCCCCAGGGAAAGGTAAAACAACCAAGTGAGAGCATATGATTGACCAAAAGAGATGGTGACGATTGAATGAGAAAACCAAGGCTCATATGGAAAGAAAGAGGTTGATAAAATGGCAATCACGAGAGGTGTAATGAGAATGGTTTCATTTTGTTTTTCACCAGCTTGAAACATAGGAAACTATGCTTGAAATTGGTTTCATTTTTACACAAGCTTGAAACAGAGATAAAATATGCTTGAAATGGAGATAAACTATGCTTGAAACTGGTTTCATTTTTACACAAGCTTGAAACAGAGATAAACTATGCTTGATACTGGTTTCATTTTTACACAAGCTTTAAACAGAGATAAAATATGCTTAGTATAAGTCTGCATGCCCCCAACATGGTGACTCAATTTTAGGTACATGCCCCCCTAACTTCCGCTCATTCACCTAAGTAGATTGTTGGTTACTAAGTGCTGGATGGAACTAAGGTTCAATTATGAGATCAAGTGAAAGACTCGACTAGGAATTTATGAGATCTAATAAAAGAATCGAATTGAAAGGGGATTTGTTTCATATTTTAATGAGCTTGACATAGTAAAGGAACTATGCTCATGAAAACCTTGATTAATTTTTTAAGGAGCTTGACACAAGAAAAGGAACTCTACTCCAACACTTGATCATGGTCCATAAAAGGCCATGGCTTCCAAGAGGTTCTCATCATATGGGAGAAAAAAACTCTGGAAATTAGGATCCAATGCCCCCAGTACATGGTGCACTATAACACTGAATGGATCATTATTAGACACGGGCATGGAAAAAGTTTCCACATAATTAACCTGTTATAGGGAAGACACCACTAGAATGTAAGAACCATTTAGGGATGAAGGTTTATTGGGAACCATATTAGGACTAATGAACGATAGTTAATCAATGGTCACAATTCTTCCTTCATGTGGGAAACGTATCACATGAAAGAGAGAAGAGACAAGAGCTCCCATGACATAAGTATAGTCATGCCCAAGGAGTAAGTTAAATTCCAAACGGGCTTGGACAACCATCACGTCTATATAGATAGTCTTCCTTCCCAAAGTAATAGGAAACTTAGGAAGGATCCCTAATAGTTGACTGGTTCCTCTGTTAAACGCTAACAGATTTTGGGTAACATGCACAAGCTGCGAAGAAATGAAAGCTTGCCAAGTAGTTGAAGAAAGAATACTAACATATGCGCCTTCATTTATTACGGTGTTAGGTATGGCCACATTATAGGCATGTACCATGATATCAAAGGGAGCGTTAGAAGGAAGACGATATCCTGTCAGTCGAATCCAATCAAAGGAAGTGACCAAACTACTTGGAGGGGGTGTTGTGGGAATGATTGAACTGCTCCCTTGTGCTACGGGAATGGGAGGATCACTCTCTTGTACCAGGGGAATAAGAGGATTACCCTCCAATTCATGGGAATATGAATAAACAAAAAGAACCTGGGTGGTATGAGGTTCACTCTCTATAAGAAAAGCACGATACACTGAGGGTGGAATCAGGTCAACCATTTTCTCAATCAATGGTTGGTCGGGAACAGACTCATGTGATTCACTTTTGGAGAGAGTGGGATAGACCAGAGATGATTTTTGATCAATTATTTGATCAAATAGTGGAGGATCAGGGAAAATTTTCCGGTAACCAGTCGGAAGACATGGCTGAGAAGAAGTAAGGTTATCCATCAATTTGGAGGCTTCATCCATATAAGGAAAAATGTGAATGGGATAATTCCCTTCACATAACTTACAGGGAGATTTGACTCTCCCTTTTTTCCCATGGGCCTTATTATCACTAGTTGAGGGTTTGTCACCAACATGATCTCTAGAGGTTGATGAAAAAGGTTGATTTTAGTCAATAGATCACATTTCTAAAAACCTGGGAATACCAGGAAAATATCTAAGAAGGTGGTCACCCTTACATAAATTGCAAGGGAATTTTACTTTGTGGGACTGAATGGAATATTTTTCAACATTAGTTACATTGGACGAAATGGTTGCTTGGTTTCCCCCTTGCTTATTTTTCTTCTTCTTCTTCGTCTTCTTCTTCTTAGACTCCTAGTTACTAGAATCTAGACATTCACCAAACGAAGAGGAAGAATGGGGTGAAGAAACAAGCTAAGAAGGCGAGGGGTCAACCTTAGGATCAACATGAGGTTGACACTGTTTAGGTGAAGGTGAACTTGGTTGAGAACTAGCTTTGCCATTTGGAACCATGAGGGTTGAAAATAACCAAACTAGAAAACCAATGGTTAATCCCGGGAGGGACAATGTTGCCATATAGGGAGTAACAACATTTCCAAAAGAAGGAAAAGGATCATGTTTCCCATCTGAGGGGATTCCTTGATTGGTAAAATCAGGAACTGTTGCCATTAGTCTCAACCTAAGATCTGCTAAGGAGTTGTGTATGGGTAAGATGTTATTATGTGGGCAATAAATTTTAGAATTTAAAAATAAATAAATAAAAAAGGGTTAAGCTAGACATAAAGTCTTACCAAGTATCCATGAACTGCAGAATACCTCTTGGTAAACCAAGAAGTACAGGTAGGCAATATCCATGAATTTTGTGTTCGGTGTATCACGTTTATAAGGTGGCCGACTCGGTTACCTATGGTAGGATTACAACCTAATGGAATCTCCCCAAATATATGTGATGGTACGTGGGAGTCCAGTCCATAGTAGTGTTGTCTAATGCATAACTGTTTGATGAGAGCACCCCAAATATACTTATCATACATAAATATACTTCCATACATGGGACAGGGTATCACCCCCGGGTTGTAACGCAGACCGTTAGAGACAACTCCTACATTTAATGACGCCATAAAATGTCTCTAGCCTAGACCACTAAATATTCTCGTTAATTCCAATGCTCCTTAAGGTAAATTGAATTCATTTTAAGTTGATCTTGATTCAAGTTTCAATTTCAAGGCTTAAAACGATGTCACCTGAATACCTATAATGAAACTAGCATGAGAAACTAACTCTTTCAATTCAATGAATGCTATCTAGTTTAGGAAAGAGTTTCAAATAGTGATGCACCAAACAATAATGTAGAAAATGAAGATTTTCCTAATCCAGATCACTTTCACAACAAATGCAACTTATTGAAAATGAAAATTCCTTTCCTTTCACTAAGATGCATGCTTTTTTTTTTCACTTTGAAATGTAATCAAAAGAAAAACAAATGAACAAAAGAAGAAATGTAAAATCCCTTTACTTTTCTTTTAGTCGAACCAAAAAAAATCTCTTTAAAGAATGCACGAAAAAGAAAATCACTTCCAATTTATTTTGAATTTAGAAAAAACACACTCTTCTAGACTTGTGTGCCAAACAAACTGTAATCTTGTGCTTGACACTGAACTGAAGGGAAACAGTTAGAAGTGTAGATATGACCAAAGCATACAACAACAATATTCAAAACAAGACAAGAAAAATGCGACAAAGGGTGTTTGAAATTGTAAAAAGTTCCCAAACTTACAACAACTTAAAGAGACAAAACAAACTCGCTCAGAGAAGATAGGTAAGTCAAACACACAGCAAGGAGATCATTGAGATCTCACGGACTCCTTCAAGGGCCAAGACACACTGGAAAATCAGAAGGGAAACTCAAATTTTCCCAAGGCTAAGATCAACGCTTCTGTGCTAAGCGAAAGGGTGTTGAAAGGACAATCATCATGGTTGTACTATATAGAACAACGCCGTTAGCACTACTGTGAAGACAGAAAGGGCGTAGGTCTCTAAAAATAAGGAAAAAATAAAAGGAGTCTCACACAAACACCAAACCTGACACAGTGAAGTGACTAATAATCCTTACATAAGCTGACAGAGGCCTAAGCAGTTTTAAATTTCAAAAATTGGTGAAACTGATCCAAGATCAGTTCAGGGAAGGAGGACTTAAAAGGCTAAAGCTCCCCAGCAGAATCTCCAGTTCTGTTGTCAAGATAAATCCCCTTTGCGGACATAGACAATCTCTCTAGCCCTAGAGTGGGTCTAGCAACATGATATACTTTCTAACATAAGATTTCTTAACTAATTCTTACAATGCAATGAGGTGAGAGACATAAATACCTTTTTCCAATCGCTATCCTTGGATCCATTGATGTTGACCTCGATCCACGATCCATGTACGCCCGCTTCCTCCTACTGATGGCACACGAATACCTATAGATGATGAAGAGACAACAACAAACGTGATACAATATATAATAAATGTAAACACTGACTATCTAGCAGATCAAGGATTACTATAATATTTGCATAATCATATAAACAAATATAGAAAGAAAACATAAGATGTTATTATTGATAAATTACTATTATTTACAACCAAGCCTTTGATGTCAAGAGGTCCTTAGGTTAAAATATGATTCCTCAACACAAAATTTAAAAGAATTCCTTTCTCTCGTGCACTAGGGCTAATCATGATGCTAGCATGCAAAGGGATGAGAGTTTAGATGAGAGTTTGATAATGCATCAACCAAGCTCTAGACTTGTGGAATGAGGGATGAATTTATAGTAACATAGTAAGGAGAAGGAGGTTGGGAGCCCATGAAAGGAGGAGGAAGGCTCACTTTCTAAGGAATGACCCCCCATGGATGAGATTAAGGCTCCAAAATGAGAGAGTTTGACCTTATCATCTCTTTTCAACAACCAACTCACCGCCCTTGAGCTTCTAAAGGTCAAAGCTTCTCCTCCATTTGAGGAAGCACTGCCAGAAAGGGGATCAACATGGTTTTCCAATAACTTAGGGCGCTAACACCGCTGGTCTTGAACTAGGAAAAGGACAGTAGCGTGATCATGGCACGAGGAAGAGTGCTGACCCAAGATACTAAGATTTTGACTAAGTTTATTCAATAATATTTCAAGGAAGTCTTCTTTGGATCTTCAAGGGGATATGTTATCATATTTATTAATGATGGAAACATTGCATATGATTCATCACGGGGCAATTCAGGATCAGGGACGGGAAAATGATCATGGTGACAAATTACTATGTAAAATCCAAACATACCTTGATATGTATTATAGATCTAATCCAAATTTCAAGTTCTGAAACATCTCCAAAAAAAATTTATTTCGAAAATTCCAAGATGACTCATTTGAAAATAATTTTATGACTAATCATAAACCCTAAATTTAACATAGTATATCTCCAAAATTATAGAGATCCTAGATCTAAAATTGCAACTAGAGGTTCCCCAAGGTCTCTTCTCGATATTCTAAAAATTTCACTATAAAACATCCCACAAAAAAAGCTATATTGAAAATAAAAAAATTACCTATTTGAAGTAGCAAAACCCTAGGTTCATATGCTCCAACACCAAATGTTATGAACTTGTTGACATGTGGAAAAATTCTTCCTACAACAGGGGAGTGATCACTCAGTCAGGGTCCTAATTAGATCTCTTTTCGTTTGGTATGGTGATACGCTCCAAAATAAAGGCCCAATTTTGTGTGCTACTCTATCCTAAATAAACTTGACTAGGGAAAATATATGTCATAAAAAATTATTTACAATAAACTATAAATTTTTTTATATAAATTATTGTGTGTGAGATGGGCTTCAATAATTTAAACAACAGGGAAAAGGAAAATCACCCAAGTGTAGTCCATAAGAAGTTCTTAAGGTGTTTGAGATGGTAATTTTCTAGATTGATACATGGGATTAGTCAACCACTTGATAGATTTGGGCTCCTGTTAGGAGAGCTTCTAATCAATTATGTATTTAAAAAAAAAATATATTTGCATGTAATAAATTGAACTAATTTTGCAGAAAAACAAACCTATCTCATAAACCCTCAATATATAAAGGATGATGGGATGAGGCATATAAATTCCTCGCTGATGTCAAGTGCATTTCCCATACAAGGTCACACCAATCAAAAGCCAATGTCATCTAATCCTTAACAGTACTGCAACTATATTTTCTTTGCTCCAAAGAAATTTGAATTAATTTCCTGTAGAATAATGTCTTTCAGATTAATCACATAATAAGGATTTGGTTGACGTTTCGAACCAACTAATGTGGTTCATCCTCAGGACAAGGTGAAGAAGGAGATTGATCTCATTGAATAAATAGAAGGATGCATCATTGCCCAATGATAGCTGTTAAAACTAACCATTAATTAGTTAGAGAATAAAATTTTAATTATTAAAAAGATTATTTAGAAGGGTCAACAATTATTAAAATAATTTAATAAAATGAATAAATTATAGAATTAACCTTAGTAAAGGGAATAATATTAAAATAAGGGGAAGAGACAGATTAAATTATAAAAATATAATATTAAGGAAATAATAT